>KV751315.1:2725979-2741803 GCA_001698575.1 Mola mola
TACACTCGAATCAGAGACTTAAGCAGGAGTAGGCCTCCCCTAATATGAGTGAAAATTGATTTCTTTCCACTTCCATAAGATGAGATCTAAAGATGATGAAGGTGAGGATTGGGTTGCAGTTCATTACGGAAAATTATGCTACATTCAAGCTTGCCCCATATCCCTAATATATCCACCCCTGCTTTATCCAACACTTCTTCACATACGCTAAACAAACAGAGGGAGACGTCAGGAGTGAGGAGCAGACAGAAGACAGGGAGATATGATGGGGTGTATAGCAGAGTAAAGCTGAGATAATGAGACAGGAAAAGTGGAGAGAGACGAACAGAGACAGACGGACAATAAAAATAAAGTAGCCAGGAAAAGGTAAGGGAGATGAGAGCTGGCAAAGGGAAGAGTTTGCCAACAGGCGCTCTCCCGCAGCAGCCAGCATTAGGCAGAGCTGAGGCGGGGATGAGAACAGAGTTAGGAGGGATAACAGGCAGATGGACTGACTGCAGAGAGGAGAATTGAATACGGCCTAACCTCGGCTAATACCGCTGACAGAAACTTTTGACAGACCAGCAGAAAACTATGGCTCGACTGCAGTAAGAGATCCTTTTGTTGAGTCAGAAAAAAATTGCACCCACATGGATGAGCGCAGAGCTGCACTGACAGAAAGTAATAGTTCAGAGCGGGAAAGTTCACTTCAGAGCACTAAAAGCACTGACGCACTGATCCAGAAAATGAGAAAATAACACTAATGACCTCCAGTTTTCCTAAATAATTGTTGTGTTCCATTTGTGTTTGCGCTGGGCTGTCATCATATGAAGTCCGTGAATGCTGTGTTCAGAGTGCGACATCTCTGTGTGTCTCTCTCTCTCTCTCTCTCCCTCTGTTTCAGCTCTCAGGCTGTCTGTTAATGTGCGAAAGCAGAAGGTGGAAGAGATCAAACCCAACTGACCTGAGAACACTACTGTCACCTCCTCACTCTCTAACACACGCTGTCTGGATGAGTGTGTGTGCTCATTCGTGTGTGCATATGCATGAGTGAGAGAGTTGAATATCAAAAGTGACCAGAAAGAAAATTTCGCAGAGAAATACAGGAAAAAGAGACAAATGGGAACAGACAACAAACAGGAAGGCAGACTATTACGGATCATAACAAACAGACAAACAGAGAAAAAGCACATGTGAATGAACCACACAGTAGAGGAGGGAGGTAGAGAGGTGGAGAACATTTATTAGGCCGATGCTTCATCTACAGATACAAATCACAGGCTGTTATCACACAGGAGCAAACCCTGCTAAGACCCTGCACTTGGATCCATCTCCACCATGACTAACACACACACACACACATCTTCACCAAGACACACAGAGGTGTGCAAGGTGTGCGTGCTCCTAGTGATAGGATTATAAATAGACTGCTGGACAGACTCTGTGAAAGGTGAGAACATCCAGCGAGCATTATCAGGGACAGACCAGCAGCTTCCTCTGAGTGTTTGTGTGTATCAGTATTTATTTCTCAGGTTTTGTTCTTTTTTTTTTTTCTTTTCCTGTGAGTGTTTGTGTGTGTGTGTGTGTGTGTGTGTGCATCAAGGTTTCTGTTATTGTGTGAATGAATTAATAAGATAGAGGGAGGAGATCGCACCTGCAGGAAGTGTCGATACTGCAGTTATTTGAGCAGCACAGTAAGAGCTGTCACCGCTAGATTTGAGTCAAGTTCTTAATTTGCATTTGAGAGCAAAGAATGCATCTTTTCTTCCTTCCTTTAACCACAATAAGACTGTGTACGGAACTACAGTGACATGATTTTCTGACAGTGAATAATATTTTGCAGTATTATTCATTTTCATAGATGTGCAAAAAAATGCGTTAACCTTTGGTTGCACAAACAGTCATTTCAGTTCATCAGCCTTTCAGCACCACGGACAATGATCCTGCTCTCATATTAACAACAACTTTTCATTCACAGCAAGGACTCACTTATTAAGCTGGGTTTCAGTCAAACTTTTAAAATGTAGAGGAGGCTCATCTGCTGCAGAAGAGTTGCCCCATATGTTCCAACTGCATCAACTACCATCTGAGCTGTAATAGTCCAGACTGGACTGATACTGGCAGAAACATAGGGTGTCAGAAATGTGTAGACTTGCATTATAGAGGAATGCTTTTGAAGAAATCATGTTTTATAGTTCATAATAATTACTAACAAATGATATGTGAAAATGAATTTAAGATGGCCAAATTAAAATCATAATGCAACATATATTACCACACCTGGCACTTTTCCATTATTATTGATTTGGTAGGTATAAACACAGTATATTGACAAAAGTGTATGTTTCATCTGCACGCAGGTGAAAATTCATTTTGAACTTTGAAAAGGTCGGGTTTCCTCATGTTGTTTTGTTTTGTTTTGTTTACATTTCTTTATTCTTGTTAGGTGTCGTCACCCCTCTGGCTGATCTGCTGAACTCCTTTGCATGTCAGTAGGCCTGAATCTTGTGTCTGGAGTCATGCAGTTAAGTACTTTGTCTGAGTCGGGTCTTAGACAAAATCTGTTGCTCTACCATCAAAGATTTCTTCTAGCTTAAACACATGTTACTAATTCATTATGTTATTTTAGACACAGTACAATGCATATAATGATCAGAAGGTATATTAGAACAATGTTCTAACCATTCATTACAAGAAAGCTCTACTATACTACTTCTGTTTGTAATCTTAAGGAAGATTTAGAGGCAGAGACAGAATAAAAATATATACTACACACTGAACACAGTTTGTCTTTGTTGTTTATCCATAAAATATGCAGAAAATTCTGAAAACCCAAAGTTTGTATTTCAAAAGCAATATAAAAACCCAGTGCTTTCAAATTTTGAATCACCTTTTTGTTAAAATCTAAGCGCAGATCTCATGATTTTTGCATACTTTGTTGACATGGAAAACACTATCCTTTCTAGATTGCAGAATGACTCTAGGGAAACTCAGTTGTGAGTTTAGCCCATCGGAGTACAGTCTTCTTATACAATGATTTTGCCAATGCAATATGTATGTTATATATTCACAGCATTATATTACAATGTATTCTGGTAACATTTACCTGTAGTGCTTTTGGGAAAAAACAGCAACAAAATCAACAAAGTCTAAGTTTTAGGCCTGAACAGCTGAGTGAGTGTGAAGTTTCGCTGTATAACAATTGTCACATTTTGAGAATTTAGATAATAGTAATGATATTAGGTATAATCTCATATTTTAATTCAGAGTCAGAGAAGTCTCTTGGAGACTTTTGGTTAGTTCAGTGTCTAGCACAGATGCAGAAAAGATATAAGATATAAGATATCCAAGAGAAGAATGAATGAGGCGAAACATAGTTGGATGATGTGATTTGGTTGCAGCAGGAGGAGAGATCACACACAGAGAATGAGGAGATGAATGGAAGGGTAGATGGAGAGAAAGAGGGGGAGGAGTGACAAAAAGATGAGGGGAAGCTGGGCTTTCCACAGGGGGGCCCAAGGGCTGGCAGGCACCTGAGTCACACCTCCAATGTGTGTGTGTATGTGTGTTTCCTTCTGTCTGATTCCATGATTAATGAAGACATGTCAGTGTCGTAATCCTCTCTACTAAGCACCAGTGGAGCAGCCCTCCACCATGTGTGTGTATGTGTGTGTTCATGTACAAAAATCAGGCAAGAACTGTACAGTTTTGAGCTTCTGAATAAATGAAACGTTTGCCACAGTGCTGCATTCATGTGAATGTATCTGCTGATTTGTCTGTTTATTTATCCGCAAAGAGGTAAGTGAGAGGAGACCAAGTGTATTATCCTTCCGAGCAGCTCGCATCTGTGTGTGTATAATTGTGTGTGTGTATGTGTGTGTGTTATCTGATGTCATTCTTTATAAGTATGCCCAGATGTTGATACTGGAATGGCTCTTTAATTACCATTTAAACAGCAGGGGCTTAGTGAGTGTGTGTGATGTGACGGTGAAAGTGCTGTTTAATTACCATTTAAACTGCGAGAGCTGAGTGGATCATTTAAAGACAGAAGAGCTGCAGCCAGCTAAATGATGAAAACAACACATTAAATACACACGCACAAAAAAAACCATCACAGTCAACAAGACTATTAAGGTTTAATGAATGATACTTCTGTGATGTGTAGCTGTGCTTTAAAGAATAATAAGTTGATAGAGTTGCACTGTACATAATCTTTCTCTCTGCATTTAGACTTGTTAATACACCATCACAGAAAACACCTTTTAGTAATTTAAAGTTATGTAGTGTTTTACTTTGCGTGTTTGGGCTCCTTACCTTTCTGCATGTATGCAGCCATCTGTGAATGCAGTTCAGTCAGTCACCCTGTTAATCAGTCAGTGTGCTACCGAGGCAGGTGGCCAGTCATTCACCCCAACAACAACACATCCAGCCGGCTGTATACAATTAGTCAGTCAGCTAGTTGAACATTAAATTATGACCATCCAATGCTTTGCTGTCTTTTTAGCCAGTAGTAAAAGAATGCATGTCACCCTCATGATTAATGGATTTAAACATTCAAATTCTCTGCCTAACGTTCTTTAACGGAGGCAAAGTGCTGCATCTGGCAGACAGACAAAGACATGTGTTCATATGATACAAAAAGTTATGCACAATGTGCGTTTACGTTTTCTTACGAATTATGCTGCATTCATATGGAATCCAGGAGCCGGCAGATGGCAAGGCGACACCTGCTGGATGGCAAGGGAAGTCCGATGGAATGGCAGGACGACAAAACGATGCAGGCATGACAATGTGTTGTCTTACTGTTGCAAGGTTCAAGGTTCAAGGTTCTTTATTTGTCATTTATTACCATGTACAGAGGGTGAAATACAAGGTGAAAATGAAATTACGTTTCTCCTAGAACAGGTGCTACACATAAGACAGCATAAGACAGCACAGAGCATGGACAGAATACAAAAGTGCAAAACAGGCATTACAAGGACATGAGACAGATTTGATGTGGAGCTCAGGTTATAGGTACTGACAGGTAGAGAGTGACAGTTCAGTCCAGCGTGTTATTGCTTAGGTTGTTGTGCCAGGATAATTGTGGCACGAACAAGAGCGAAGTTCAGAGCTTTCAGGATTGTGTATTTGCAGTGTTCAGACCAGTGAGATAAGTTTGGGTTTGCATTATGCAAGATTGTGGCATGTGCAAAGTTGTGGGTCAGCTGTGCTATGTATGTGTGCATAACAAGGGCATAACAACACAAATCACAAACAGAAGGACATAACAAGGACATAAAATAGTAATGTAAACCTATAAACATTTGGCAGCAGCACAAGTCAGATTATTGCACGGGACATTATAAGGAATGTAAACAGTATTTTAAAGTAGCAGTGTTTAGTTTTAGAGCATTTTACATTAGGTCATGGGATTGGTGGGGCTGGATAGGTGTCAGAACAGCTATTCGTGGTTGAGGAGTTGGATGGCTTGGGGGAAGAAGTTGTTTTGGAGTCTGGCTGTAGCGGTCTGGATGCTCCTGTACCTCTTTCTGGATGGCAGGATAGAGAAGAGAACTCTTCTCTTCTCTCTTCTCGTAAGGAATGTGTGGGGTCGTCGGCTTTGCGGATAGAGCGCACAGTGTAGATGTTCATTAAGGAGAAGAGAGTCCCCGATGATATTTTTGGCAGCTCTCACTGTTCTTTGCAAGGTGTTCTGTTCAGCCGGGGTGTAGTTTCTGCCCAGGACAGTGATGCGGTTGGTTAGGATGCTCTCAATGCTTCCCCTGTAGAACGTGGTAGGGGTGGGGGTCGGGAGGTGAGTCTTTCTGAGTTTACGCTGAAAGTAGATCCTCTGTTGGGCCGTGCTGTAGATGGAGGCAGTGTTGTGGGACCAGGTGAGGTTATCCATCAGGTGAACACCGAGGAATTTGGTGCTTCTGACAATTTCCACCTGGGACTCTTCAATGTCCAAGGGTGGGTGGTTACTTTGTGCTCTCCTGAAGTCAATGACCATCTCTTTGACCTGGACCCGGTCATCGGTCGCTGCACCTTGTCCCTGTATGCCCATCACCGATGTGTCATCTGCGAATTTGATGATATGGTTTGAGCTATGTGTTGGTATGCAGTCGTTGTGTACAGGGTGAAGAGCAAAGGGGAGAGCACCCAACACTGTGGCGCTCCACTGCTAAGTGTGATGGTCTCGGGGGTGAAGTTCTTGATGTGGACAGACTGCGATCCGTCTGTCAGGAAGTCCTGCACCCAGTTATAACGTTGTGTTCAGGCCAAGTGTTGGTGTATGATTGTGTTGATAGATGAGTTGAAGACTATGAACAGTAAGAGGACGTAAGTCTATTTCTTGTCAAGGTGACTACGGGCCAGATGCAGAGCTGTGCCTACGGTGTTGTCCGTGAAATAGCTTTATCCGGTAGGCAAACTGCATAGGGTCTAGTGAGGGTGGCGCACAGGTCTTGGTATGTCTTGTGACCAGCTTCACGAAGCACTTCATGATCATTGGTGTTAGTGCGACGGAGCGGTAATCATTTAAGTAGGTCACTGTGGATTTCTTGGGCACTGGGACAATTGTTTTGGACTTGAAGCATGTCGGGACGACTGCGCTACTAAGGGAGAATTTAAAGATATCTGTGAAGAAAACAGCCACCTGAGATCTCTGCCGGGGATGTTGTCTGGTCCAACGACCTTCTGTGGGTCGGCTCTACGTAGAGATCTCTTCACGATAGCTGTGGTGAGGCAGAGCACATCGTTGTCGGTGGGAGCAATGTCCTTTCTCGCCACTACGTAATTCTGTGCTTCAAACAATGCCTAAAAGTTGTTCAGTGCATCTGGAAGGAAGGCATCTCCGTTGCTGGCTGGACCTGGCTAGTTGTTTCATAACCGGTGATGGTCTGGATGCCTTGCCATAGGTGCCGTGTGTCGCCACTGTCTTGAAAGTGGGTGTGGATACGCTGGCCATGTGTGCGCTTGGCCCCCTTGATAGCATGGGACAGGTTGGCCCTCGCTGTCTTGATAGCCTCTTGGTCACCTGCTCTGAAGGCTCGGTCTTTTGTCTTGAGCAGCGCACATACCTTTGCGGTCATCTATGGCTTCTGATTGAGGCATGTGGTGATGATTTTGGCGGCAGTGACATCACCAATGCACTCGCTGATGTAACTTATGACAGATGTGGTGTATTATCCATTGTTTGTTGCCTCTCTGAACACATGGCAGTCTGTGTCTTCAAAGCAATCCTGGAGTGCAGGAATTGCTCCAGATGGCCACGTTGTCACTTGCTTTACAGCGGGTGTGGAGCACTCGATGAGCGGTCTGTAAGCCGGTACTAGCATAACAGAGATGTGGTCTGAGTGGCTGAGGTGGGGCAGGGTTCAGTCTCTTATATGCCGGAGATGTTAGTGTAGACTAACTTCAGCGTATTGTTTCCTCTGGTTGCAAAGTCCACATACTGATGGAACCTAGGGAGCACCGACCTGAGATTTGCTTGATTAAAATCTCCAACCACAATGAGCAGCCCTTCTGGGTGTTCGTCAACTCAAGTTTGATGATGCCCCGTACAGTTCGTTAAGCGCCTCCTTAGCAGGGGCAAGTAAAATGGTCTGCATCTGACAGTCACAGTTTCTAGCAGTGCTGAGCTGTGGTTGGCAAGTAGAACAGAGTCTTTGTACCATTCAGGGCTGATATAAACACACGCCACCCCCCACGAGCCTTACCGCACAGCAGAGCATTCCTATCAACTCGAAACATCGTGTAAACATTCAGTTGAATGGCGGAGTTCAGGATTGAGTTGTTGAGCCTTGTCTCCGTGAAGACATAAATACAACAGTGTCTTATCTAAGAGCGTGCTGCTTGTTGGAGTCAGATGTAATCTAGTTTGTTGTCCAGTGAGCATACATTGGAGAGTAGCATGGGGAGAGATGGCTGGCTGGGGTTAGTTGTTTTTAGCCTAGCATGGACACCGGCTCTCTTACCGGCTTCCGCTTTCTCGAGCACAGCTTCCAATGTCTCTTTCTTTTGACGCTGGTGTTAGTGGATACCATGGCTTGTGGTCTGGTTCCATCTAGTCCCTGTATGAGGCTGAGAAGGCGTAGTGTCTCCAGTAAATCCTTATTGAAGTTGCTGTCTCTGTGATATTGGAATTTCAGTTGTGTCTTGTGGTCGTAGGTACAGACATCAGCCACACCGAAGTCTTTCTTGTGTTTTAACAAATGAAGACTATAGTTAATAGCACCTTATCGTTCCGGAGCGGTCGCTGTGTCCAGTTGCCGCGCCACCATCTTAGAGAGAAAAGAAAAAAATCTATTAAATCGTTTTGTGTTTGTGATTTTATAAAAATATTTCAGTATTGCATGTGGCTGTAAAATACAGCTTTCTCTGAATTTTAAATTGCAAAACTGAAGAAAATGTTGAATTACATCCCAAACGTGAGATCCTTCATTTCCATCATGGAATGTGAGAAGAGAGCTGCAATTGGTGTGATCCTTGTACATTTTTCTCTGAAAAGGATATGGCAATAACAACACAGACGGCGCATACGGTTTCATCCAGTTCTGCAAGAGCCTGCCATTCATGGAGAATTTGTACGCTGATTGCCTGATATATTTTGTAGTCACATCTTCATGTTTTCAGACTCTGATTATATAACTCTGGTTAATGTTGACTCAAAATAATCAACTTCTCATTAACTTACGGTTATAAATTGCCGTCACCGAGGATGACAGTTTGACAGCGTTGCCGTAGGCTGTTACCATCACAAGTATTTTTTGCCATCCTCCTAAAATTTTACCGTCCTGCTCTCGTCCAATAAGGTGACATCCGGTTTGCCCTCTGCTGGATTCCATATGAATGTAGCATGACCACATGCTACACCAATCCCAGTGTGCCTACATATACAACCAATTACTGTGCATGTGCAAGTCTCTACAGAGCATCAGGGATGCTCTCAAAACACTTGGATTACATTACTAGTGCCACTTTTGTTTTTTGTTTCTGCCGGTTACACTACATTACCTTAAATATAGATAGTGCAGATTTGTGTGCGTCACCTTCAACGATCACCTCTAACTGTTAAATAAAAATTCTATGATTAAAACAATGATTAATAATACCAACAGAGCAATTATGAATGATAATTGCAAATTAATTTTACAACACTGTGGCAGATACAAATGATTCCAATGGTGATTCCTTACACAAAGGCAGTTAAATAATTGTAGTGTAACAGTGAGAATGATAGGAGTGATCATATTTGTGACAGACAGCCTGCGTGGCACTGAGAGTATTATGATAATGATATTAATGATGGATCTTTGTGAATGTGTGTGTATGTAAGAGTTTGGTGGGAGATGTCTCACCTCACGCTGTGTCTCTATGCCCGATGCCATCTGTTCTGCAAGTGTGTGCACACACAGACACTTACAATCACTCAGAATAGAAAATATATAGACATATTAAAATTGTAATTTTTTTGTTTTTGTATGCAAAGTCCAGAAGACAAACACATATGCACACACACGCACACAAACACACACACACTCTGACATACCAAAAAGGTTGGTAATCCTGGCTTTACCCGGAATGCCTAGAATGGAGGGTTCAGCCAAAGGGAAACCAGCATGTCAGCCTGCTGGACAGACATGAGATCACTGAAGCACGCGAGTATGTGTGTGTGTGTGTGTGTGTGTGTGTGTGTGTGTGCTTGCTAAATGAGTACGCAAGGTCCATGGTGGCTCTCATACTATGAAATCCCAAAGCATGTAAATAAATCAAAGAGTTAAAATATGGATAAAAGTGATTTTAAAGTCAGTTTTAAAAAGACAAGTTCTTTTTAAATCTGAAAGACGGGATTCAAATTTCTTGAGCTCTGACATATTTTAGCAAATCTCCTCCTCTCGCTGTCTCTGTTACTCCTCTATTTTATTTCATTGTCAAAAATCAGGTCAAGTAAAGTGCAAAATTATTGAAAAAAATGTTTTAAAGATGATGAATCAAAGGCCGTATGTGTCTCTGTATTTGGGTTTAAAGTCCATGCGCGTGTATTCTGGCGACGCCTGGACTGCATATGAACAGCATAGACACATGAACTATGTGCATCCATGTGGTGTTGCCTGGATGGGGTACGAGCAACATATCTGTCAGTGTGTGACATGTTGACAGCTCAGGCTCCCAGCACTTTGTCCACTATCATTAAATCAAGAGACGCACACATGGACACACAAACACACACACGGGCCACAATTTCTACTTTGAGATCTTAATATTCAGACCCATAACTCACATCTGCACACACACACACATACACACACGCACACACACATGCATACACACACACACACACACACACACACACACACACACACAAAAATAAAGCAATTTATGGAGAGTAACACAAATCTTTAAAAGTAAAGAAGCCCAAACAGCTTATCTGATATTTAAGTTACTTTTTTAAGTGATAGGAGTAAGTTATGCGAGTGTTGTCTTGATCAGGAGACAGGTACCATAAAACAGGAACAACATGCATTTGACAGCGTTCAAGTCCATGCCACACCCTCCCTCCTCCCTGCACTTCCTGTCACTCTGTACTCAACACTATCTGTCACAACAGAAATGCTGTAAACTGCCTTTAGAAAACAACAATAATTCAAATTAATTAATGATATCAGATTCAATGGGATATCAAAAACAAGCAGGCACTTTCATGAGTTTTACACAATTTTTTGTTCAATGTCACTCCAAAGTTATCAGCACTTTATTGAGCCTGACTTACAGGCTCATAGCAATGCACAATATGCAGGCGCCACATGAGCGCCAGTAGTATTATCTCGGCATAATAGCTGCATTTAGTAATGCACACACGCGCCCCAAGTCTCTTTTATATTTCTGTAGATGGAGTTTAGCACTTACAAAAATCAAGTCAGGTCAGACCAGATAATTTGACTCGTTTGCACAATCACGGATCACAGCTTTAGCACATTTCATACAATTAAGGACTGTGGATTTCAAACAGACTAAACAATGGGCTCAAATTAAATTTCGAGTTTCTTAGTGAAAGACAGTCTGACTGCTCTGAAAATACAATCAAACAGAATGAGAGTATAGACATAGTCTCTAACAGGATTGCTGGGCATACCCACTCACAATATGGCATCTTTCTCACTTTCTTTCTCCCTGATATTCTATTAGTGCCTCGCTTCTCTTCCTTACAGTGCCGGACTCAATGGGTGTAATTCTACAGTTCCTGTGCTCTGAAGTCTGTCTCTGAGTGTTGAACAATGTAAAACAGCACCAGCAGAGACACAGAGCGGAGAAGAGCAATTACAGCTTTAGTGACAAGAGAAACAAGTGAGACACAAATATAAGGAATAATGGAGCCAAGAGGAATGCAAGAGCAAGAAGAAGGAGTGAATTAAATCATCTTTTCAAAAAGACTACTATGGAAAGAGTTTATTAGTAGGTCAGCAGGCTGTTCATTGCCTGCTTTTAGCTTTGGGGACATTGAAATGAGAATGGTTTTATAGAATATGAAGAGAAATAAAATGTGCTATGAGAATGGAAGACAGAGAAAAAAGCTCAGGAAGACAGAGGGAGATGTGGGATTCATTTAAAATAGCAGAAAAATAAG
This sequence comes from Mola mola, assembly GCA_001698575.1. Taxonomy (NCBI): domain Eukaryota; kingdom Metazoa; phylum Chordata; class Actinopteri; order Tetraodontiformes; family Molidae; genus Mola; species Mola mola. The sequence goes on from KV751315.1 coordinate 2,737,570, forward strand.
CAGAATGAAGATCATAATGAGAAGAATGAGAGATGTGATAATGAGAGCATGGTGATATATGTCCTATCTGAAGCAACGTGAGCAAGTACACAGACAAAAAATTCTCATACAAATTTGTCTGGAAACACACATGCAAGCACTGTGCGCATACACACAAGGCAAGGCATTTCATAGAAAGTTAGGCTTACAAAAAGAAAGACACATTTAACAGGGTCAGTGGAGGACAGACAGAAGAAATGAAAGGGAATCAAAGACAGACGAGAGATTAAACAAAGACATGAACTGAAAGAGAGGAGCAAGAGAGAGAAAGGAGACGCTCGACAAAGTTAGAGGAAGACAGGGAATAAAGAGCGAGAGAAAAATATTGCACAGATAACAAAGAGACACTGGACAGCTCTTCCTCCCCGTAAGTGAAAGACTTCAAACCACAGTGGATGAGAGCGCTGCACTTTATGAGGCTATTCTCTCTGCATTAGCATTAGCTATAGCTCTAAGACTGACAACCCAGTGTTCTGTTCTCAAGGTCAGGAAGGGCACACACTACCACGGGCCACGACTACACACACAGTGCTAGAATCTATTTAATACACACTCTTGCATTCTTATGTACAGACAGCTCCAAACACACTGGCACACTCAGACACAAACAAACACTGACATGGAGACACACAGAGACACTTGTTATTGTGTGACAACAAGTCAAAATATCTTCTGCAATTCTCCCACTACATGGAGATCAACCATAATTCATTGCAGCATGTGCTCATTCCAGTTGGTGACGTACCAACGTTTAATCCAGACACACAATGTATCCTGTAGTGTCCCTGGCCAGTGCTAAGCCATCCCTGAAGCCCAGTGGGCCTTTTGGTGTGCATGGCTGATTGGCTTAGCCGTCCCTTTAGCACACAGAGTGTATGTTATTTTGGTTAAGTTTAGGCACAAAAAAGCTTTTGTTTCTTACAGGATAAAAACTCAGGTCTACTGGGTGAACAGTATCTGTGTAAGACCCTGCACACAACCCTGATATTCACGCGGCTTGGGACTTTATTGCTATAAAATGTTGCCTGCTTGAATGTGTTCAAGCAGACAACTTTAGACTACAGGCACATTTAACCCTTGTATGTCTCTGCCTTCCACCAGATGGTACCTAATGCCTCCACTCTACAAGAAGCAATGACAGATACTGCGCATAATCACACGTGTCTAAATTTTTTTAAATTTCTCATAATCTTTAAAAACAAGCATGTCTTGCTTTCCTACAGTCACATATTTTTTTCTAATGTTAGATTACACTTATTGAGCTAATGCTTTCACCCAAGTATCATAAAAAAAAAAAATCATAAAGTTAAAAATGTTATTCTATAAGTCCTAAAAAATTAATTCAAAAGTAAGTCACAAATGAAAGGAAATACTGCACAATCCAAAATACTCAAAAATTGTTGATGTGAACTTAGGCCTTGCTTCATACTGTGCAGATATCAAACTTTTGGTTAATGGCACCATTAAAGACAAATTTCAGGCCATTCCTGAACCAGATCCCCCCCTGGACATGCCTCTGCCTTTTACAAAGGTGATCCCGTGATGCCTTTTCCATATTAATTTTGACTCATTGTTGCAGCTTTACTGCATTTCATCAGGGTACCTGACATTAAGTCTGCTAAAGCGGTGCTTAATAACTCCACAAAATTAATGATCAAATGAATGAATGACCATTTAATCCATCCAAGATTTGAAGTGCATCCAAGTGGGAAAAAACAGGTAAACACATGGCCAATATGGTTGCTGAACTGTGTCACTGGCAGGTGAGTGCTGCATGACTACTGAGTAATCAGCTTGCAAACCCTCATTAGACATTATCTGTGCAGGAAGCATCAGCTGTGCTCAGTATTATTTTGGCCTGGCCTGCTGCTAATGAAGACATTAACACATTTGTTGTAAAAGCAGAAAGAAGCAGGGAAAAGATGCTTTTCATGCTGCCAAGTAAAGGTAGAAAAAACTTTTATAGCAGCGTTTTGACATCCGTCATCTTGAAAAGTTAGGATTGTAATTTCCAGTTGTATTCATTCTAAAAACCACCATCAGAGTTTGTGGTTTCTAAGCGACCACAAACTGTGAGAGACCACATTTGATGAGCAAATTAATTCTCTAAGGTTGATTTTCCGTAGGTTGCTAACTGATATACTCCTCACTGAAAACTTGAGAGGAAAATCTAATCACTCAGTGGGACACAAAAGGTTTTAGCTTGAGCACAAACAGACAGAGAGAGAGGCCGAGGAAAAAAAAACACAGAGCAGAAGGGAGCACAGAGAGGCAATCTGTGATGTGGTTTTTGATAACCATAATCATAATCTGCCTAGGGCGATCGAATTCCGGAGACAGTTTATAGGGTAGGGAGGGCCATCAGAATCAGAATGAGTTGTGCATAATGGCTATTTATCCCATGTATTCGTGTGTGTGTGTGTGTGTCATGAATGGCTATTTATGTGGATTAACGGATTGGTGAGGCCATGTGAAACGGATGAAACAGACCTCACAGGATGTCTCTCACACACACACATCTACCTGATAAACCTTTAAACATTAGAATCTGTTCAAATAGTTATTTTCGATCAAGTAAAATCGTTTAATGGTTTTTGCAAGACCACTGTGTGTGTGTGTGTGTGTGTGTGTGTGTGTGTGTGTGTGTGTGTGTGTGTGTGCGTGTTTGAGAATACTAGTCATCGGCAAAGATATGTGTTATATGTATAGACAACATTTATCTACCTTCAATGTGTGTGACTGTACTTCCTCATCTGCATATGTGTGTGCTGGTCTGTTTCTTTGTGTCTGTGTGTCTTACACAGTGACTGAGTGTTGAGAGAGTGGTAATTACCATTCAGCAGTAGCTAAAGTGACATGTTTGAGGAAGAGATAAGGGGACATAAATTGGCCTGGCATAAAACGGTGATATTTCCTCCACTGCTTTAGAAAAACCCATTTACTCTGCCTCTTTAGCATGTCAGGACCCCTGTCACTACCCTCTCATCCCCTCGGCCAGAAGGACTCATGCACACACACACACACACACACACACACGCTCACACCTATACACTACACACTGTATATGCTTCATGCAGTTAGCAAGCTCCTTGTGAAAAAGTGCTCATCTGCATTCTGCTATTAACTTGAAGAGACACACAGAGATAGACAGAAAAGGGGAGAGTGTGTGTAAATCAGTGTAATGGGGCCAAGACCTCAGCAGCTCTAAAAAGAGAGCAGACATGTTGAGGACAAGACGTGTTTTTTTTTTGTTTTTTTTCATTCACTTCATGCAGAGAAACAGCAATACAGCACATCTGTCGCTGCTGGTGACACAATTGCTCCTACGGTCAGACAAAAAGAGAGAGAGAGAAACATGAAGGCAACAAATGTGAGGTGGTGAAGAGCGACAGGGTCGCACGCAACACTTGCAACATTATCTCTGTTTATTGGTTTCTACATGTCTTCCTTTAATTAACAATAACTATAGAATATTCCAACTGGTTTTCAAACACTGGCTAGTTTGCCAATAACACTTTCAACACATACATAAAAACATCTGTAGTTTTGTTAAGGTACGTGATGCATCATAATACTTTACAAGTGAGAAGTGGCAAAGGGAAACAACGAGTGAAAGGCAGATCACACACAGCCATCGGTGATCAATTGCAATCTAGCTCAGATCTGGAGGTTATGAAGTGTGAGCACCAAAACTTGTCAGCAAGTGGAATATCAGGCCCAATGGTTGTGTAATCTGAGCGAGGCCTAAATTACATGTGGGTCTCCATGGATTAGATTTGTTTTTTTAGAGCATCTTACAAATTATCGATTGGACTGACATCCGGGGACGTTGGTGTCAAAGTCAACACACTGAGCTCTACGTTGAGTTCATGAAACCTAAGCTTGAAGCTTTAGTACAATGTGGAGGGCACATTATCTTACTGAAAGAGATTATTAAACAATACTGTTTCCATGAAGGGGTCTATGTTGTCCACACCAATCTTAATTAAGGCTGCACATATCAAAGTAACATCTACGTCAACATGAATGGCAGGACAGGTTTCTCAACAGAAATTTGGTTTCGTGTTGTTTTCTGCCACTTATCCGGGTCCGGGTCGCGGGCCAATAGTTTGAGCAGGGAGATCCAGACGTTCCTCTCCCCGGCCACTTCCACCAACTCCTCCGGGGGGACACCAAGACGTTCTCAAGCCAGCCG
>KV751315.1:2751085-2761885 GCA_001698575.1 Mola mola
ATTATATCTCTCGGCTGCCTTGGGAACGTCTTGGTGTCCCCTCGGAAGAGTTGGTGGAAGTGGCCAGGGAGAGGAGCGTCTGGATCTCCCTGCTCAGGCTGTTACCCCCGCGACCCGGACCCGGATAAGCGGCAGAAAACGAAATGAAACGAAATGAAACCTTGCCACTCTAAATTATCATTGATCACCAAAAACAATGCAAAGGAAATTATTGACTGCATGAATCTGTTACTTAAGAACATGTATCATTGGCCATTATTAGCCTATCATCCATCGATTTGCAAAGTTATATTCAGTTAAGTCAGCTTGGCCGGGTGTAGGGATGGACCTGGCAGTTGTTTTCATGAGAATTACACTTGTGTTTTCAAGCAAAATATATGAACTAATTCCGGGTCGTATTGCCAGATATTGAGATTTGTAAATGTCTCTCCCTCTTTTTACTTTTTGTGTTCTTACACTACAACATAGTCGGAAGGAAAGTAATTAACTTGTGCAATTGTCTCTAGAAATGACAATTGTTGTGTGTGTCTGTGTGTCTGCGTGTGTGTGTTTGTGCTAGCCAGCTGACTGCAAGCCTAATTGGCAGCATGTTAAGCAGTTTGGATTTTGCAATGGATCTTTTGACGTCTGGGTTAACACACACAGTTACAAGAACAACTTGTTGTATTTATTTTCTTGCTGTGGCCTCTCATCTGCTCAGAAGAAATATAAATATAAAACTTTTTTGGCCCTTGAAGGCAAATTCAAACATTTAAATTCGAGTGCATCGTACCATAGGACAAATATCAGTGTGCAACAAGATTTCATAATACATTAAACATTACAAAATAATTATTTACACACTTATAAAAGATATTTCATGGAAGGAAAAAACTGAATTAAGTTACAAACTAATGATGAAGTTGTTCAGAGTGAGTTTTGAAAGAGCTGCATCTGTAATAAAATGGGGTATCCAGTTGGCTGCAGCCCTACACATCAGGATTGTCTTTGTGCGTAAGTCCATCAATTTTGGCCCTAGAAGTCCCAAAATGTAATCAGCTTGATATCTTGACCATTTTAATTCCCCTTTTAAATTTGGCAAGGATTCTCAAATTAGTTTTGGAGTAATTTTGCTCACATGCAGAGAGGGACAGACAGACAGGAAAAAAAAACATAGCCTCTGCATGGATTTGCCAGTGTGCAGGGTAAAAAAACTGCATTCTCATCAAGTTAATCTTCTATAGTTTCTCCCTCACATGGCAACTGTGTGACAGAGCAGCTATGACATCAGACTCAGAGGAAAATGCAGAGGCTTAAGAATGTCCCTAAGCAGAGAAGCAATAATAATAAGAATATTACTAATTCAAAGCTGTGGACAGAAAGACAAGGGACATATTTACATAGACGACAATATGCATCAACAGACAGGAAAAAAACCTCATTGAGAGAAAGTAGTGATAGACAGAGAAGAAGGCAGTAAGTTAATGAGTAGATTGTGGCCCAATAACATAACCAGTCACCCACAACAACGCGCTACCCATACTTATACTCACCTGTCTGTCTTTGCTGCACGGCATTCTGGGAGTGGAGGGGCAGAGCCGCCCGGCAATGGGATTTTGAAGGCGTTCTGCATGAGCGACTCACAGATTTGCATTCAACAGCGAGGACACACAAACACACATACCAGCAATCACAGTCACTAAGCAAAGAAGAAAACTTAAAAACGTGTTCAAAGGCTGACACACACATAACTGTGCATGAACACCCACCAACACACACACACACACACATAATGTAGTCTAATTCTTAACCCCTCTCATATTCAAGTAGGCTATATGTGTGTGTGCGTGTGTGTGTGTGTGTGCTTGTGTGTGTGTGTGTGTACGTGTGCGAATGTGTGTGTGTGAGAAAGATGATTGGAGAGAGGAAGGAGAAAAGAAGAAGGATTAGAGGTTGGAGAGAATACACTGACCCCTCTCAAAAGCTTTTCTCCTTTTTTTTTCAGGCGTGTTATTTTTCGCTTTACGATTCTGATAATGATGATATTAGAGAGAAGAGGAGGGGGATGAGGAAAAAGAGGATGATGGGAGCTGCATGTGATTTTTTTAGCCCTGTCTTTCCTCTTTTTTTTTTCTTTTTTTTATGCTACATATTGTGTGGCGAGAGGGAGAAAGAAATAGAGAAAGACAGGAGGGGGGCTCCTCAATGACTAATTTTCCTTTCTTTTACGTCTGATGGGCGAATCATAGATCACCGCCGGAAGATGGCAGACACACTGATGATGATGGGGCCCTTCGACAGGGCCCACTAATGCCCCGCCGAACAAAATGTAACCAATCTATGGGGGCCCTCAAGCATGCAATGGTCCTCTAATAGAAACTATAGCAAACTATGCGCCTGTCACCTATGACGGGAGGTGGGGGAGGTGTGTGTGTATGTGTGAGCATGTGTTGGTGTCTTGGATTGAAGTAAGAAGGACATAGAGGAGGAAGTTTCAAAAAAAAGAAAAAGTCATAATATTACAGACAAGAATATGAGGGAGATGTGTATAATGTGCATAACGTTGGATGTAATGTTAGAATGTTAAAAAAGTGGATCTGCAGAGAGATGGACAGAAAAAACGGGGAAGTAGAAAGTTAGGCTAAGGAGAGATGGGAGACCATACAGAGATGGAGAGGCAGGGGAAGCCCAGTTAAAAGGGACTCTTACAAATGTCAAGTTGAATAAAAAGTCATATAAAAAAAAAATTCAACTATAGGAGTAAACAGCTAAACAATAGACAACAAATAAAAAGGCACATGAGTGTCCACCTTAAATCATCCAATCACACATACCTCTACACACAAATATGCACACACACACATACGCAGGCCTGATGCACAGTGCAGCGCATTCAGCCCCACCAATCATGTTTATATCAAAACATCATTATGCCGGCTGACAGCAGCTAAGATTCTAGCGAGGCTGTGATGCCATAAATCGTCAGCTGTTGCAGTGCCGCAAAGAGAGCCTTTTAATTTAGGAACGTCAAGGCTCTCCAGAGCCTAATAAAGACTGCAGGAGACTCGGGAGATGGAGCAACAGAGGTAGAGCTGGCAGAGCCGGTGGGAGGGGAAACAGAGGACGGCATGGCAGAGAGCAGTTTTCTGAGAACTGATTTGAGTTAGTAAGCATGGAACTAAAAATTATTATTATATGCTTATATGATAATGAAGACTTTTGCGCTGACGGCTCATCTGGTGTTGACGTACATCTGTGTGAACAAGGAATTCTACAGACGTAAAGAAAAAAATACTCGGGAAAGGGAACGAAAAGTGAAAACATTAGTCACCATTTACCTGACAGACTGTTTGTGTGTTTGGGTTTATATGTTTGTATGTGACTGCAGTTTTCAACAACTTGAAGGATGTTGGTCCATAAATTGCTTTATCACATTGTTCCAGTGTCTCTGAAATTATTGAATGAATTTTGATGAAAATTAATATCCCTCTCAGGATGAATGTTAAACAGTTCTGCTGAGTCTATGACACTTCATGTAGTGCCAACATCTGGCCATATAAAACCTCAGAATTTAAGACATTTCCACTGTTCTCAGCTGTGCTATGTGGACAGTACAAATTAGCAAAAGTTAAAGGAGCAATTTGGAAGTTGTTGAGAATCATTGGGTCTCAAATCACCACCCACCAACCCAGACTGTCAGTATATCATGACTGTAGGCCATTTCTACTTCACCTTTTCACTTTTTTGGTATTTTAGTCATCGCTGATGTAGTTCCAGATTTTGTTCCAAAACTTGAATTCATCTTTTTCATTTGTTTAGGGACAGACTGCTGGAAAACTTTTTTTGTTGTGAGGCTCCAGAACGATTTTGTGAACAAAGAAACACCCGACTTCCTACTTTTACATGCATGAACATAGAAAATGATTGAATTCATTTTTGCATGAACTTCTCCTTTGAAAATGAAAATGTAATTTTTTTAATATTAAGGAAGCATATTGATCTACAAAGAAATTACTTTAGTTATTAAGTTGTTAATCCAATTTATCTTTAAATAGCTATAAATTAGAGTCGACAGTTTTGCACTTTACAGTCACTGTGTCATTTCACATCAAAAAGGAGGACTATGTAGAAAAAAAAAACGTGTGTGTGTGTGTCTGTGACTAATGTACTGGAGAGCTCTTCACTGGTGCTGACGAAAAGACAAGTTTGTGACGCTGGTGCTGGTGTGTCCCTCCAGGGCTTCCGTCCGTCCACTGGCAGGGGAGATGAACTGAGACAAGATGTCAGAGCAGGAAATGTCAAACCACTGCCAAACCACAGTGGTGCACACCCCTGACAGGCACACACACGCACACACACACACACACACGCACACATATAACCGGACATGAGCGTTTATTTGGGAACTTTTCATAAAAGATTTCATTTGATATGTAGAGGTGATATGCATATACTAAAACGTTAAATATCCATTTAATTTCATAAAATGCCACAATTCCATAACTTACAGAAATGTTTTTGCCATTCTAAAAAGTTTTTGGTAAACACCCAGATGATTGAGAATAAAAACATCCAGCCTGAGAAAACAAAGGTTTGCAGGGAAAATGAAAAGATGGCACAGAGGGTAGCAGTTTGAGTCCGCTGGCCAGTTCTCTGGTGGTGTGTACATATTACAGATGTCTTGAGTAATGCCTCCATCTGTAATCTCTCCTCCCCTCTCTCCTCCTCGCCGTCTCCCTGCTATCCTCAGGACTCTCTTTTCCTTAAGTGTGTCAATTTGGGTCTCCTTGCTCAAGTTCAAACATTTAGCCCCCAAACAACCATGTGTCTCCAACTTATCAGACAGAGGGACCATAATAGAAGAAAATACCTCAAGAAAGGAAGAGAAGAGAGACAGGAAGGGAGAAAAAGACATCTTGTATGTTTGACAGCACTTTTTGCTGCCTGGTTAGCGCACACACACACACAAATCAAACCCTCGTCTTGTCTGGTTACTGGTTGTGCACTTGCAGTCCCCCCGGGGCACATGGGGTCACAGTGTTTGTGTGTGTGTGTGTTTGTGTGTGTGTGTGTGTGTGTGTGTGTGTGTGTGTGTGTGTGTGTGTGTGTGTGTGTGTGCTAGTGTGTGTGTGTGTGTGTGTGTGTGTGTGTGTGTGTGTGTGTGTGTGCTAGTGGGTGAGGGGAGCTCACCCAATGCCAACGCCTCCTCCTCCTTCCATCCACACTCACACACACACACACACACCCTGCTCCTCTCCTCGCAAAGCTACGGATGATGTGCCGTCCAGCTGCATTTTCATCACTGTGATGATGAGTGCTCCTGCCAAACGCCCGGGAACCAGAGTCACATCTGCTCCTGTCTCTGTCACCACGGCGATACTGCCGAAGTCTGCACGACAACCAGCACACGACCAGGGGGCAACAACGGGTGGCGCAGAAAAAGGGATGAGAGAGAGAGAGAGAGAGAGAGAGAGTACAGACAGTCTAGCGCCGGCCTCTTGCGTCGTTTGGATGCCACCAAAACATTCATCACTAGTGCAGAGTAAGCACTTTATAACTTACCCAGTGCAAGTGTGTGTGTGTGAGTGTATCACTACTGTGACACAGGCATCAAAATTATATCATATTAGACGTTGCCAATGGGAATGAAAGCAAAGTTAAACATACATCCACAATTAAAGTGAATGTGTTCTTACATGATTCGTTAAAGACATTTAGAACATGATATTTCGTTGCATAATGCTCACTTTCAGTCCAGGTATCAAGCAATTGATATGGATAACAACTGCAATCTGCTTTAATTATATCGGCTTGTGTTAGCTGAACGTATAGAAGCAAAGCCAGCATAATGGCGATCTTCTATCAGGGGGTAATCAATCAGAAAATTTCCTGAAAACTCTCTGTTAACTGCCTTTATTTTCATCCCTCCACGGCCTCATTTACATCATTTTGTCTCATTTCTTTCCTACTCTTCAGCCATAATATCGGTTTGATTGCATCTCCTCCTCTCCCGCTCTATCCCTTTCTCTCCTGCCAGGGTGTTATATTTGCCCGGCCCACGGCAGAGTGCCTAACAAGGTGGAAAGAATGAGGGGTGAAAAGACAGTACTGCTGCCAGCTATGGTCTCTCTCTCCTCCTCTGTCTCTCTCTGTTTCTCTCCCGTGCTCTGACAGTAGATACATTTCAGCTAATGTACTCTTGACCTCTTCTACCCCAGTGGAGTATCAACAAAAACTGCTATCTGCATCATTAATAACAAGGGCTCTAAAAATGAATTAGTTCCTCACTCCATTTCTTCATCTTTGTGGCTCTCGTCATTGACTCCTTTTATTTTCTCCCATACACATTTCTCACCCTATTTCCTTCTTTAGCTCTTTTTATTGTCTTACTGTCTGTCTTTCATTGTTTCATTTTCATGTTGTACCGTAAAAATCTCCAAAAAACAAAGTAATTGTGTTCATAAAAGATCCCAACACTCCCCCGCAAAAGAAAAGGGGCAAAAATATCCAGGGGAGAAGAAAGACCTCTTTCCATCCCCTCTGCCGTCTCAGAGAGTTCAAATCAGGTGTGTGGGGGGGCAGAGGTAGTGCGCATCACGTCTTTGAATGCACACAGGGTGAATCCCCCCCCCACCCTCATTACCCAAAGTGAGGCGTCGCATATCTACACCTATTAGACACTGAATCATATGCTTTAATCCAGAGAGGAAGGTATGGTGCCGAACCACACCACGGGTGGTTCAAAGAGAGGGAAGAGAGGGAGAGGTCAAGCAGTTTTAATTTTTGCAACTGAGGATCCATGTTTTGATAATGAATTCATTGAATAGTTTGGTAAATATCCTCTATTATTCTAACAGGCGCGCCAGAGAGTGTGAGCCCATATTGTGGGTGTGTGAGCGGAATGAGGTGTGTGGGAATATGGTGGCCTCCTGTGCACACGTCCTTCTGAGAACACGTGTGTGTTATTGTGTGCCTTTGTGTCTGTATGTGTGTGAGCGGAACGTCGTAAGTGATTGGATGCATCACCTTGAGCCAGTGCCTTAGCTTTTAAATGCATTTTCAAAGTCATAGTATTTTAACACAGGATGTACAATATGCAGTAGAAATGAAGGCCTGAACTGATGTATAAAGCATCTGACGGCAAATCAGAAAGCTCTCCTATGTACGTTTTTAAAAGGAATGAAAAATTTTCAGTGTAGATTTCTGTTGGGGTAAATGTGGGGACAAAAATGTCCCACTTCTCATGTGAAACCTGCACCAACCTGAAAAGCACAATTGATGACCTTAAACAGTTGCACGATTTTTGCAAAATAAAAGTACACTTATTAGGGATTTCCAGTTGCTTAAACATGTTTTCTGTAAGTGTAGCTTGAACTTCTAAAAACAAAAACAAGAACCACTTACCTTTATGCCACACACCCTTTCTAAATGAAACACTTATGCAAAACTGTGCAAGTCTACACACAGCATTTATGTGATCATCTCTTAAACAGTGTACTGATTTGACTTATTTTAAACACTGCTATTAAGATTCAAGATGCTTTTTATATATTATTTTTCCCCATGAGGCCATGTAAGTTAGTCGCATAAATGTAAGAAGTTTTCATTTTTTCAATTAATACTAAATGATGCAAACCCAAGCTGCCCCCCACAGTTGTGTTATTGCCTGCCTGTCGCCATGTATCTTTGAGCCAACTTTCCACCACAGATTCAAGAATATTGTGTTGTCACATGGGACAACGTTGAAGTATTTAGACATGTAAATTTGATTCGCAGTAAAATGCAATGATCATTTGCAAACAAAATCAGTATGTCCTTCCCTTTGGCCAATTTGCAAACAATCTAGCTGCAAAAAATGCTGCTTTTCAGTTAGCGATGACTTTATGTGTGAGTGTTTCTATAATACCACGCATGACATGTGTGGCCTCTACTATGTGGTTTTACACACTTTGAGTATCTCCACATAATAATTCAATATCTGTTCTCATCAACATTTATGGTTACATTCTCATAAACAATTGATGATGACTTGTTTGTGGGTGTTTTTGGGGTTTGGCATGCAGTCAACACTCTATGTGTGTGCGCTACAAGCTGCATGTTCTGCATCTGCAGTGTCTGTCTGTCTGTCTGTCTCCCTGCCTGTATATTTCTTTTCTGCTAGGCGTCCGGGGAACTATAAAGATAAAGCAGATGCCAGCAGATGCCCCGTTTAAACATTATCAGCCTCTCTCTCCATATTGTTAACACTCACCAGGGACAGAAAAACATTTAACACAACCCATTTACAGCACACAACACATGGCAATGTAGCACCAAAAGACAAACCAAGGCAAAGGAGAGAGAAAAGAACAGAGATAGGAAGAAGGTTAAAGATATGGATGCGGGGGAAGGAGATATAGATGGATGAGAGTACAGAAAAATATTTGATGAGATGGAAATTCATCTGTTATTGTGTTTAAAGTAGTTATAGAATTACTCAGCTCTCCTGTGAACAGGACCAGGAAAGTGGAAAAAACAACTCCATTTCAACTATGAGATGTCTTGTTGTAGAATATTTTACAGGATAATCTACGTACATGACTGATAACTTCACACGTAAAAGTGCATGTCACAGGACTTTGAAAACAGGCTTATATCACAGTTATGTTAAGGCCCCAAGACCAGCGTGCAAATACATGTATGCACACTCATACACTCATTCGCAGACACATTTTATTTTTGTTCAGCTCAGCCCATCGTGTTCACAAAAGATCAAAGTGTGTCTTTTTCTTCTGCTCTCTTTCTGTCTGTGCCTGCTCCCTCAGAGAGCATAATTACCAGCACAGAACGATAACACTATTTCCAGTCAAAATGAGACAATTCCCAACGTAAGACTCATTTCATGCTTTGACAATTCCTCCAGGAATCATGGCACACAAAGAGGCAAAGACCACTTCAGGATTTGTTATATTGCTACTACTGTCTGTAAAAGAGTTCAGGACTCCTCTTTTCTTCCTCCTTGCGTTTCCTCTCATGTCTTCCTATTGCCACCCTGGCCTCTTTTTATTACTAGCAACTTCCCATCCATCTGTCTATCCAACGCTTTTTTTGTGCTCTCTTCTAACACATGCTTCCTCATTTCCTTAAATCCTTAAATCTCTCTATCACTTTACACACCATAAATCTCCAAAACAGTTTTATCTGAGCGCTGCTCTCTCTGCGGTCTTCTTTCTCCATCTATCCGTCTGTGCATCCATCATCTGTTTGTCCTCCTGTCCTTCCAACTTTCTTCCCTTCCTTAATCTTTCATTTATTTGCCCTAACATTGATCTATCTCTCTATACATCCATCCCTCTGTCTTCTTGTTTACAGGTTATAAATCTACAGAGCCGTTTGACCAGAGCACCATCCTCTCTGTCTCTGAACGGGCCAGACCTCATCTGTGACTTTATGTGCATAAACTTGTGTGCTGCGTTTGAGTATAATCACAATTACTGTGCTTTTTTTTTTTCTTCATAGAGGTGTTGTGCTGTTGGGGGTATTTTATTCCCCCCTGGTGTGCGGGACTTTATTTTGGGAATATTTCTATAAATCATTTTGTCATTTACACATGCAGCGGCATTCTGGACTCCACCGATTTGGAGCGAGGGGGTGTTTTGAAAATAAATGTGTATGGAGTGGACCTGAGATACACACAAAATGTAAACACACACCCACATCGATGTGGGACCGCATAAACACACACACGTAGTCCTTCTATACTGTGACATGGCCATAACTCACACCACGCTACCAGGTACTGTGAAATATGACAACCCCACAGTGCTGATGTCTGTGTGTGTGTGTGTGTGTGAGAGAAAGAAAAAGAAAAAGTGTGTATGAGTGTGTATGTTTACGGCGTGCAATGACAAGAGTCCACCCCCATGTCCTTGTCCGTCTCTGTAAACTTTTCATTGGGTCAGACATTAGCATAGGCAGCTAACTATAACCTACATGATGGATGGAGCCACAACTCTATTTGTGATGTGACCCATGCACAGAGCCTCAATGGATAGAAAGGGCACTTCCTGATGGATCATGCTAATGCCTCCTGTGCGGATCAGACGGTCGTAGTAGAATTTCAATAACGTTGTCACTGAATATTTCTGTGAAGAATGTACAAAGCTGATGACACCTAAGGAAATCTAAATGGAAAAGTATAACTTTGACTTAAATAAACAGTACAAATTCAGTCATGTCAAACCTTTTAGAGGAAAAATGGCATGAGGATGATGACTTCACAAGTTTGCTTCTGTTCTTTAGGGATCTTAGAGTCTTTGGGCAGTTAAAAATGTAAAGTTCCCATTCATTCGTTTTGTCAGATATTGCAACGCAGGGAAAACCAAGGAACAGACATTGAGATAGTGGACTCCTGGACTGGACTCATAACGTACAAGCGGGGTCAGAGCAGGCTCTACCCCTGAGGAGACTGTGGTCTTTTGAGTGAAAGGAGTTCTCCTGGCGGCCTTCTACGACTCCGTGGTTACATCAGCCATCTTCTCCATGTGGTTTGCTGGAGCAGTAGCATCACGGAGAATAGAGGAAGAAGCTGGACAAAGTCATTAGGAAGTCCAGCTCTGTCCTGGGCTGTCCTTTGGACTCTGTGGGGGAGCTTGGGGACAGAAGGGTGCTGGCAAAGCTGGCATCCATACTGGAAAATCAGTCCCAGCCTGTGCAGGACAGCCTGCCTGCCTGCACTGAGAGCAACCTCAGTGACAGACTCCTCCATGCTCAGTGTGTGTAGAGCGTTCCTCCCTGCTGCAGTCAGACTGACAATCAGCTCTGTTAACCAGCCCGGGTTAT
>KV751315.1:2769429-2817835 GCA_001698575.1 Mola mola
TCCAATGACTGGGCCCTCCTCACTGGCTTGACTGGCTGCCTGGTCTGGCCCCGAGACGTGCCAGACCTCACCTCTCTCTCTCTCTGCCACATAAGGGCTTAGAGGCGTGCAAACATACACACACACACGCACAACACACAACACACACAGGGTAGCAGCCTTGTGGTGACCTGGCAGCAAAATCAGTGAGTGTGAACAGAATTTACCCAAACTGAACTGACCTCTAATTAGCGCTCTTGGCAAAGTGGTCCTTCCCAAACACACTCACACGTAGACCCACACGCATGAACACACACTTACGCAAACATATATGCACACACATGCTGGAGGGTGTAATTTTGTGTCTGTGCACGGAAATTGGCTGTGAGAATAGCGTTTGCATCACTGAGCTTTTTTGTTGTTTGTTTAAAAAAAAACATTAACCTAGTATAATGCCTGCAAAAACTAAAATAAATAATGACTCGACAAAATAAATAGATTGTTCTTGCTACAGTTTTCAGTGCAACTGCTAGCACTGAAAAAACACGCAATTATCATCTTATCCCTCCTCAAAGCTTTTTTTAAAACTTTTTTTTAACATATTTTTCAACTGCGAACAAAGTTCATTTGACTTGAACCACAGTGTCACTGTTCTGCTTACACTGAAGCTGCTCTCTACATGCTTTCCTCCCTTCTCCCTCAATTTTCCTCTCGTTTTAGCAACACTATCTAATCTCTCGCAGGGACAGGACCTGTCTGTGGCACCGAGGTCCTGACCATGTTGTATATTCATTGAAAAAACAGAGTGCTTTAAAAATAAGAAGCAATGTTTAGGGTGAAAACTTCAGATTGTTTATTGATTTTTATTTGTGCTGTTGAATAAGTTTGTCTTGCCATGAAGTCCCAGTGGAGGCTTTGCTTAGTGCGTTCCATTAGGCCCACACAAGCAGAGATAGATACACAACAACATGTGCCCATGTTGTTGTGTATCTATCTAAGCCCATGTATATATACTGTAGACGCACATGTATGACTTGAAATATTTGCCAAAATAGTTATATCTTAACATTTAAAAATTACACCTGAAAGACAAAATTCAAAGAACTGATGGTGTTGTACCACTGAAAATCACAATGTCTCTTTATAAAAAGTATGGGAAACCATAACCTCCAATGCCAGAGTTGCAAGGTTGGAACGGGGTTTGGATCCCTGAACTAGTGGGAAAACGTAGACATGTACTGTAAGTGCTGGGACACACCAAGCCGACAACTGGCCGTCTGGAACATCTATGAGTGTCTGTCGCCCCGTTCAACATGTTCAACAAGCTGAATCTAATGTTGTTAAAGAATCTTGGAGTGGAATAACAGCTGAAAGGTGCCACAAGTTGGTTGACTCCATGCCACACAGATGTGAAGCAGTTATAAAAAACTGTGGTCATACAACTAAATATTAGTTTAGTTTAGTGATTCACAGGATTGCTAAATCCTAGAAACAAAAAAGTTTGTACAAAATAGTTTTGTTTGTAAAGTCAACGGCAGACACTGCTATTTTTTTGAACACACCCCTTTCAACTAATTGCCCAATTGCACAGCCTTAAGAGCGTGCATATCATGAATGCTGGGTCTTGTTGGTTTTCTGAGAATCTACTGCACCTACTGGTAAATTGTTTGCCATGTAGCAATAAAAAATATGCTAAAAACCTGGAACGGGGTTTGTAGTCCCATTGGACTGCTATTATTTTGAACACTACTGTAAGTGCTGGGACACACCAAGCCGACAACTGGCCGTCTGGAACATCTATGAGTGTCTGTCGCCCCGTTCAACATGTTCAACAAGCTGAATCAGTGTCAGGTGGGGCAGAAAGAGACATGAATAGCTGTTCAGCTGTTCTACCGACAAATGCTTCATCACTAATATCAGCGTATGTTACCTTTGAGCTACTCCAATCTTTTTTAATAGTAATGCTGAATATTTGTTTCCCTTCAATTCAAATGTGCAGAAAATGTGACAATTTATTTTAAACAGTCAAATCCATGAATTCCTGAAGTTTGGTATGCTGTTTTAACCCCCAGAATGTTGTACCTCCAATGGCGACGACAAATTTATAACATCTAATACCATCAGACGGACTAAAGTACTCTGGCATTGCCCTCGTACACAAACGCACGCACACAGACACTTTAATATTCGCACCAATATCTTACTTCTTGTTCAACAAACAGACAAGGTTGAGGGCTGACAACAGCAGTGCTTGTCCAGTGCTTCACAGTTTTTATCGCTGCATTACGTTTCCCTCAATGACTGACGTATACAGACTCCACTCCAAACTTTTTGCGATGTGTTCCAGTATGACTTTTTGCCTCAACAGCCACATCGAGAGGCAAGGCAACAACAGGGGGTCTCACTGTTAGTGTTTGTAGATGGCTTGGTGTGTCCTGTCCCTAAGTAGGGTTTCCACCATTGGGCTGCCATTCAACCCCGAACTGCTGCAGAGTGTTCATCAAACCAAATTGGTGTTGTTTTGTTGAGCTTTAGCTTTGTGAAACAAAGTGGTAAATCACCTCTTCTCTGCATTTCCAGAATGAAAATGCAAAAGCGAAAGAAAAATGCATTAATGTGATTAATATAGTTAATAGTCATAGCCACAGTTGGGCGTGAAAGTTCACAGCTGTTGTGTATGCAACAACAGCAACAAAACGAAAACGAGTGTAATGAGAGAACTCGCTCCAAGGAGGGACTGACACAATGCAAACATTTGGATTTCCTTCAAGTCATCCCTCTGCGTCTCATAACAGACTGAGTGTGCTGGTCCGCTGATGACAGCGACAGATGCTTAATGCCTCCTTCACAATACTGACGCAATAAAACACAAGGCAAACAGGCGGTAACCGAAACTGCTGTCTGTCAAGTCAACCCCTTAACTACGCTGGCAGCGGCACAATCAAGGGAGGGCAGGAGAGAACGGTACTGAATGTGTGTGTATGTGTGTGTTAGACGGTGGGGGACACCCTGGATGGATAAAGAGGAAAAGATTAATTGACACTCAGAGAATGAGAACAACAGAATGAAAGTGTGTATGTGTGGCGTGGAAGAGAGAGAGCTGGCAGATGAATAAGCAGCCTCTTGGCAGGGTGGGTAAATGGCAGGGACTATAGCTGTCTGTCTGTCATCTTGATTAAAGGTACCACCAATGCACAGGACTGCAGATGGCACAGGCACAAACATATGATGATATCCCATAGAACATCCTCTTTCAACAGGAAATATGCATCCCGTATGTTGTTTTAAACCTTCTCATAAGGTGTTAATGTTTCCCATTTCCAATTGTCTATGCAACAATAGAATTTGCCAGATGTTACACTTCTGTCGATTTGGGTGCCAGCTTCTGTGTTTTGGTTATTCAGCCTCATGCATTCTTTCAGCGGGGCGGAGCAAAAGACGTTGCAGTGTCTTTGAGCAAGAACACCAGTTAGAGTTATTCCATGAACATTACACCCTGATTATGTAGAAAATTTGAAGTTGAAGTGTTTCTGTTTTGGGTAATTGAAAATTGCAAGTCAGCACATTCTGAGAAAAATGTGGGCAGAATCAGCCTGTGTGCAGTCAGCTGTTAACTGGGTCTGAAGCAGCAAAGAGGTCCACAAGGACATGATGCCGACATCAGAGGAGAGTGGGAGGATTCAATCACTACCGCTACCACTAATACTGCTAATGCTAGTATCTCCCATAGACATACAAGGGCTCTGCAGTTGCCAAGTTGACAGTGATGATCATATTTGGATGAAGTTCGAGAGGTTCAAGATGCAAACCTCTACAAGAAGATCTATTCCATCTATTCCAGGGAATAGATGTATAAATTTAAGAAGAGACAATGTTGAAATATGAATATGGTACATTTTCTTAAAAGTTCCTCATTCCTCGGGCCATTAACTTTTTATTAATCCATTTTTCATTCTAATATGGCCATTCAGTAAACAGAAAATGTAACATTATATCACAACAATGAGGCAGAAATCAATTTTAACATGATAGAGGCTTAGATGAAAATTTTAGAACATTGAATTGCAGGGATTTTGGAAAGATATTGATATTGTTTGGTGTCTATATTCTTTAACATCCACCTCCGCTGAAAATCAAGTTATTTGACCCTGGTGACATGTAACACATTAACAAAACCCCACAACATAGATGAAACAAAAGTGTAGGTTAACATTAACACCATTTTAAGGCCATGGGGATTTTTCTTTAAAAAAAAAAAAATCGAAATATGTAAAACAGAAAGGGTTTTTAAGAGTTTAATCAATGGCTGGAGCAGTACTTAAAGGTGACTAAAAAGTGATTTACTGTTGCCTTGGCCACCAGCAGTGCTTTTATTGCCAAGCCTCCCACACCTGTACTCCTACATCTCCATTCTTGGACATCACACACCACTAAACAAGAAATTTATGATGCACCAGTGCATGTCCCAAAAGTCTGGCAAACTACTTGGTATCAGTTTTAGGTTTGTGTGTGTGTGTTAAAAGAAGCAACAGGCTTCAAAGGAGATAGATATTTGAGGAACATCGTGAGATGTTTCCTTCCAAACCCCCCTGGGACAACATCAAATACACTTGCAGTTTGATATTGAATTTAAGTTCTAACTATGAATATGCGTTCATTCAAATGTACATTATGTGTGTATAGCAGCTTGAAACAAAGATGCTTCCATACCTTTGCATGATTTCATGTTTACGTGTGTGTGTGTAAAGTATATGGCCTGTCTGCTCGTGTGTCATATTTATGCAGCTCTGTTGGCGTGTATGTGACACACATCTGTTGCTGCTGTGTGCAGTAATTTGCGTTCTCAGCTTGGCACCCTAGTAATTATTCAGACTCTACCTTTGCTCCGACATTAAAAGCCTTCATCTGGCGGACATGAAACAGCAGAGAACCTGATAAGGCTTCAAACACTTGCCCGCCATCTAAAGAGAAGCGGGAAAGGTGAAGAGATGCATGGTGGGATAGATGGGATTGTTTTTTCTCTGGAGGTTTGTTTTCACGTTGGTGTTATATCCTCTCTGCTCAATCCAGACCAAAAATATATGTGATCACTTCATCCTATAAAGAAGGCGAAAGTTAATTAATATTCTGAACCAGCCTTTGGAACAAGTCATGTTTTATTTTGTTTATAGACACTTTAGAGAAGATGCTGCTGGTTGTAGAATGAGACTCATGTTAGACAAATATGAGGTGAAAATAGAAGGTTACCTGATGGAACGTGATTAAATTTATACCTACTGTTATATTTGCATGTGGTTTCATGTCCTGCATTCTTATTCATTAGCCACAGATCAGAGGGATTTTTGCTTTTTTTTTTTTTTTTTTTTTAACTGTCCCAATGCTGAGATCTCTCCTTTCAAACAAGGCACTGAACTGGTGGTCAGGGTCTTGTAAGAAAAGGATACGATGATGTTTTTCCCTGACAGTCCACTCTACCTGCAGGTCTTAAAGATGCTTTGTGCAGTTACTATAACCAGTGATCATTGGCAAAATAGCTCAACTGTGTGCCTCTAAAATGATTGTTTATGGCTTAATGGTGAATAACTTCTTTGGGATTTATATAGTAATACTACCTGCCCCTGCAGTGTTTTTATGCCTCAAAACACTTGTTCTCCTGTGGCTTTTGTACCTGTGTGATCTGGGTGATAATGTGGCTTAGTGTAGATACAATGACCAGTATATTTGCTGTCTTTTAGGAATCAACTACTTTTCCTCTCAGAAGTTTCATGGTTCTCTTTGATCAACTATCTTTAATGTAAATTCAAACTGTCTCCTGAAGAAACATGACTGTGGGAGGAGTCCCACAGAGAGGTTTCTTCATGGTTTTCCTCCTGTGGTTGAGTGTTGGTAAAGGATCACTGGTACTGATCACATTTAGGTTGAAGATACTTTTTCACACTGCTCAGGCTACACCACTGACATTTGTTGGTGAGATGCTGTCGAATTGTATTGTTCTATAAAATCCAAGCTTGCGTATATTGGGTCTCGGCAGAGGCTGGCTTTGAAAAGGATAAACTGAATTCAGAACAGTCTCTCATCTTTCACAGTTGATCTAGTTAATCTAACTGCAGTTGAAAGGCCACAGATTTTTTTTTCAAACCTCTTTTGTTGTTTCTAGTCCCCAAAAATCAGATGTAAAAGACTGAATACGTGTTTAAAGATTTGAAAAATGAAATACTTGATCTGAATTAAAGCCATGCTCTAATACTCTGGGCAATACGGGCAACTTGCACACATTTTGCACACAAAGAGAAGCCTCCCTAGTCTCAAAATTATTGTTAAAAATTATTAAAAACCTTGTGTGTTCTCTGATATGTTCTCAGCACAAAGAGGGTGCACTGCAGGGAATCCGTGCACTGGGTTCCCCTGACTGAAAAATATACAGAAAACGAAACTAAAAATCCACACACATCGTTTCTCAAGGGACTGTGTTCCCTTTTTTTTTTCTTGTTATCGTCACTGAAACGAGTCAGTTTGTCTGTATATCCATATTCATCATTTGCTTCGGCATGAATATTAATTCAGCCTTAAAGAAGAGTGCACGAAAAAAAAAATACAGCAAGGCAATGAATGAGGAAAGCAAAATATGACAGAGTCTGTCCGATGTTGAATTCATGTCAGTTTCAAAGCCCCTGTGTCTCTGTTCCTGTGGCTGGCTTGTACCAACATGCTAATCAGCCTCTCACTGCACCCTGTTCTGGCTAATTGTCGACAAATTATCTCGACTCTGGAATAATGTATGCAAGGCCTTTCACAGGCACATACAGGCGAGCCAGTTTATAACAAGAAGCTCAATGGCTCCATTTAAATATAGACTTGAGTGTTGTGCATATTATTATGCACACTTGACTCACGCTGTCTCATTTTCTCCTTCTCTCATTTGCTTCCTGTTTTGCTCTGTTTAGAGTTTGCTTCTGCACATTTTTTTGCTCGGATTGTCTCTTTCGCCTCTTCTCTCATCTCTCCCCCTTTCAGTTATCTCTTGTAGCATCTCATAGTTGGTGAAAGTCGCCGGCTCCTTTTTTTTTTTTTCTTTTAATTGAGTTCCCTTGTAAGTAAAGGCTAATATTATTATCATTTCCTGACCGACAGTCAAATTAGAAGTATCTTAATTACACCCCAATTGTCTACAGAGATTGAATTTCGGTTTAACCCTCTGGGAGCCCAGAGGAGGAAAGAACTCAGCTGGGAAATTAAACTGAATACCAAAGTGGTATAAAGTAGAAAGTGAGTGAAAACAGCATGGTTGGGTCATAAAATGATGCAGTGTGAACAGCTACTTCAACTGTATTCTGCAAAAGGCCCTTTGGGAATTCACACTGAAGAAGCACAGCAAGGCAATCTCTTGGATGACAGTTTTGGACTCTAATTCCTGATGACATGACTAAGTGCAATCTGAGTGTTGTGCATTTCCTGCGGGACAACTAAAGGAATTTTTCCTAAGATCCTTAACAGAAGAGGATTCTCCAAAAGTCAAGGATGCTAAACAATGAATACATAGTGTCTGTGCCTCGGGACGGTTAAGATTTTTGATATGAAAACGACGAAGAACTATCTCTGTCATAGTCTTTTACATCACAGCAACCTATGACCACAAGGTTCATCTCATGCATTACACTTTGTTCACAGGTGTACCCCTCCAAAACAGTATTACAGCACAGAAAACACATAAAATCAAGAGTGGCGTCTCCCTCTAACTGCAGTAAATCCCCACCATTCTCTCTGTGCAAAGCTTGTATTATAATTATTACACTGTGAGATTATACTTTACATTACAAAATTCCTTCTCTCATCTCTTTATCTGCAAGTGTCTGGCAAGTTGTAGTCAGACTTCAATGGCCAGCAGGAGTAACCATGAAATGTATGACTTCATCCATTCTGCATTCACATTCCTATGATAGTGCCACATTGTATTAAATAATCAGCGGTGTATGAATGTGTTTGTCTGTATGTGTGAGGAAGAAGACGGAGTTGGATTGTGGCAAAAACGAAACGAAACGAAACAAAACAAAATTACTCATTACTAAATAGGGGCAAAAGAAAGACAAAAATGGTAACAAAAGATAACGTTGCTTTATTTTTGCTTTGATTTTTGTTTTATTATGGTACTTTTAATTGAACCAACTGTGCAAAAAATGTATTTTTGACAATGCACAGAAATGTTTGTGTGACGTGCCCCTTATTAGAGTTACAAAATGAAAATTAACCACAAACATTTAATTACGTAAAATGTTACTTCATGTTTCATGCTGACAGGATAATGGGACATTTCCATGCAGCACTCCTTGATGGAAGCTTCTGCCTCATCCCTGTATCACAATTCTTGTCACTTGTTATCAATAGCTTCATAACAGAATAGTGGTTGTACCTAATAAATATGCCATGATGGCTGCGACAAATCAGCTCCCGCCTCAGATTTATGCCCTTAATAACTCCATTTGGCATAACGCTGACACCTGCTCTGCCAGACAAAAGGGAACTAAATATTTCAATCAGGGCCAAAGCACAAAGAACTCTCTCCCTTCCCCTTGTTTCATCTTTGACTTTCTGACTGCTAAACACCACGTTCCTCATGCCCTTTGCTAGACTGAAGTATCAGTATCTTCCCCTCTGAGTGTCTCTCTTGCCCTCCTTTCTTTTAAAGTGGAAATCATCTTTTAGGTATTAGTTTATGGGCCATGACATGAGCTATGAATGAGAAACAACGAGAAAGACCTGAGAACATTAATCATGGAGCAACATATGGTAATAGACGGTTATCAATTCTCTCGCACTCCGTGATTAAGGTCGGGGAGAAGGAGCCAGGTAAAAAAGGAGATTGTAAAGGGAACATAAAGTGTGAGGAAAGAAAGCTGCAGTTGAGATGAGGAGAACAGAATGGAGGAGAAGGGCACTCTGAGAGGGAAAGAAGAGACTTTGAACTTAATTTAACAAGCTGTCTAGCTCATATTATGATACATCACCCAGCTGACAGCATTTAATAATAATAAATAATACGCAGCTTATTAGATTTTGTGTATCCAAAAAAATAATAATAATCACTCTATATTATAAGTTGATCAAGTATAATTCAAGCACAAAATATAACTCTGTCAATGTTATTGAAAATCCTGAAAGTTGCTTAAACTAATTAATCCTGTGTGTGGAGCAGCAGCCATGTACAAGTAAGTTCAGGATGATTGGTTTAGGATTCATGTAAAGTAAATAAACACACCAACAGCATATTTGGCTTTCTTCATATTGTCATCCTTTTTACTAATTCTTTAACAGCTGCTTTAACAGGTGGCTTGCATGACATAAATTAGGATGTCTCTTGTCTTTTTAACCAAAAATTCTGGTTGACTGGTTTGAACTGGTTAAAAGGAAGGAGACAAATCTATAATTCCATTAGCTGAGTTAAAATATCTGTTTTGTTAATCACGTGAAACAAGCTGTCGTCAAATGTATGTGGACTGAGAGTAAATAAATCATCACTAGAAACTTAGGGCGCATTCACACCAGAGCTGTTTGGTCGACTTTAAAGGAACCCGGTGAGTTATCTTATAGTCCAGTTTGCTTGGGCTGGTGTGAAAGCTCATTCAAGCTCTGCTGCAGACTAAACAAGCAAATTCTTGTCCATCTGAACCCTGGTGCTGTTGAGGTGTGAAAGCAAAGTGGAATAAGCTGTAGACCAAAGATAGGAAGTGGACCAGAAGACAGTGCATCATGGGTAAAAAGAGGCAAACCCAATAGCCCGGATTTGGAAATCTAGTTGGCTCATCAATCTATGCAACCAGGACAACGCCTCATAGTCTCTCACTCTCATCGGGGATCGCTTTCCTCTCCGGTACCGTCTCATTTGCATCATGTAACTTATGAAATGCTCGACTGCTTGCTATCTTGCCTGCTGCTCAGACTGGGCAATTTCTTGTAAAATTTCTTGCAAAAAATTTCTTCCAAATCAAAAACAGAAACCCAACACTGAAAACAACTTTAGTTTAACAGTATTAAAACCACTGACGCCGCCGTCACTTACATTCTTACCTGGACGCCTCTGTGCACTTCACTGTTCTTCAAATGCACAGTATATTTAGAAAAAAACACATTTGGAACAGCACTTTTTTTTTCTAAACCTGTCCTGCCCAGCATATTAGCATGCCGGAATGGGGACCTGGATGCCTTGTTTTGCCAAACAGATTTTGCTTTGACAAAAAGAGTTCAGAGACTCCTCTTTTTGGATATTTTAAATTGATTTTATTTACTGTTACACGGTACATTTTTGATAAGAGCCCAATTTATCAAAACATCTAAGTGCAGAAAAACTTATTTGGTATTTTAAAAAATCTTAACTCCAAAAAAAGTTGGTTTTTCCTGAGCCTGATTTCTGTCATACAACTCATTATTACAAAAAACGCCTCCATGCATGAAACATGTTTTTAAGCATTTCACACCTTTTCATTTTTTGCCCCATTGTCTATCAGTCATACAGGTCACGTAGTCTTGGTTGAAGGCAACTGGACTTTTTGTAGTTTCTTGAAGATGTTTCCCAAAAGGCTTCTTCCATTCCAAGCTTCTGGCAGTGAGTCCCCAGTATTTAACCTTGTGGAGGATCCTTCTTATTCAGGGTAGTGGGTAAAGGGTACAAAGCCCCGCCCCCAATCTGTGTGTCCCAGATCCACCCACCATCAGATGGGTTGTCACTCCCCCTGGTCATCATGTTAGTTGCTTGTATCACATGAGCCAAGGTGTGAACTGTGGTTAAGTTTCCTGGGGAGGGATTTCAAAACTGCGTTGTATGTGGCAGACAGTTGATGTCTGAGGCCTCCTCCTCTGTTAAGTGACGGCTGGTCCAGCTTGACATAGAAGGCCTCCTTTACTCCTCTCTCAAACAATCTATCCTCCCTGTCAAACACATGCACATTCTCATCCTCAAAGGAGTTTCCCTTCTCCTTTAAGTGTAAGTGGACTGCTGAGTCCTGGCGGGAGGAGCTGGCTGCTCTCAGTTACCAGTAGTCAGCAATCAGTAATCAGTCAGTAATCTGCTGTTTTCAGTTATATGTTAAAATAATTAAAAAATAATTATCTGTGTTTTACTCGTAATTCAAAATGCTATATGCTTGAAACATTGTGGCTAATGTACAATAAGAAAAATTTGCCAAAAGTCTTGTGTGATGTGTTTATGTTTTCAATCAAAATATACCAAAGGGGCCAAATAAGTAACAAATCTCACCTTTTGCTTTCCATCTGTCTGTGAAAAATGGCTAAACTCTCTATTATATAAACAGGATGTGAGGGGAAACCTGACTTTACATCCTCTGTGTTGTGGCATTGGATGCCTCCTGCCTGTCTCTCCTGAGCGTTTTAGATTTATAGACAATGCACCCTGCTCTCATCACTATGCGGCTGAATTATCTCATCGGTCGCATTAATCCGACGATTACATTTGATTTAATTTTCATAATAATTAAAGTGAACCATCACTAAAATTAAAAGCATTCAGGAGATGTGTGTGTGTGCGTGGTTGGGGGTGGGGGTTGCAGGCTGCACGCGTTCCTACATGAAAGGGCTGCTGTGGTATTAGCACAGCCAGAGACTCTTCTGTCTCTCTCTCTCCATTCGTCTATCTATTTGTTTCCCTCCGTGTCTTTCCCTTTCCCCCCACCTCTCCATCCCCACCTGCTCCAGGAATCCCGATGAAGTGATTAGTCTGATAGGTGCAACCTGGAATGAGGGAAGGGGAGGAGTGGACAAAAATGATTAAATTAGCATATCACAAACGCCTCACACGCCGCCACTGCTAGAAAACGAAATCCCAGGCCACGTTAGGCCTGCCGCAGTGTTGAAGAGTCCTGGACCTGTGAGTGTGTTTGAAGCCCCACACGGCAGGATTAAAAAACCCAAAGCCTGAGCTGGAGACAAAGTAGGAGTAAAGCCTCCTGGTGCTGGGAGACAGCGTGTGTGATATCTGCATTAGGTGGCAGCAAAGATACAGTACTCTTCTTCCTCGCCTACAGTGTCTTTCCTTCTGCAGAGCTCATGACTCTGTGTGTGTGTGTGTGTGTGCGTGCGTGTGTGTGTGTGTGTGTGTGTGTGTGTGTGTGTGTGTGTGTGTGTGTGTGTGTGTGTGTGTGTGTGTGTGCGCATGTTTGTGACATAAAGGGAAAAAGAGAACGACTGACAGAAAATGAAAAGAAGCTTATTGTTTTAATCAGAAGTATCTCAGTTACAACACACAGTAAAAGCACAGTTGAATATAAAAACAAAAGTTCATTTTTAAATAATTTTAAATGTATCACTGAGGAAAAACAGTAGTTTGCGTCGTAAAATATCAGATTCAAGAAAATTTGTTTTTAATCAAAATTGTTTACTGAAAAATTCAAATGTTCTTTTATCCCCCCAACAGTTTTGTTTTGTTTTGTTTGCTACAAGAGGGCATTGCTTTCTTGCAATGCTGAATAATGGGCCCAACTCATAGAGGCTGTAGTGCTAAAACTTTGTATCTTATGGCACTTCCAACCAATACTTCCCTAAATTAAATCATTACCTAACTGAAGTAAAAACAGAATAATTATTTATTATTATAAACTAATTATAGGCACAAAACACTCTGAAGGAAGAGGGACTGGGTGTCTTCTACCTCACAGTGTTTTGGTCCACTCTGGACCACAGCATGGCTCAAATCAGTGTCAGATTTGCATATGTGAACGCACACCCATTAAAAAAGCATTACTCCCTAGAATTAAAAAAACATAGACACAAGAACACATGTATAAATAAAGGCATTCATATATGCTTGCAAACACACAGACAGTGACAGACAGAGCAACAGAGCAGTAGACACAGTCGATAATGAGAATAGTATTGTCCTAGTCCACTCCTGGTTTTCCCCTCTACCAACCCACTCTACCCACCTGCCTACCTCTCCTAATCAAGATCATTAGACTCACCTGTTCCCCCCAGTCGGCTCTATCACCCAGCCTCCTCTTAACCAGCTCCTCCACACTCACTCTCTGCCAGATTGTTGTCGTGTCATGCACTAGTCTCCAGCAACCTTTTCCGGATGGATCTCCTGGTACCAGACCTGCCTTCTGTCCCTGACCACGTCTCCTCCTCTCTGCCCTGGTAACCTGACCTGCCTTCTGTCTTTGGACTTTGCATCTGCCCGCTCCCCATCTGCCTGAAGCCTGCCTGGACTCCCTCTCCGGAGACTCCTGCCCCATTCAGAACTTGGACTGTGCTCGCCGACCAGGCTTCCTGATTGTCGTCTGTTTGGACTCTTGAACATTGGCAATAAAGTTCTGAACTGTTCCGGTCTAGGTTTGTGCTGTTCTTGGGTCTGCTCTCACACCCGTTACAAGTATAGGATTGGAATGGGCCAATAATAAAAGCTCAGACACACAGGATCACACAATTCAACACTGCATACTTTTATGTGTTGAAAAAGGATTCCTCTCCCTAGGACAGACAGACGCGCGGTAGACATCACGTATAATGAACACAACAACAATGAGAATATATTAACAATGTTGGTGATACATGTTAAGATAGCATGTGAAATCCATAAATCCAGAGGTCTATTGAGGTCTATCGAGCTTGAAGCAGGTATAGTCTATTGGTCAAAAAGTAAGTGTAGTCCATGCATCCAGATGTTGCTGGGCCATCCAAACTCTTAGCTAGGTGATCCCAATTTACAGTCACATGATCACCTCTCATCCAGCTAGCAAGCTGTGGAAAGCAACCTGCAAGACAAGCACAGTGACTCCGATGAAGCTGTGAACGTAATAACATGCCACATTAGTGTGACATGTATGAGTAAAGAAGGGAGAGACAGAGGAGCTCAGTGCATCTCGGGAAAGTCTGTGCCAGCATTGACTACTGTATGTGCTTTATTAAATAGGCCAACTTAAATATGGAGAGATCTGAACTGGGAGCTTGTTCCAGCAAAAAGGGTCCTGATAGCTGAATGCTCTGCCTCCCAGACTAATTTTAGAGCTTAGAAACTACAGAAAAGCCTGAGTTTTGGGAGTGTATTGATGTAGTTTGGTAATAACGCACTATAATCTCTTTAAGATATGTGGGTTCAGGACCATTTAGGGCTTTGTAGAGGAGGAGAAACATTTATAACTGTTCAAGATGTCATGGGGGGCCAATGTACAGAAGCTAAATCTGAAAAAAATATGACCTCTTTTCTTTGTTTCGAGCAGTAGCATTCTGAATTGGCTGAGTCTTTTGAGACTTGCTGGTAGAACCTTGATTGTAGAAAATTACAATAGTCCCACGTAGAGGTAACAAATGCTTGGAGTAATTTTTTCTGCACCTAATGGAGCAAGGTAATGCCTGATTTTTGTCACGAGTCGCAAAAATGGGACCCCAATGCAGAAACAGATCAGGTTTAAACTGAGTCTTTATTTACAGGAAACAAAGTCCAACAGAAATAGTCCGTGAGGATACCAGTAACAATACGCAAAGTACAAGCAAAAGAGGAAATGGAGACTGAGCTCGACGTTCTAAAAAACTAACAAAGTAACAACAGAAGGAGAGAACAAAAAGTGAGGCAGAACAAACAAGCCTGAATTAAAAATCACAAGAAGAACCAAGGGGCGAGGCAGAGGCGAGGCTGACTGAGGCACACCGCATAACCTGAATGAAAACAGAGAAAAGACATGAACAAAAACACGAAACAAAAACGGTCACAAGAGACTAGGAAATAACAGGAATAAACTCTGGTACTCTGGCACTGAAGAGAAGTCCAAGGAGGGTATCTATAGTGGGTTGATTCCCGGTAAATGCAGGACAGCTGTGCCTCGTCAGCCATGGGAGGAGGAGAGCAAAAACGCTCACTGGGAAAAAAAACACCGGGAGGAGGGGCAGGGGAAGCAGGAGCACAGAGAGCAACAGGACAGGCAAAACAAAACAGCAAGCACAAACATAAACCATGAAATTCTTGCATTATTACAAACGTGAAAAAAGTCAGAGCTTGAAATTTGCTTCATATAAGAACAGATCCTGATCAAAGATAATTCCAAAATATTACAGTAGTGCTGGAGGCCAATGTATTGTCATCCAGCATTATTATATCATTTGATAAGCTATTTCTGAGATGTTTCAGATGCAGCATAAAAAAATCAGTTTTAGCTGGATTCAGCATCAAAAAGATTACATGTTATCCAGGTCTTTATTTCTTTAATATGTGGTAAATATATGATCATGATAGGGGATGTAGCTGTGTACACTTTGGTAAGTTCCATGTCTCAGCTTCCTCAGGGAGTTTCCTCCAAATTTCCTCAGAAAGTCAGGTGGAATGAATAAAAGGAGACAAAGTCAAGAGGGATGGTAAAATGTGTTTGATGTGTTAGGGCTAGCCAGTATGGCCTTAAAATAACATGAAATAATAACAATTTTGGGGCGAAATCTTGATACGCAGTATAGATATATACAAATGTTTTTTGTAAACATGGGTAAACCAAATGGTTTACAGTGACTTTTGCTTTTACATATGACGCATTGACAAGAACACTCATTGCCACTGGTGAAACCACATTTTTTAGGAAGTCCCTGTAGCTTTAAGGTTATTGATTGGTAAACATCTGCTACTTATTGCTAATGAACTTTATACATCACCAGAGCACATAGAATCTAAACTTATGTATTTTGGATGTAAAGAAATTTTTCATTCATTTTTTTCCAATTCTACATCCAATCTAATAATTACAGCAAGAGAAAACCCTGCGCGCTATGAGTTAATGAAATCAAACATGCAGTGCAGTTTTGCATGTTAATGTTGGCAGTGAGCGTCGATAGCATTTAGAGATGTCAGCAGGTGGATAGCGAGATGGATGGCCCTTTGCCTGCCTTTCACGTCCCACCCCAAGGAAGTTAAAAAGCATCGTCCCTAAATAGAAAACTTCAATATCTATTTACAGAGAGGGAACTGTAAGGGAAAGATAGAAAGGGGGAATGGATGAGAGAACAAACTGTGTGTGTGTGTGTGTGTATGTCTGTGTGGGTGAGGGAGAGAGAGAAAAATGAATTGAAAAAAGGGAATAAGTCCCTGACCTCAAGTGCACAGTGTGACACATTGACGCTGTTGTCATTTGTTAATCAATAGAAGTGCGATGCAGGCTATACATTTAATGGCATGAGATTGGCAAACCTACAACAAAATTAGGGGAAGTCTAAGACCACAGAGCCTGTCATTTTACAGCCTCAATGACTTTAATGATACTTGAGGAAGCATGACTTTGAGGCTCAATCCACTGCCACATTGAAATATGTAAACTTGGTAATAGCTCTATTTATGTCTTATATGATGTGAGCTCTACCCTGTATATTACATATAACACTTTAAGGAATAGTTGACCAAAAAAATAATGAATTCAGTCATTATCTACTCATCTCACTAATGATGAAAATGTTGAGCTTTTTCTTATCCACAAAATTTTCCAAAGCTGTATAGTATAAACGCATTGTAACAATTCCTTTATTTTTAACAACTAAAGGAATTCTTTTAAAAAGAAACAACTAAAAGCTAAAATGATTGCCTTGTTTGCTATAATGCTTCAAATGTGGATAATGCTGCAAAAAAGTAAGAACTTCTATGTCGCAAACAACCCAATTTCACAGTGGGAACCAAAGATTAATGCCATCAGTCCAAATAATTAGTTCAACCATACTCTTCATTTCATCTTCTTAATCATTATGTCTAATTAACCATCTACCCTAAGCATCCGCTCGAAGACCAGAGGTGATCAAAATGTTTAGGCCCTAGCACCTAATCACTCAGATGCTCTGCCTGCACCATTATGGCCAGCACCTGTTTAGTCAGACAGTGTATAACATTCTACTACAGGAGCGAGAGAGTCACAGTGATCTTCACATTTGACTTGTGACCACTGAAATTTAAATAGTTCATCCCTGGCAGAAATGAATAACTGTCAAATTTAAGAAGAACGTCCAGTACAGAACGACATGCATATAAATGGACAACTCAAAAGAAAATGTCCCAACCTACAGCTTTCAACAGCTCAGAAGCAAAAATACATACAAAAATATCTAATTTTTGAAAATGTTTTGAGCTTTGTAGTGTGTACAACCAAAATTTTAAAAAGGTATAAATAATGTGTTAGTAGTC
The DNA here is from genome assembly GCA_001698575.1 of Mola mola. NCBI lineage: Eukaryota > Metazoa > Chordata > Actinopteri > Tetraodontiformes > Molidae > Mola > Mola mola. The sequence continues at coordinate 2,786,558 of KV751315.1, forward strand.
AATTAGGGATCTCAGGCGACTTGGATTACCCCGGTTGAACTGTAAGAACCTGGTTCAGTGTCTGTTGTGTGTTTTCTGTCTTTCATTTTGAAAAAATAAGTTCCCATCTACACCAGCATCAGGAAAATGGAAAATTAAATTCATTTAAATTTTTCGTTGATCTTGAAAACAAGAAAACCATTTTAACTATTCTGAAACAATTACAATCCCTTTTTTTGCATTAACTCACTGTTTTCACTTGCAAAAATATAACTAAATTACTACAATTTATAGTGCTTAATGCATAGCATTTTAAAAATGCTCATACAATTAAGTGTAAGTTTGGCGTGATGATGCCTTTGACAAGGTGTGTGTGTGTGTATGTGTGCACGTTTTTCATCTTTTTGAATTATTTTCTTTGATAACAGCAGTGCTTTATAATCTATTTTACAGTGCCAAAATTAAATGTCATTATTTATAATCGCTAATGTAGATCTAACATGCTCTCTTTTTCGCTTACTTGTTTGTTCCATAAAAAATGATGCTATGGGATTATTTAGAGGATAAATAAAGCTTTGAGTAATAATAAATAAATAAATCTAAAGACAAATAAATGAGCGATAACTTCGACAGGTCATTTTTATATGTCTGTTGCTGTAATAATATTTTATTTATTAATATTACATTATACATTATACTACATTATAATGGAATTGATAAGTTACATGAGTTACTTAAATGCTTTGATGCTGAGGATGACTTCAAGTGAAGTCATATTCTTTGTAAGACGTACATACTAACAACCATGATTGAGGATAGGCAGTCAGTCAGTCACTAAAGAGGCATTTCAAAAGTCTATAAGTTATTAAGACTACTTGCATAATTTTTTGCATTAATTTTTTACATGGGGAAGGTACAGAAGCATTATTGGAATTTGACATCATGTTGAACAGTTTATTATATCATATTATCAATTCCTACAGCAATTTAAGGCACACATATATTCTATAATATTGCATTAATAATGTGAGGTATATACTGCAGGTGAAGACTGATTAATTAGTAAATAATTTAAAATGTAAATATTATTTAAGCTAGACTTTAGTAGAATGCAGTAGAATAACTGAAAAAAAAAGTTGGTTTGTTTTGATTATTTTGATTTTGATTATAAGTGCTTAATTAACTAATTATGCTTCCTATTTTTACAATCATTTCATATTCTCAACATATTAAATATGATTTTGTGTAACTTTGTCCTCTACCTAGAGAGGTTTTTTTAAAGAACAAATATTAGTGTGGTCTAGTTGTAAGAAACTGTTTGATAACCACAGGCTCATGGGAAATCTTTCATTTGACATGATTTGATTTTGCTGAAGGCAAACTCAGTAAACACATATCCTGCTGACGACGACAAATCCCTCTAGCTGACAAAACCCGCAAATTAAATGTAATTTAAATTAAAAGGAAATCAATTAGCAGAATGTTTATCTGGTGATACAGGCTCATTAAAACCTATATTAAAATAACCTGTAGTGTCATATTAAAAAAGCAAGTATATCAGCTTACATTTGCCGAGATTAAACTTTCAGCCGGACTGACTTATTTTTCCTCTGGTTTAACCCCTTTTCATCTAAAATAAACATGTATGTGGAGATTAAAAATAGTTTAAGTGTACAATTAAGTGTCAACCCGCAGAAGGCCAAGGCTTCCGTGTTCACGCTGGTCTTTCTATTCCTGTGATTGCTGCTTGTTTAACAGCCTCATCTTTTACCTGAGCTGGCTCCATCCGCCACTTTTTTTCTACTTTAATTTTTTTTCCCCTGAACATTCATCGTTCTCAGAGAGCATGGCAGGGCGTGATCATTTCGTCCTCTTGTTTGTTGCTGCTTCTTTTCTCTCCTCTGTTTTTGCTTTTCTCCCTGTCTACACTCCCTCGCACTTGTGCTCCCTCGCTCCCATCCTGTTCCCTCCGAGCTAGTTCTGTCTCACAGGCCCTGACCTATCGCTGTGACCCCGCAGAGCTGCAATGACTTTCCTGCTCATTACACCCTAGTAGCAAAAAGTCACTACAGAGGCTATAGATATGAGCTGCAAACTTTTTTCTAGTCAGCATAAAAGTATGTGCATGTGCACTTGCATCCTGTTGCATGCAAGTCCTCCATCTCTCAGTGTGTGTGTGTGTGTGTGTGTGTGTGTGTGTGTGTGTGTGTACGTGGTGGATCCTGTTGCATAGTAGTCCTCTATCAGTGTCTGCCTCCTGATCTGATTGATTGTTCTGGGTAAATTAGGACTGGGCAATGGTGATGGGGACAGGAGCGAGTTACACCCTTCACCCTTGTCCTTGCCTTACACCCTCTTCCCCTTTCTCCTGCTCTGTGCTGTCGCTTTTTTCATCTTCTCCATGTCCTCATTCTTTTCCTCCGCCGTTCTTTCTCCAAAATTCCCCATTTCTCATCTCCTCCCTTCCCTTTAACTAATTTCTTTCTATTCATCTACATCCTCCAAATTTTTATAGTAGATTTTTTTAAAAACTATGATTTGCTGGTAACGCAAGAGTCAAAATTTAAAATTCAGCTAATTTGAATTGAGTTGTCAAAAAAACAAACAAACAAACAAAAAAAGTAAATTTAAACTAAAAACATAATGGGAAGAAGCAAATGCAGCTGTAATTAGCATGCTAATCAACCATCAGTGGCCCCAGTGTCGGACCCACAATGTTTGAGGTGCGAGGTTTAAAATAGCAAAAAACTAATTAAATGAGTTAAAATGACCCAAGTCAAGTGTTGGTTGGTTGTTTTGGACAATTACACAAAAACTACGTTGCTGATTTCAATTGAATTTTAACCAAAAGTGTGCTTTGGCCCAGCTTGCAGTCGATTACATTTTTGGTGGAAAAAGGTCAAAGGTCAAGGTCAGTCAAAGGATAAAAAGTATGTTTTTGAATAAGATTACAGAAAGAATTAAAAAACAGAGGTCCAACTGCTATTATTTTGTAGCTTACAGAACTGGGTACAGATGACTTGATGAAATTTTGAGCCTTCAAGGTCAAAGGTCAGGGTGACTGAAAGGGCAAGAAACACATTTTTTTTGGACAATTTGTCCAAATGAATTGACATTGAGAGGTCCAAAGTGTGTCATTTGGCACTGGAGACAGATTACTAACTTTGGAGCTTTTTGGGTTAAAGGTGAAAGTCCCTGAAAGATCAAACATTTTTTTGGTGATATTTTCAGAAGGAATTATCATAGAGAAGTGTAACTGGTGTCATTTTGTAACTGATCCGAGGGCCCATCATATAGACAGAACCAGTAGCTCTGCGGTCGGGTCATGTGTAATCCATCTGGTTGCACCAACATGTGCTCTTTTTCACACCAAATAACCTTGACCTAAGAGTCATATTTTGGAATGCTCAAAACAACACCACAGTGTGATGGACAGCTGAAATATTCACAGTTCACAGAAAAAAAAGTCCTTGAAAGATAAATAGATGTTGTAGGGAATAAAGCTGACTTGGCAGAGGTTGCACTCTCTGAGTGCCCTTTAGTTTTATTCTTTTTTTATAATACCACATACATTTCAAAGGGAGATACTGAGTCACTGTGGCCATCAATGAGATCATGAGGGGATGAACAGCTGCTGCTACAAGAGGACTTTTCAAAAGTTACAGCCCTCAGAAACTCAAAGACGGTTAAATGACGTGTATCACCAACATTTACTGCAGGAAACAAGAAAGAACGAGAAATTAAATAAATAATGGGGGCCATTTTCACTGTAGTGTATGTATTATTCCAATCAATCTCATCAGTTAACGTAAACATTTATGAAACAAGGTCACATGTCACTTTGAAAAAGGCAATGTCAAAAAGTGAACACAGCTGAGCAAGAGTTGCACAAAGAAAATTGTGTGGCCCAATTGATCCCCATGTGAGATAAATCATTGCTGGTGCATTTCCATATAGCAAATCAATTGCTGCTTCCTTATCAGTGCATTAGTAGCTTTGCTTTTCGTTGACCCTTGTGCACTAAACAGTGCTGGGGGTTCATTTCCTCTTAAGATTATTGGGGAAACAGGTAAACAACAGGAGTTGACTTGACTTGAGAGAATCTTAAATTAAAGTTCATGGATCTGCCCCTTTATATCCCAATACCCATGCTTCTATCAAGTTTAAATCCATCCAGTAGTTTTTTTTAATGTAATTCTGGTGATGGCAGAGTTAATTAAACATAATCAAAGATTACAGTTTCCAACCGTATAATATTTCAAAAACAAAAACAAAAACTTGCAGTACATAAAATCATGCACAATGATCTGTTTCTTGGATCTACTGAAAATATTTCAAGGAAAGTTGTACTTTATCAAGCTGTTTTGAAATTTAGGCACATTTAAACATAATTCTGCTGGATTTAAGTTACTTACAAGTGGCCTCTCCTCTCCTCTCCTGTACTTATTATTCTTAAACTGCTGAATTGGCAACGTTGTCAAAAAAGCTGCTAGTGAACTTGTTTGGGAAACTGGATCCTCTTTCACCATAAATAAATGTTTCTGCTCTCTGTGTTTGTTTGTGTTGCCTCATTCTGGTTTGAGCCTTTGGGGACCATTTTTCAAAACAGACAGCAAGATTTTGGGGAATACTTATACCTCCTCTTTTCACTCCTCATCTCCACACCTGTAAAGACATTTCTCCTCTTCTATTTTCCTCTGTTCAGTTTTACTCTTTCCTTCATCATGAGCCTTATATTCCTTTATTTTTCAGGACAAAATGTAGTGCTTATTTTTGTTCAGGCTGACAGTTAAAATACATTTTAATTACATGTGTTGGTTCATTTTTCCCCTTAATCCTAAATTCTGTAAAAAAAAACAAAAAAAAAAAACGGTGTCCTGGAGTGGAACATCAGATCAAGCGGTCATTCCTCTCATCTTTCTCCCTCCCTTCCTCTTCACTTCCTTGTTGGCACACTGAAAAAAAAAAGAGAGAGAGAAGTCCCTTAGAGAAAGAGCTCTGCTTTTACGCTTACGGACGGCGAGAATAGAGGAGAGGAGAGAGAATGGGGAGAGAGGGAAAAGGGAGAAATTTAGAGGAGAGGACACACTTGCATCTGTTGTGGCAACATCCCGCAACCGATGAGCAAATGAGAGAGTGGGAGAGAGACAGAGACAGTATGCCGGAGTGAGGGGAGGGAGGGAGAACGAGGGGCGACGTCGGATGGCTGTGTCCTTGAGAGCTGCATCACAACTCTCTGAAGAGGGCCCGGAGATGGCGTGAGTAGCGTGCGTCTCAGCGGGACGTGTGTCTTCTGTGCGTGTGTGTGTGTGTGTGTGTGTGTGTTACATGGTTGTGTGTGAGCAGCACTTTTTGTTTGTTTGTTGTAGTGTGAGTGTTTGGGTGGGTGGGGAAGGCAAGTAAGGTGTGCACGCGTGTGTCTGTGTTTGTGACATGCTGTTTGCGAACTGACCTGCCAAGCTTACAGACAAGGGGGGTTTGGCTGCTGATCTTCTCCGCTATTGTCTGTCTGCCTAAGTGTTGCTGACAGGGGTTTATGGCAAATACAAAATGCCGTATGGGCCAAAGAAACCCTTTGCCAAACTTCATAAACACATGCACGCATGCATGAAGCTCCATGGTGAGAGCTCTATTTGAGCTGCGAGTGTGAGCTCACTTTTGCATGTAGATCTGGTTGAAAATTTTAACTGCACCTTTCGAGGGATGCTAGTAAAAGAACATGCAGTACAACTAAAAGCGCATATGCATAAAAAGATCCAAAGATCCAAAGATCCAGACAAAAGGTTTGTTCATTCTATTAAGTCTTAAAAGTTTTTCCACCTGTAATTGAAGTGAGCTTGTTTTCTGGGGGGAAAAGTGTGTTCAGACTCTGCAAGGCCTTGGCATCAAAGCTAAGCAGCATGACCTATTGAACTATTTGTTACTAATCATAGGCCACAAGCCACGCAGGTTGGCCAGTCAGGTTACACTCATCAAAATATAATGTGAGGAAAAATATCACTCGTGTTTCCAAAGGCATTCTTCAGATGAATGCAATTGCTGAAGATGTGTGCCATTTCATACAGAATACTCTCTTCTGCTGCGTTTAGTGCAACCAGTGAAAAGGCATGTAACAGTGTAGACAGGGTAGCATCACGCCCTAATATACAAGTGCTCAGATTGCACCATGTGTTATGAAGCAATGTAGATATCACATGTCCAGTATCCTGTACTATGTTTGATCATTTGTAGAGAGTCAAGTGTGACAGAGATCATGCTTTTCAGAATATATTTAGAAATTAAATCAAGGCATGCTAAGTGCATAGATATCATTCCAAAGGATGCTTATCATTTCTCTTTCTTGCAGCAGCAGATATAAAAAGGGATAGAACAGGATTCAGGTTTCAACATCAGTGCTGTATGCAAATTATCCTGTACACTTACTGTACACCTCTATCCCTCATGTTTTTCTGTGTTGTTATTCGAAATTCATTCATCAGATTTATAATATTACAAGCATCTATTATGTAATGTGCTGCACACTGTAAGTATCAGTCAATATCTTCATGAAGGCTATCTATGTTCAAAACAGTAACTGAGTGTGTGAACGGTATAAATTTGCCTTTTCTTCATACAGGTTTCACATTTTCTGTCACTGAAAGTAAACGTACAGTAAACTACTGGCAATGTAAAAAAGAATAGTAAGTGAAACATTTATTTAGGTCATAAATTTGCAATCAACGTGGTCTAACAATGGTGGATTTTCAAATGTGGAGATGCTAATGATAGTTTGAACCCAGTAAAAGCCAGTAGCTAATCAAATGAACAATGCAATTCCACACCTGAAAAAACTTTTAAGACTTTTGGAAATTAATAATCTTCAACGTTAATAAAAATTGGATAAATTTTGGAAAGGGAACAGGGATTACACTGTACAATAAGGTTACAATGATTTACATTAGTCAATGGCATAAGAGTTAACTAATGTGCCAAATAATCATTTCACAGTTTTCATATTAACTAAGACACTGATTCAAACACTATGCAATAGTTTGAAACTATACTATTAAGTATCATTTGAGGGATGCATATTTTCAAATTTAAGGTCACAAAGTGCATTAATAAGTTGTTAATTCTGGTTAATAAATGCTTTCTTATAGTTAAGTCATGTTTATTCAGTTCCCGTTGCATTAATGAAGCATCAATTAGGGGATATATTTTCAACGTTAAAATACAGGTCACAAAGAGCATTAACAAATGGTTAATTCGGGTTAATAAATGCTTTACCATGGCGTGGGTTAGGTCAGGGTAACGGTTAGGTGGACATCTGTCTCAAAATGCTACTCACTGTACTGTGTACTGGTGTGACTGTTAGTTAATGGACATTACTCTGTTAACTAATGGTAACTGTGTGGTTGCAAATTATTGAATAACTTTGAAACAAAACTATTGAATAAGTACTGTACCTTAGTTTACATGATGGCTGTTCGTAAGTGAGTACATGACACATTAATTAACTGGTATTAAGTGCTTATTGCAGCATTAACTTATGTTATAGAATGTACACTTATTGTAAAGTGGGGCCAAAATAGGAAATAAATGTATGATTTTATATATATTATACATTGTACAGTTGATGGTAGAAATATGTTTTCCCTGCTTGATTTTATAATAATCAATGCCTTTATTATTTACTAACTGAGGGGACCAATAGACAGAGTAAATGTTGTCCACAGTATGTATATTTAGACTTTAGAATCGATCCCCAGGGTGAGCATGTACTGTAAGCATGCACAATGAACTGAGATTGTATGATTATATTGTTGTGTGTGTGTGTGTGTGTGTGTGTGTGTGTGTGTGTGTGAAAGAGAGAGAGAAAGAAAGAGAGCATGCGCTGCAAAGGACTTGTGTGTGTGCCACAATGCATTTTAGGCTTTTCTAGCCAACCAATTGAGGTCAGCCGCTCAATAATTAAAGCATGCCACTGGTTAGTCCATGAGCTGGGTCGACCAATCACAGATACTGATGTCAGGTCAGAGGAAAGGGAGTCAGATGTAAAAGTAAGCGGGACGATAAGAAGTGACAGAGACTGGAACTGTGACTGAGACAGATGCAAAGGATTAAAGAGCATGATGATTTCCATTTTGTCTATATGAGCGTTCTTGTGAGGTGTTTAGCTCGAAAGTGCTGCAATGCTGCTCCTGAGTCTCATACTGTGTCCTGCCAGGTGTGGTCCATTTTTTCCACTTGTTGCAGTATATCTGGCAAGAGTTAGACTATCCCACTACAGACATTTCTCATCTAACCCTATGACAGTATCTGAGGACTGAGCACACCTCACAGCAGTTGCCCGACTAGAAGAACATCAGGTAAGAGGAGTGGTCCTATAAACTCATACGGTAGATCATTGATTAAAATGACAGGATTGAAACTGCCGGTGGCCTACATAAATTCTGTAAATAGTGTTTTTTTTATTATTATTACTAGCATTTGTATTGGCGTTTATTTATATATGTCAGACTATGTTTAAAACTGCATAGTACTTTGGAAATCTCAACTAAAGGAGGCCGGTCATTTTACGTTCTTTCCATTTTTGCATTGGTTTCTTCTGTGTAACACTCCTGTCAGTGACCTCACAAGTGTGCACTGCCAGCCACTTCTCAATTTGTGATGCAGGTTCAGTGTAGTAAATGCATTCCCCAAGAGGAATTATTGATGTCTATTGTAATTGTTTTGGTGCTGTTGATCACCTGCTGATTGTCCTGGTCTGTCTGCTTTGGACAAGGTCATGGCATAGAGAATAGGGGGAACCGATGTGCTGTGTTAGTTTACATCCAGGATACTGACATTCCATTAAGCGAGGCATCAAAACCTTAAACTTACCAGTTATTTAAATGTTGATGAATAAATCATTGAGTCAGGGCTAAACTGACCCTGAGCAGAGTGCAGCCAGTTAACCAAACCAGTGACATTCTGTAATATGCTACAAGAGAAAGAAGCACAACAAACTCACAGTTATTCCCAGCAGGAGTAATATTTTCTGTTAGTGGGACTCCAGTGATACATTTCATTAATCTCACTACCAATCTACTCACCAGTGCAGTTTGAGCTGAGATTTACAGTGTTGTCTAATTAACTATGTCATCCATACTTCAATGAAGAATTTTTTAAGCCTGTGTAGTCAGTACAAAGTTAGTTTGTGTTTGGTAATCAAATTACTGTATAGCATTACACACAAGCCTTGGATGTCGTCTGGAGTATGTAATCTTATCATCAGAAGTGAGCTTCTATTTATCTGGAAGCCTTACAGAGTGATGTGATTTCCTATTAATACTCCATGCAACAACAGCCTGCCAGCCTGCTTGGAAACACACAATAAAAGAGAGAGAGATAGGTAACCAGACACTTGAGACTTCTGAAACACTATAGACTGCACTCAGCTTCAGCTAGCAAATATTAGATGAATCCACATTAAAAAAAAAGAAAAAAAATAGTTATGTAAGTGGTTCTTTGTTTCTTTCTTTCTTCCTTCCTTCTTTCACATGTGCTGTGCTGACTTGGTTTAACAAAGCAGCAGCAGGTTTACCTGTGTGAAGGTGTATCGTTCACTGATGATGATGATGATGATTGCATTTCCTTATCAGATGTCACTGTGCCTGCTTTTGCTTGCATTCTTCCTCCTCACAATATTATTGAAGTTTAACAGCAAAACAGAGTTCCACTAATTCTGAACACATTTAATGTATTTCCTGTCGTCACAAAAGTCATCCACTACTTCTGCCACTATTTCAAGGAGCAGCAGATGACACGTACATGTTATAGAACATATGTAAATGTACAACCAGGTACACAGGAGAGAAACTTAAGTTAAAACCACGGAGTTACAGTTAGAACCTCCAAAATACTGAGAGCTGAACACTAAGAGACTGCAAACACCTGGTCTACTGCACAGGCATGAAGGGTCATTATGTTCTGGCAATAACTGACATATCTTTAAAACACGCTTGCAAGCAGGCTGGAGGTGCTGTGGTCCACCTGAGGCGCGGCAAGGCCTAACTCAGCACAGTTGAATTTGTAATGGAAACATAACACAGCACCGCATGGTCTGACTCTGCATGGCAAAAGGGTCAACGGAAAAGCCCCACTACATGGCAGGGATATAATGGTAAGAGCAGCGTTTCTCCCAGAAATGGCTTAGTGGCAGTTTCAAGCTTACGGATACACGTGCCTCTGATGATGGTCTTAAAGCATTACTGAAAGCACGCGACTGCATCTAGACTTTCTATTTTCTATACCATACACTACATCTGTTCTGCTCTTTGCCTATTTTTTTCTTGTGTTTGTTTGTATTTGCTTCCCCTTCCCAAAAATCAGTTTCACATCAATGTGTACTTGTCTCCTGTCCACTTTGGTTCCTCATCATCCCTTGGATCCTGACCTCCTTCTTCGTCTCAATCTTTTGTTTCAAGTTGTTGAGTCTGTCCACTGATGTCTCTCTGTTCTCTATAAGCCTTCTGTATTTACTTCTAATCCTTTTTATGCTTCTCCCAGCTAGAAGCCCCAGTGAGATCCTGTAGATTTAGACAGAGGTTGATCTCATGATTAGTATTCAGCTGTCAGAATACGTCAGTCAACTTTTCGGGGCCCCTCTCAGCCCCCACGCTCCCACCATCATTTCCTCCTGAAACTCTGAATGTATACCTCTGCAGTGGTATAGTGTGTGTGTGTGTGTGTGCATGCACTGCATCAGGATGTAAGTAGCTGCGTGGTCCTGTGGAGAGAGCCCTGTGTGCATTAATGTAGATACATATTCTCCCTCCCTCCTCCTCATTTCCCAGGAAGTCGCCCTCCATCATCTTAAATGACATGAAAAGAGCTTGAGACAGATATATGCATGAATTAATTGGCTTGAATAGGAGTATTTAGAAGCTTAATCCAGGGGGATTAACGCAAGCAGTCCTCTCCGGATTTAAGCTTCTGTGCGTTCTCAGCAGAGGATTGTTTCATTTCATTCCCTCCTCCTCCTTCTCCTCACATGGCACCACCTTTAGTTCTTAGTCAGTGAGCCTCTAAAAAGCTGTCAAGTGTAGGATTAGTGATGTAGAATACCACTAGATAGTTAATTTCCCTAACAACCTTTAAAAAATATAATTCTATTTTTTATTGTGGCATGTTATAACTCCAGCTGGAGCTCTTGTTTAGTTGTGCCTTTCTGCACACAAAGAAAGCATGGTTGTTACAGGATTAGTGCAAACTCCAAATAGATTATAGTTAATATAATCCTTAAATCAGTGACATTTGGCAGTGATTTTTACAGTAATAAAGAGCTGGAGGTGGCAGAGTTAAAGACGTTGAATTTCTCTTTGGGAGTGACGAGGGTGGACAGGATTAAGAACGAGAACATCAGAAGGACAGTAAAGGTCGGACATTTTGGAGACAAAGTTAGAGAGGTCAGATTGGGATGCTTTGGACATGTGCAGAGGAGGGACAGTGAATATATTGATGGAAGGATGCTCAAGATGGGGCCACCAGGCAGGAGGCAAAGAGGAAGACCAAAAGAGGAGATTCATGGAGGTTGTGAGAGAGGATACGCAGATAGTTGTTTTGAGAGAAGAAGATGCAGGAGAGATCGAGGAGGATAATTTGCTGTGGCGACTCCTTGAAGAAACTAGGTAAAGCCAAAATAGGAAGAAGAATAGTATAAATCCATATGTAAAAGTAGCTTATAACAAGTTGTCAAAAACAGACTCAGATGCACAGAATATTGATGGTCTGTGCTCAGGCAAAAATTATGTCTAGGTAGGTGAGAGGCAAGAATATTCACATCCTGATACTGGCACACATTTGTAAACATGAATTCTTTCTGCTTGTGTAAATGTAAAAAGCTATCAATGACAGAGTAAAATAGCAATTTGGAAGAGGCTCATTCAGGCTCAAATACAGAAGCCATAAGTCGGGGTCAGGCTGGCTACCAACCCAAAGTGTCAGTTTCTGATGACCCGGAGGCCCATAGCATGGATGGATTTTACAACTTTGAGAAGGAGACTCAACAATAGTCAGCGTTTCATATTGTTGCTGTCCAAAGAAAAAAAACTTATCTCCACTTTTAACAATTTTGACCTTCTACAGTGTACAAAATGTCCACATTCTCAGCAGCTGTCAGTGTTAGGTATCTAAATGACTTATGGAAAGACATTTTATTATGAAACATTTATTGCGCAGGGTACTTCAGAAACAGAGAAATGATGCTGGGAGTTAAAAGATAGCTTTGCATAGTTTAAATAATGTCAGGTTTTAAAGACAGACAAGAAGCTCTGTGATTTCCATGAAAGAAGTCAAACTGATGCATGCGTGTCAGTATCTGATTACTGCCCAATAATTATCCTGATTTCAACACAATATCAAGACAAAACTTTGACTGGGTTATTGTGCTATGTGGAAATGTAGAATAGGTGCTATCAATAAAATAAATAAATAAATAAAAACAAAACAGGAGACTTGAGGCTCACAAATAACCCAACATCATTGGAGCACATTATTAAGTCCACTTAAAATTTTGAATGGGACACTGATGACTTATCCAAATATAAGTTTTGATTCCAGATCCTAAATATGTGTAATCACTCGGTTTTGGGTTAATTTTGTATAATAGTTTATGAGACGAATAGTTTGAGACTCTGAAAGTTCCAGTTTATGCACCTGGTAAAGCATGTTTTGGAGATATGTGTTTTTCAGTGGCCAGCAACCTTTAAAGAGATAAATTCCAACCCTGCTCATTTCTCACCTCCAGCAAAATCAATCAATGTGCTAAATGTGTCTCGTTAAATTGTCAATTTTTAAAAGGTTACAGATGTTTCTTTAGTGCTATTCTAACATTTAAAAGGTGTGAGGGGAGGAAGTTTCAGATTTTATGGGAAAAGAACAGTGGTTAAAACATTCAGAGTTTCATGAAGTTGGAAACTACAAGAGACAGAAAAACAAGACTATGCTTTCTATGGACTTTATAAATGACTATAATTCATTTTGAAAGATTACCAGTGGAGAAACTCCAGCACTTGACCAACCAATGATGCAACTTAATAACTCATTCGTTAATTAACTGTTGGATTTTTGCACCATCAGGCAATCTTTACTGCTGTCTAACCAAAATTAAAACTGAAACAAGCCCAGATATGTTGCAGTGCATAGTATTGGGAAAGCCCCAGAAACATTGAATTCTACATTAGATACCTTTAAAACTATGGACATCTTCATCTAGAGTGAAAATTGTTCTTCATGGGTAGAGTTGGAGTGCCTCTGTAACTGTCCAGCCAAGTCTTTAACTCAGAAGATGTTTGTAGGTTTTGTGAAATGTTGATATTGATGGAGCATATGGTAAATACTGCAGTAACACAAGCTTGCTTACACAAAAACATGTTTTCAACAAGAAATATTTCTCATCTTTCCTCTTTCCTGTTCACTTCATTTTTTTTTTATCTGTTCATTTCTCTGCTCTTCTGCCTCCCATCCCTCTCATCCTCCCACCTGTCTGCCTCTTTCACCAGGACAGAGGACTATTTCTGTTCCTTTGTCCTCTTCCACACCCATCCTTTCCCATATCGTGCTTCTCTACTTTCTGTTGGCCTTTTCCTTCTGCATCTTCCATACTTCATTTATAGGCTCCACACTTCAAGTCTATGAGATACAGACCAGATCAATGGCTATGGATTGTCTCATTGGAAGCCATTAGTTATGGGTTTTTATAACGCTAGTCATTATTGTGCTTAATCTTGCAGAAAATTAAATTTAGAGTTGTGTACAGTGTTTTGGTTAAAAGTTGTTGATTTTTTTCCCCCACCTCACTCACTTACCAGATGCTATTTTTCATGCATTTTTTTGCAATTATGTGGTTGTATTTGTGTGTGTCTCTGTGTGTGCGTGTGTGTGTATGTGTGTGTGTGATTTAAGTCACTAAAAATTAATGAAAATATTATGAAGGTACACACACATACACATAGACAACAGTGCATTAGTGTCACTGTTAATAAGCCATCATATATCATGGTCATGCCAAAAAAGCCTTCAAGAAAACTGCCCATACAACAGCATGGCTTGGCCACGGTACTGCAGACGTACAGCAGCTTTTTTTCCTCAGTGTTTGCAGATTTCTCCATTGTCAAAGCTTCTGTATTCACTGGCTTTAATAACTTGAAAGTGTCAGTGGTATCATTTTTCTTTCGCCCCATTGCCACTTAGCTTTTGTTTTTCAAGCTCCAGCTTTCAGATTTGGTCCTGGATTCTTGTAAACCACACATTTTTCTCTCCAGTGTCTCCTTCCTCTGGCCTTTTAGACCCCCCCACTATCCTCCTACCACTACGTTTTTTCCTCATTGTCATTATCACTTGCAGCCCCCAACCCAAGATCAATGGGTTCATCTGGGACTGTGTTCATTCTATAGTGTTTTATCAAATAAATGAATGAAATGAAAATAAGTCTCTACTTTTAACCCCTTAACGTCTTCATATCACCTTTTCACCTCTCTCTTCTCTTCTTTTTCATCTCGCTTGTCCCAAACCTTATCTTAACCTTCTCTCGCCCATCTCTCTCACCTCCTCCTCTCCTGCCTCCTTGTCTCCCTCCCCTCTCTCTCTCTCACACTCTTTTTTTCTCTGCCCTCAGCATCCATCCTGTCTCCCTTCTTGTAATGTCTTCCCCATCTCCATTCCCCTTGTTTCCTGGTCCTGAATCCCCCTTTGCTCCCCTCACCCACATGCACTCTAACTAAACAATAGGCGCCTTGAGCCCTGAAAAATCACTTCCCATCCCACCCTAACACCATCAGCGCTACCTTCCCTCCTCCTCTCCCACCCCATGATAATATGCAGAGTAGGGCAGCAGCCTTCTTTTGTTTAGTTTAGCGCAAATGAAAATTGCTAATCAATTCTTACCCCCTCTTATTTCATGGCGTGTAGTTCCTGCCCCTCCCCTGCCAGCTGTCATTGTGTGGTTGGGGCACGGGCCTGAAAGCTTCATTAGCAAGAGGACAGCATGTTTTGCCCCTCAGCACTGTATTCATGGAATTACTAAACATAGATAGGACGTTGCCTGGTGTTACTCATAGATTTAGCGCAAATAGATTCTTCCTTATGTCTCTGCATAGCACAGAATTTTAATCATAATTGTCTGAGTAGAACTCATGATTGTTTTTGTTGTACCATGAAGTGGTATTATCAAGAAGTAAAGCAGCTGCACAACCAAGATGCTGGCTTAAAGAGTTTTAGACCCCATCAAGAGGAAATTCAAGGAAAATTAAAGTCTTTGACATCCTCTATATACTAAGGAACCCTATGTGTATGTTTTTACTTGATGTATGTTATTAATTGAGTAATATGGAAGCAACATTTCCTTTGGCGGATTTGACTGAAATTGCACTGCTAAAAATGAACCTCTGTTTTGTCTTGTGTCAAAAGAATGATATGTCAGCAGCATGAGTTCCCCACATTTCATGATTTTAAAAAGTTAATTTCAAGCAATTCACGAGGAGCCTAATTTTACTTAAGTTTTATTTCATCCACTTTTTATTGTACTTTTCAGTCATTTATTCATTCAGTCACTCTTTCTCTTTCTTGCTCTCGCTCTCTCTCCTGTTTGAATACTTTTATTTGAGAGTACTGGACTATGGAGCAACAAAAAAATGTAAAAAGAAAGTACAGAAAATGAAAGCTTTTCATATCTGCACAAAGACCAGTGTCTTGCAGCAGAAATTTGGTATAGTGTGTATCGCTGCACACACTCTGCAGGAACAAGGAGGATACGTCCGGTCATGTAATCGTCCTCCATTTCTTCATGGAATATAGAAATCCCTGTAGGGCAGATGGACCTAAGTGACCATGAGGAAAAGCAGAAAAACGTGACGTGATGGGCAGTCTTAAAGAAAATGAGCACACTTTGCCTCTTGCCGAACAAAAACCATCGGCTTGTGTTAGCAATGTAAACCAGTCTAAAACAATACATCACGATCTGTCTATAAAGAACATTGTTTGCCATGGGTTCAGTAGCAGCTTTGTTTCTTGTGAAGCTGGTGAGCAATATTTATTGGATAAGTTAAATTTAAAATGTAATTGATATCATAGATGCACCAATGTGGGAAATTCTGGGACAATTAAAATAACAATTTGGCCAATAACTGATGCTGATACTCTTTTGTGTCAAGGAAATGAAGAAATTCTTCTATATAGATACAGAAATGACACACAAATGAAAATTTCTTAGTCCACAGAAATACAGCACGGACATGTTAACAAAGTCAAAAATCTGACTTTCATTAGAGAGGGTCTTTAAAGCTTCAAATGCAGTGCAAAATTAATCAGCCACAACCGATCATTATCAGCAACTGATATCAGTGGAATGCCAGTTTATCTGCCAATCACCAATAGAAAGATAACGTTGGAATAGGCTGATACTGATATCGAGCCAATATGTTGTGTTCTGTGTTTGGCTTTGACTGGATATAAAGATGGGACACATGAGAGCTCACCAAAGCATCTTGATCGTGCCCTGTGTTGGCTGGTTCTCATACACGTCATAAGCCCTTCTTCTTCCATTGTTTCCGGGAATACCTGGGTCAAACAAAAAATTTAAAGTAGTCCTCAAATAAATTTTCCTAAAGGTGGTTTCTGTTATTCTAGGTAGTTATTATTACGCCTGGGTAAACTAAATGTTCATTTTTCTGATCAGTTTGGATTTAATAGGGTACTTGATGCTATGAAAATGATAAGAAATATCATGAGTGACAGCTGAGTTCTGTTCACGATTAGACGGTCCCTATTTTGCAGACTCAGGCTCCAAAAGACGCGGCCATTGTACAATGGCATTAAAGTAATGAATTACTTTACTTTTTTATGATATTTCTGAATTGCTGAGATGCTTTCGACACATTAGGGTTAGGGTTAACCACACACACACACCTCTGAGAGAGAATATCTTTCCACAGCAATACTTTAGAACATCTTCTCACATATAACCTGTAACGTTTTACTTATAAGTCCCCACACAGTATTTAAAAGCCCCATTTAATTTTCAAGTAAGTGGTGTATAAGATAAGTATCATTACCACCAAATGTAGTGAAACAATATTTCCTTAGCTTGCACTGTTATTTTGATTTGCTAACAGTGAACGAGCATGTGGACATCAGGGTCTCGACCTTTGGTCACCAGAAAGACAGAGGGACAGTTTTTAGTGTCCAGTTTACCATTTTACATAATGCCACAGTAAGGAATAGCAATTTTTGACAGCTGACACTGTCGTATGGCACAAGGATAGACAGCAGCCTTGTATTTTGACAAAACAGTGTCTGAGGCTATGATCGGCTGGAAGCTGAAACCTGAATCCATAGTTTATGCCTCTCTCCACATCATCAATCCATTGATTTGAGAGGTTTCTCACTATACAGTACATAAACAAAGGGTGGGGGAAAAAATCAATTCATATAAGTATCTCAATTTTTTCATGATGAAAAATTGATTTTTCTTCCCAGATCAAATACATTTCTCTATATTTTCCATGCTTGCACAGACGACAACGACACAATCCCTTAGACCCTGCGCTCTCATGTAGGGACATTACATTATGGCTTTACAGGACCATAGTACTTAATTCTGCTAAAATTAAACCCATTTGTGGGCACTGTTTCTGCCCAAATTGCAATGATCAATGTACATTCAAGATGGCAGTAATCCTCAGCAACATGTACTACAGTCAGACCCAAGTGGAAACTTGACCAGGTACAAAATTTTATATTTGATATTGTTTTTAGTTTTATACAGCATGCACGTTTGACAAGTTTTATCAATAGTAACGCCACTTTATCAATGGAAACAAGTTTCAAGTTGCAAGATGTAGAGGATAATCGCGTAAACGTCAGTGTGTTGACACTGACGGGCCTAAACCAAACAGTGACAGCCTTGAGAAGACCAGGCTAGAACCTAGCCAAGATGGATGTGAAGAGCGCTGGAAGTGCAGTACATTTTCTCCCGACTTGATTCCATTTGAGACCGAGGCTGAAAGCAACACGAGAGAGAAGATTGGCAGCCACTGGATTGTGTGAAGCAGTACATCAACACAGAGTTGATAAATGTGTTTACAAGTTTGCTTTTAACCCAGGATTAAGATGTAGTTAACTCATTACAGACTGCAGAAATGTCATATCTCTGGCTAATAGTGTTATATTTATGGTAGGTTGTTTACAAGTTTGCTTTTAACCCAGGATTAAGATGTAGTTAATCCATAATCTTTGTGAAAACTACATTTTCATTTTGTTTTTGCACAGCCATGTTCAGGCATTGAAATAAAGTTTTATACTTTCCTACACAATGGTGTCTTTATTGTATTATGCAGTAAAATAAACCGATTGTCCCCATATAATTTAATTCTGTGAGTGTAGAGCTATATACAACCCAAAAAACTGTTAAATTTAATTTTGTTCATTCAAACACTGGAATTTTTGCTGTGTAGTATGATAGGAGCATTTTCTGGCTGTCTATACAGCACATTCAGAATATGTGCCTCAGTAGGGGTATTTATGGCAGACATTGTGCACTGTAAACAAGCCAGTCAAGAGTTTGCAAAGCTGAGGGAGATACTATGAAGCAGGTACAACAGAGCCAGGCTTTCTTTGTGAGAGCTGGCCCCGAAGTTCTAGTTAGAGATTATGGAAACTACGAATGTGGTCAACTTCTTCTGTTAACTGAGGCTTTCTGCTTCAGCGTTCTGTGTTCACCTAAAAAGGGGCATGTTGTGTGTCATTTGACTCTTCTTACGCACAAAACGAACCAATCAAGTTCTGCCTTTATTCATCGTGAACAAACTGTGATAATGGAGAGCCGTGAAGATTATTAATAAAATACAATCTAGCAAAAAGCAACACTGTGAAACACTGCATGCTGCATGTGAAACACAAGGGAACGGCATCAGAAAGTTGCTGATTGTGGAAATTCATCATGTCTATACATATTTCACCACTAAATTCACTCTCATATTTATGATTTTATTGTTTGTGCGACGGATGCAAAGTAACTTTTACAAACTTTACAAACTTTTACAAACTGATGCAAGCAATTCCAACATTACACTGCATTTAGGTCTGTCCCATACTGAACACTTGAAATCATACTTCAAAAGCAAAATGTTTTTAATAACTGAAGGTTACCTGTGATAAATGCCATTGGAGGAATCAATTTGTGTTCTTGTAGTACCAGCAGTACAAAAGGACTCGGCAGCCAATCTGAAACATATAACCAGCTTTGTCAGTCCAGGTTATGTTTGCAGTGTGTGTTACCATGGTTATCTAGCCAGATTAAAAGAGAGCCACCTTCGTGAAAGTGACAGTAATGGGATGTTGGCTTTCTGCTCAACATACCTCGCTAAGACATTATTCTCGCTTCGTAGTAAACCTCTCCGATGTAAAGATCCATGGACAGAGGCAAAGCCTTCACATCTTGTCTGTCACAACAAGAACACCTACTTTTAAACATAATGAGAGACTTGAATATCAACAGGTTTGTTAGATATGCAGAAATATTGCAATGCCGACATCTTCAAGAAGAGAGTTGAATGATTGAAAGAAGAAGGTTGTGTTCACACCATTGAACAAGGCATGTAAACAAGATTATAAGTGAAATATTCATTTATATTTGGCATGTAAAAGTTTAGACTGAGCAATATGCATCTTTGTGTCTCCAACCTTCACCACCATCTTGCTCTTGACCCTGCATGTTAGTGTCAGGACTCTCTCTCTCTCTCTCTCTCTCTCTCTGCTTGTAGATGATATTTTTGTTTCCGTCCCCTTTTATTAATAGCCTGAGGGATTTGTTTGCCACCTCACTTTACGTGTCCGGTTGCCTCTGTGTGCTATTAAGAACCCTAGTGACCACAAATACATTGATACCTTCAGTTTGGTGATAAGAAGACATGAGTCCCTTAATTCCGTCAGACTCCCTGTTAAATGTCCCTCAGTCCCAAGACCTCAGTGACTGTTTACTCTATGCTGTCTACTTGTGTGTGTGTGAGTATCATATACTGGCCATATTTCCACTGTGTTCCATTTCCACTGGATTTTCCCACCAATCATGTTCATATTAACATACAAGTACCAGCATGAGAGCATATTTGAAAATAGGACATAAATGGGTGGAATGGATATTATGTGTTAAGGTCAATGGGCCTGAATAATGATTGTATGTGCTAATTACAGAAGCCTCTCATTCAGTCGTGATATGTAATAATGTAATAATTACTGTGGTCTGGATGGTCAGAATGATGTTTCTGGACATGTTCTCTCATATTTTTCAGTCAATATGGTCATCATGAAGAGTTCATAAAGACTTTAAGAGTGCTTTACAACAGTGTTGAGGTGATCTCAGGTGTACTTAAAGAGCATTTTAATATGCAGCTACCATTTCTCTCTACTCTAACTCTACAAGCAGCACTGATATGGGACAGTGTGGTGATAGTAACAAGAGTCAGGCTTTTTTCCATGAACTTTTAGATAACAGCTGCTTGCACACGTGTGGTAATGATGCAGGGTATGAGGACTTAGATACTTCTTATGAGCTTTAAGAGTCAGGAGAGAAATGGAAACAGGAAGAGGAGAGGAGAGGAGAGTTTCTTTAACAAAAGAAGCTCAAGTTAATTATATGGCATTAGAGTATTTAATTGCCATGCTTAGGAATTACCGTTGAAATATACTGTATATACTGTATATTTACCTTTATATATATTTATTAAACAGTTTTGGGGTTTTTTCCCACCACACAGAATATTATTCCTGTCAAAATACAAGGTAAAAGTGGGAGCAGTGGGCAGCAAAAAGGTCCGCTGCAATATTTCATCATGTGTAACATATCATTCTTAGTTACATGTTTCTCTTTTTTTTTTTTTATCTTTTGAGAACAAGGAAAATTCTAACTCAAACAAGGTCTTTTATTTCAGTCTTTTGTGTTTTAATCTCATAAGAATGTCATCGTGAAAAAACTTGGTGGCCTTCAGTTTGTGCGTAGCTACAGTATTTGACCATTTGAAAGCATGAAAATAAAGTTCTTAGATCAATAGTTGACTTCCAGGATGATGAACACAAAGAACTTGTTCTCTACTGTATTATTACACGCTATATTTTATTAAAATCTTCATCTTCACCCCCCATCTCCATTATATTAACACCATCAGGCTCACAGGCTCATATTTCTCATGCTTTATTTGACAATGTGTCAATTTTTAAAGCAAATATATTCATCTCTGAGTCAACAATAGATTATTTTACAGAGCGAAGCGTCATGGAAGCTAAAGAGAGAGATGCAGAGAGTAGAGAAAAAAATGCACTGTATTCTTTGGTATTTTTTTAGACATTCTGTTCTCAGCTGCATCTTACCATCACACTTCGACCATCAACGTGTGTGTGTATGAGTGTGTGTGCGTGCGTGTGTGTGTGTGTGTGCGTGTGTGTGTGTGTGTGTGTTTTGACCCTAGTGGAAAAGCAGGAAGAGTTGTTAATCCGCGTGGCTGGCCGAGATGAAAGGCCATTCATATTTATAGCTGACTGAATCACATTCTGTCATACAGATGTCCAGTACTGAGACCAGGAACAAGAATAGCTCCAGAACAAGATAGAAATATGGTCCTAAAAGAAACCAACCTGCTGAGTAACTGTTTGATGCATATGAACTATTTACTAACAAACAAACAAAAAAAAATAATAATTAAAATTAAAAGAAAAAAATACCTAAAAATTTGATTCACAAATTTCCTTACAATCACACAGACCCTGCAGCCAGCGAAGCAGATGACTTCAGTGAAAATAGCAGAGGAAAGTTTGTAGTTTGAGTGTGATTATAGAGCTTAACATTACAGCCAGATGTAACTTAAAGCACTGTGTACAGTGAAAATGGACTATTAAAGGAGCTGCGTCTCATCTTTGATACTGGCTCAGCCTGTGGATGATGATTTGTAGGAACCTGATCCACGGTGGGCACAGGCCATGTTCACGTCAGATGTTCCATTAATGGCTAGACGGGCTGTGTTAATTGACATTCTACTATTGTCACTAAGCAAGGTAGAAGTAGGTTTTGGTCATGGTCAAAGTATACTGAGGCCGTAAGGGGCTATTTAGAGTGTCTGTGGCCACTTTCTCTCATTCACATTTCAGTGTTAAAACATTAGAAATCCTCAGAAAAACAGAAAGAAATATGATCCTAAAGCTAAACGTCTATATTCACGATTGTTTAAGCAAACTTAGAAACTCAAATCTATTCAGGTTTTGTTTAGCATATCACTATTTAATCAGTCTTCTAAACAAGCAGAACATAATAAATACAACATATTATTCATAACAAGCAGGACATTAACTAAAATATATGCATTTTCCTCACATCTCCAGCGGTTCTGTTTCCCACTGGTGGCTGTGACAGAACAAATCTAATTGGTCACCTTGTTTTTTAACTTCATTCATTAAGATTACATACAGTCAAACTCACCAGTTTCCAGTTTAATTTCGCCAGTTTCTAAGAAGGAAAAGCGTTTGTCAGTCGCTCATAGCATCAACGGTTCTTTCCTTAACTTCCACAGTCTCAAAGTATCGAGTATCAAGATTCCTGGCAAGATACTTAACACCAAATTCTTAAAACTGATTCCTTTAAAGAGTTGGTTTAAGGAGTATTATTATGTAATAATATAACAATGTATATCTATTTCTATCTATCTGCATAATACCCAATATACTTAAAAGACACTAAAGTCACTAGATTCATATTAATGCAGTGTTTGTTCTTTAAGTGGGATAACAGAGAACTATGGTGGAGCATCGTAGTTTCAAAGCTGCATTTAATTCTATAGCTGGAAGGGAAAATTGCTTGCAATAAAACTGATGGGAATAAAGAAGATCCAGGAGAGTACTTTACACACACCAGTTCTACTGCTACAAACACAAAAGACAAGATTTCCATTAAATTGTATTTGAAAAATATGATTAAGTGTCTTTTAAAAATGCAGTAAGTCATGAAGAATATAATTATATACAGTCACTGTAAATCAGGCCCATCCAGCATCTCTGCAGCCCAGATCTACAATTATTTCATGTGTACGTGTGTGTTTGTGTATGTCCCCCTCCTGTCTCCCTCGAGTACTCGCACCTCCTCGACCTCTCTCAACCTTTCCACCTTTGCACATTCCCCTACTGAATAATACGAGGTCTCCTTCTATTTTCTTTTCCTCTCTTTTTCCCATTACTCCGTCTCTGCTTCTTTTCCTCTGCCGGTCTTTTTATTATATAGATATTCTCTCTCTATCTCTGCATTGAGATACCCCCCTCACAGCACCCCCAGTGACCCTGTCCATGACCACTGACCTCAGGGGTAAATGCAAGGTCCCACCTCACCAGGAAATAAAGACATTAGCTTCCTCCTGTTTTCTGACCCCGCTCACCTCCCTCATCTTCCCTCACCCCTTCCTCCATGCCCCTCTCCCGAAATCCTCTTTGTACCACATCTTGTTCTGTTCTCTTTTTCCTCCCTTCAGCCACTTCTTGCAACATTGTTTTCTTCCCCTTTACTTCTCTCATCAGACTGTCCACGCAAAAAATGTTATACTGTATGACGTGGGTTTGTTTCGCTGCGATTATTAAAATTTTATTTCGTTTTTAATATCTGACATCAGATAAGACAGGAATCTAATTCAGGTAAATTGAGAAGCGTCATGTATCTTACAACATTGTTTAGAAATATCTTCCAAATTGTTGTGTCAAAATCTAACATCAAGAAGAAAAATTAAAGAATTATTGGTCGGGTTGCCTTTAATCTTAATTATATATGCAGTGTGAAATATAACAATGTGCAGATTTACTGTAATGTCTTGATTTAGCTTTAAATATCGGCAGCCTATCGGCAGAGGGAATAATTTTCAAATGTACTATAATCGCATCAGTTTTCATGTTCTTTATCAAGATAATAATTATCCAATGTACTATAATCGCATCAGTTTTCATGTTCTTTATCAAGAGCAATAATAGCAATAAAGCCTAAGATCTAATGTTATATATAATGTATAATTAGATTTGATCTGTGTTTTAAGTCATTTTGTGTGTTATCAAGTCATGTATCATTACACATAATCGGCATTAGACTTTTCTCATTGATTTTTAGGGGCAAATGCAGACTAAAGTATTACAAACAGCGAGGCCACAGTTGGATGAGGCTGGGATGGTGGATGGGTCGAACGAGCCGTAGACTTTGACACTCCAGTGTTCATGGGTCCTGTATGAAACTGGAAGTTGATATTGTTGCTCATATTTTGTCCATAGGTTAGCTTATCTAATAGTATGAACCTTACATATACTGTCAGTCACATGAGTAACTTCTGAGTAATTTCTTTCCTAAACTCAACCAAATTATTTTGTCACCCAAACTTCACCAAACTGCAACTGTAGGTCATGTGATGACAACAACAAATGTAGAGCACTGAAAGTAACCTGATGTTGTTTCCATCCTGGAACTCATAAAATGCAGATAGCATTAATTGATATACAAAAAGCTTAATATTGGCATTGTTAAATTTAATCACCATCCCATGAAGTCACATTGCAACCATAGCAACATCCACCAAAACTGGATATTCCAATCCAACCCTAACTTTTTAATGATTCAAAGTTATGTAAATTCTCAAATTCTCGAGTTAAAACAAATAGGTTTTTTTGGGGGGGAGGCGTTCGGACAGGGTATTTTTTCCTCTCATTTTTTATCTGGAGATCGTTCATACCGTAGAACTGTATGATTCATTTTCCCTTGAGAGGTACTTTGTCTGCTCTTTATCTCTTCTCAATTGTCAAACTCGCTGCTGAAATTAAACTTCTCTCTCCTGTTTCATTTATTATAGAAAGCTTAAGAAGGAGCTTTATGTCAAATGTTCATGTTCTTTAATAGAAGCTGCTTGGATTAAGTAACGGTATTTGGTATTATCATTTTTCATGTAAATGTAAGGAGTTAAAATGACCCAGACGATGACTTATCAGTCTTTAAGATATTAAGACAAAAAAGATTAGAGCTACAGTATTCAAGACGTTCTGATACCAGGTCATTAGGGACCAGTGGTTCTTCACAACGGCTTGCTTCTCATGCACAAGATACTGTGGTGTCTTTGGCCAACACACTAAAGTAGGAGATTTGCTTACTTTTCAAACACACAGTCATGCTGACAACCAGCTGCATCATAAATATTATTGTTAACACACTTGGCTAAATGTACCACATGTGTGGGATACGAGCAAAGGAGAACTCCGACAGTATGTACAAAGTAAATAACGCAGTGCTAAATTCTAAGATCTTGGCAGAAAAGTGACAGTGTAGCTTGGCCAGCTCAGGTGTCTGATGACAAATGGACCCTATGTTTTTCAAGTGATTTTAGACTTTCCTAGGTACTCATCCATCACCAGCTGTTTCGACAAGGACAAAACTGTGCAGCGGCATTGACACATCATTTAGATGGGCATGATTTTGGATTTAATCTAAAAACTTGGCTTCAAAATGTTCTGCCATGTTTAAACTTCCATATAGGCGGCTTACACTGCCTCCACCGTTCACACTGCACCTTGCAGAAGCACAGCGTTAATTTCTGACAGTATGCACAACCGATGCAGCTAACACAGGGTATGCAAGTTAGCAATCATTCTTGAAAGTAAGTATATTTCCAGCTGTAGCCTCCCCTTTAGAATCGAACGGTGACGCCTAAAACCTTGTGCACCTTGCGACTTATTCTGATGCAAAATGTACATTTTACCATCTGAGGCCAACACCTGGCACCCTTCATATCTCCTTGCACAGGTCAAGTTTAAATACTGTCCTCACCCCTCTGGTTTTGTAAACTACATCATGTTGTGCAAGTTGTTCTGATTGTCTGATACTGACATGGGAGGTTTACACTGGAGGTACATCGAAGCTTTGTACATCACAACCTGTCACCAGAGGTCCAGCGATAACAACTTTAACATTAAAACTGTTTAGTTTAGGTCACAGTTTTAGTGTTTGACTGTGTATCTTGTCCTTCAGCTAACTAAATGAATTAGGCAGAATATTTCCCTGAAATACTCTTAAAAAATGGTTTGCATACAGCTGTGTGAAGTGGATTGTCTTTGGTGTGTGTGTGTGTGTGTGTGTGTGTGTGTGTGTGTGTGTGTGTGTGCGCGTGTGGTTTGAATGTGTGCTTGTGTGTACGCTTGATGGTTTTGTGCTCCTGTGCATGTGCGTCTGCTTCATTAGTGCGTTGCTGTTTCATCCACGGTGGGTAACAGAAAAGTTCCCATGAGATTACTCCCCTTCTCTCCCTTGTTCCTAAGCGAAGGAGAGAGGAAAGAAAACATCTCATGCAGTTGTTCACAGCAGTAACACAAGTCAAGTATGTCACCTGCATGTAGCACTTTACTTTATGCATATTCATAACTTTTTTTTCAAATCAGGATATAGCGCACAAATAGAGAGTAAAGAGTACTTCATCTTCTCTCTAAATCCTGCTCACTTTCCACAATGATGTTTGTTTGAACATTGCAATAAGTGGGAAACTTATGCAAACTTACTTATGTATGCTATACTGCTGGAGAGAAAGTAAAAAGAGGTAAAATATGGTGGTGCATAATATAATGTTTTTTATTTAATTTTCTGTTGTCAGAACGGTTACAAATGCCTTATTTAATGTTACACTATCTATGGAGAAAGTGAGGGCTTCAGAAAGTGCGAGAAGCTACACCATCTCCCGAAAGCACATCTCCCACTCGTAAAAATGGAATATAACTCATTTCCGGTCCCCTTCAGTCATATCTTTATATTTAGCTAATAATAATCAGGCCACATTGCTCTTGGTCTTTTCTCTTTCTAAAGCTTCAAACAGTGTAGAGGGGTCACAGTCCTTTTCCTTCTGGCATCTCTAAAAC
Organism: Mola mola; assembly: GCA_001698575.1. Lineage (NCBI taxonomy): Eukaryota > Metazoa > Chordata > Actinopteri > Tetraodontiformes > Molidae > Mola > Mola mola. The sequence goes on from KV751315.1 coordinate 2,813,462, forward strand.
CCAAACTTTTTTCTTTTTCTTTTTTTCTCTTTTTCTTAAGCAAAATCCACAGTCCAGCCAGCGCCTGGTGCAGCTTATATGTGTTCTCCTCAGCAGTGTAAGGGAATGCTATTGAAAAGCCCAGAAGACATGTCTGGTAAAATAGATTACAGTGCAATGTATCCATGCTCCATACTGGTAATTTCAGGAGGATGAGCTGTATGAGCTTGATATTGGAAATTTCATAACTATTTTCAGAAGTGGGAAAAAAAATGTAAACAGTGTAAAGAGAGAGTGGTAAAAAGCATTACATGTGAAATTGCTATATTTGGGTAAATTACATATAACTTCTGAAGCTTAGATTTAGTCTTTGTCTGACAGAAGATTTAACTGTTGAAGATAGTCTGAGCTTTGGTAGTCATTTTAATTAAAAGGCACAACATCTTCCAGTGGTGATACTGTATGTAACTAAATAGCAAATGTCAGCTGAAGCAGTGTACTGTACAAAATTAAGGTTATCATACTTCTTTTACTCCAACACGTCTGTCCTGCAGCTTTAGTTAAAGGATAAGGTTTTCTCAATTTTTATCCCATCCATGTCTGGTTAAAGCCATGAATCTCAAAATTGGGGAAGTTTGAATTTCCCCCCCAAAAAACTGAAGGATTTGTGAGTTGAGAAAATTCTCATACTACTTATTGAACCTTTTCAAATCCTCCTCCAGAACACTACAAATCAACGACACAAAGCTCCAACTTTTTTTGAGTGACTGTTTCTGATGTTTAAAAAAGTAAATCAAATTCATAAGGTAAGTTTATTCTAATTCAAATTCCCTTGTCTTCCATAAAGACTGAAGAGCAGACGCATTCTTTTTATACAGTATTTTTACAGTTATTGAGTCAAAAACATACAGGCATTTCACTGTGTGCTTATCTTAAATTGCCACACACAATAAAAATAATATAATGCCAATAATATTTTGAACATTTTTAGTGGTGAAAAAGAATCTATTTATATTTTTTATTATTTGTGTAGCCTCATCAAACTAATTGGTCATAAAGACCGAACTCCATACTGAGATAATTTTCAAAATATATACAGTATGTATGTGTGTGTGTCTATAGGTATTTTGTGAAGTTTTCTACTCTCAGTAGGGCTGATGTTTAAAAATACAAGACTTCACCTTTAAGTACTTTTTGCCTGTAAAGCTACTTTTAAAAAAAGTTTTGAATGTTGTCTGTCCATGGGTAATATGGGTAATAAGCTTTGATGAGTAACTTTAAGGAAAACAATACTACATGTAGGCTACTTCTGCCAGTCAGTGTTAAATGGTTCTCCTCTATTGATTTGTACATAATAACTGATTGGAAGTTTAACAACACTTGCAAATATAACATTTTATGTTCAGGTTAATTTGTCATTCAAGTTATACTAATACCATAGTCAGAATATAAAACTATGTGGTTTGGGTATTTCTTGAAGTCTGAAATGTTTAATCTTGTAAAGAAGTACCAGAAAGGACATGTGGCCCCATCGTGTACCTTTTTCAGGAGATCTGTGTCTACTCCCTTTCTCCACATCTCATTACAATACAGCATGTAACACATGTTGATGCCTTTCACTTACACTCACATTTGTTACACTTATAAAGAATCTTCAGAAAGCACGTATGCAAACAGCCTGTATATACAGTGTGTGAGAGAGAGGACAGGGCTATTGTGGGGTCAGGTTTGGGGCAAAGTTTTTCTAGCTGTGTGTTGGATTCAGTTTGGATCACGACAGATGGGCTCACTGTTACCCACTGGCAATTAAACGTAGCCCCCTGACCCCTTGCAAAACAGCCACACATACACACACTCTGATGAAAGAGTCTTTCTATTGTGGTCATAATAATAAATAATTTGAGGGGTGAAAACTGACACAAGCAAGTGAAACCATTCATGCACATTGCAGTGTATTGTTACTCAGGTGATGAACTGACTAACCTGGTAGCAGAGTATTAGAATGATGCTCACATTGGTTCTCTTGTAAGTGTGTTATAATTTCTGATTGTCTTCAAGTTTGAGTAATGTTTTGGACTTGAAATGAAATGTTGGGTCCTTAGAGTATATTTTTCTTGCATTAGTGTAAAATTGCTGAGATGTTACCACTTTAACACCAGTAAGTGACAGGCCTTGGCTTTCACTCCAGAGACATGGAAGAGCATTGGAGTGGGTGTCATGTTGAGGCAATGTGTGTGGACTGCAGACACCCACCAATAGTCAATGGACCTCAGGGGGGAACCTTCACACAATTTTCACACAGTTACGATGGCAGTTAGCACTAAGGGTCAACAGAGGTCAACTTGATGAGTATGAGGAGAGAGCTAGGAGGAAAAAGGAATATCAGGATATAAATCTGACAGAGGGGGTTCAGGCCTATGCACAATAGCAGCAGACACAGTGCATCACCTTCAGACGGTATATGCTGCTCTTGAACGGTGACTTCTCCAGTGGCCTTCCATTGTTGTTTTCCATGGCTGCATTGAGTTCCTATCAATGCCTTGTACAGTAGACCTCATAGTTACAACTTCTACAGCCCATCTAGTCAGTCCAGATGGTGCTCAACTTGGTCTGCCTGATCTTAGTGTTAGAGTCAGGCTGAGTCTTGGGTGATTGCTCTAATGCGGAGCTCATGCCTGCACATTTTAGTAGGCATGAGTGTACTGGTGTAGTATACATTGCAGCAGTACTGTTTTCCAGTGTACCAGTGGAATTCAATATATCTAATTCAATTTTATATCTAATTATCAAGGTACAAATAAAGGAGTCACTGGGGGAACAGGAGATATTATTCTGCTCACTAGCTGGACTTTCACAGTGCATCATGTGGGAGTGCTACTTGTAAACTCATCATGCAAAGTTGTTAAAAGTTACCCTGGATACAAACACAAATTTTACCAAAACTTGAGCCTGTAAAGTTACATATGCCCATTCCTTAGCCAATGCAGTATCACTCAATACCTCTGCAATTTTGAAGACAGTCACAGTGACATTCCTGTCAGGATCATTTAGTTTAGTTTAGTTTTGTCTAGTTTAGGCTATTTGTTTGTGCCGTGTTTCCTGCCTTTGAGCTGTAAGCACCAGTGTCACATTCCCTCATTAGTCCCTGCGTTTTTAAGCCGTGTTCCCTTGCCCTCATGTGCCTGATCGTCGTGTCATTTTTGACAGCGTTCCAGTAGCTTCCTCATGTCTTGTTTATAACTGTATGGCCTTGTGCTTCCATTTTGTGACCAGAGATTTTGCCCTAGTGGATTTAGTATTTGGATTGTTTGCCCAGTTTGATTGATCTTGTGTGTACCGACCCACTTTGCCCAATTAAACGGTTTTCGACTTTTTCTCCGGCGTTTGGTCTGTTGTTTGGAATCCAGTTATTTATATACTGGATAATTCCAGTTTATAGATAACATAAAGAGCTTACTTAGCAAAACAGAACAGCGTGCTTTTAGGAGTGTGGCAGGAATTTTTAGTCTAATGCATTGATAATGCCATACTATAACAAAAACCCTATTATAAACATTTCATTTGAATTATCTCAGGTATTCTATTTTCTTTTTCTCCAAATGCTTGTCTTTTCTTTTCTTTGATCCTCAGTGCCCTGTCTACCCTAAGCAGCAGACTAAAGAGAAATGGCAGAATGAGAGAAGGGAAAGAAATAGAAAGCAAATTTTGCTTGTCAGGATTTCTGTGTTTATATACTGTATGTGTGTGTGTGTGTGTGTGTGTGTGTGTGTGTGTGTGTGTTGAGGAAACAGAGAGGAAAAGAGATTTTTGCATATCGGACAGGAAGTGGATCTCTTACAATAGCTTTCTGACGTTTCCCCTTCTTTAATGTCGAAAACTGTTTAGATTCCTATTCTAGATACCATGCACACACACACACACACACACACACACACGTCACAGCAGCACAGATAAGATGTTGCTGCTGTGTTGCAGACAGTATCCCTGAGTCAGCCATATGTATTCACAGACTTAAGACAATTGTTAATTCACACCAACACAAAAGTGCCCACAGACACACGATATGCAAATTTGCATGAGGCATACATACCTCACATACAGTTTTGTATCTGCTATTCAGCTGATGCTCCAAATACGTTTATACATACACACACAAAACAGAGGGAGGGAATAAACAGACAGCTACAGAGGAAGACATTTGGTTTGCTGAAGATGGTATAAGTGATGAGAAAGAATGACTTGACTTGAGATAGGCACTGAGGGAAAGAAGGTATCAAAAAAGCCTTAAGAAAAATAGTAGACTAAAAGGACTGTCAGTATGGCCTCCACAGAGAAAGTAATAAATACCTGTTTTTCTACAATATTTCCAACTCAAATGATTGAACCAGTATCTAT
>KV751315.1:2817870-2841153 GCA_001698575.1 Mola mola
TTGAGGAGGAAAATTCTTTGATATGCATGAAGGAGGCATAAAGTGTTTGATGAGTGATGTGTAATAAATAGAGGAAATTAGAGGCATGCATGACAGACACGATGTAAAACACACTGTTCAAATATCGTGCCCATGTAGCATAATCCTATACTACAACATACCTTTGCAAAATGAGAGAGCAGCTGATACCAGTCACTATTCTGGGATTAGAAATGTTCTGTAAAAAAAATACTCAAAGTTACTTAACATAGAAACATGGAACTCAACTTGATAATCTCGTGAGATCTCATTCTCTGCTGAGAATGGTTATTGTTAGGATGTTATCATTTATTAGAAAATGATGTGTGTAGAGCAGCAACGGTAACGTTTGTAACGGTAAAATTGATACCAAAACCTAAAAGGTCTGTAAAATGGATCATGTTCCTAGCATCACAAGGCAAGTCAGTTATGTGACCGACTGTATTAATGGTTTGATGGTAATGAAAGCTGCCACCTAGTGCGAGTGCTACTAGCACACCTCAAGAAAATACCGTTTTTTCATCATTTATCCTTTATCCAATTTTTTTTCAATAGTATTTCATCAGTTATTTAAGATATCAAACATTTATTATGCTCTACACTCCATACATAATAATCTCAAATATTGAATTAGATTACAAAAAAATGGAACTCTTCCATCGCCCACCTCCAGGGCCGCCAATGGCAAAATTTAAAGCGAAATAAATTAGCCTAGTTGTTAACCAGTCTTTATGCACATATTCTGGAGCCCCTGAAGTCCAGCAAAGTGACATTTTTTTTAAATAATTTAGTACAAACAAGTTGTGGATCTTTTGATTTGGAGACAAATCAGCTGATCACATTATATTTTCACTTCGGAATGACTTTCAAATTATTCTTCCTGCTCTAGCACTTAGACAGGGTTGTCATGAGCAGAAATCAAGAACTACACAGATGTAGCCTATTTCATTGATAACACCACATCCATAACTCGTGCACACAAGACAAAAAAAAACAAAACACCACTTTGCGATACTTTAGGGGCTCCATATTACCTAGACCTTGATAATTAGAAAATATTTGCATTGCTCTTAAAAGGCTCTTAAAAGATTAAGGCCTGAGATTTATTTATTTACTCTTTCAAATTCGGTGACTGATGTGAAATTGTGAGGTAAAGTTTTACATTTGTTGTCAGTCTTCATTTTAACTCATGTTGAAGGGGTCTTAAAGGGGACTTGAGGCAAAGCTGCTCTTGCGTTCGTTTTACCCACCAGCTAGCTGAGAGTCTCCAAAACAAGCTAAAAGCTTATAGATAATGCCGAGAGAAACCTGCGCTACACTGGCGGCAATGAGTTTGTGAGTTTTTTTTCCAGTTTTAAAAGAGACGAGCTAACCACCTGCGCTGCAACGGTGAATTTTTTCATCCCATGCTACAAGCTAATGCTAGTGACTCGCTCGCTTGCCTATTGGCGGAATTAAATGGACATTTTATCATCCATGCAACTGAGCTGGACGTTTTGGAGTAACAGAGACTGGACTGTGGACTGTGGAGTAACTTTTATCTGCTGTCTTCGTGGATTTTCTTGTCATTTTGGGGCTGAGTGTAGTGTATGGGGGAACGGAGGCTTGCAGACGTATCCCATAACAAGTTAAACTAGGCATTTTTTGTTTTCAGAAGACAAATAAGACAAAACAACCAGAGACTTTCAAGATTTAGAAGTGACTTTGTTTGATTCAGAGATCTGATTCAGAGGTGCAGATCTGGATCCTGATTCTGCATTAGAACACATTTCAATTACCCACATGCTAACCCAAGCAGTGGTGTTTGAGCTCATTTTTTTCCAGGGCAGTTTCTGGCAGGTGACAGTGGCATGCACTCTACTGAGTGCTTTTCTTCACACATGACGTTAGTTTTAGATAAAATACCTAAACTGCATTGTGTGGAATGAGCCTGAACTAATGGCAGAGAGGACTTCCTGTGAGTCCTAATAAAATAAAGGCCTTTTATAAATGAAATGCAGAATTATCACTAGCGCTTCATGCCCTTACTGCTGCACCCTTCATACAATACGCTTTTGATAGGAGGATGTTCTACAAGTGAAATGCAAAGGGCAATTTAAAAAGGTGTATTGTTTTCCAACCATCAACATGTGAAACATAAATAGAAATGATGTAAACTTGTGCAGATGATAAAGTTCGTGACAGTAATAAAAACAAAGTGGGATGACTTTGAGGGTGTAATATTCATCGTATTAAGCTGTGTACCAACATCCCAGTGTTTTTAACATGAAGGTTCAAACCCTTAGAAATAATAATATCAAACTAACAGAGGTAATTATTTGGTAGCCTGTTAATATACTCTTAATTTGGAGAGTCAGAATGTGAAGAAATAAGTCTGCGAAAGCTTTTAAAAATGAACTTGTCCATAATCACTCCCGGGGGAACCGCACTATATTTTCAGACATTAGATTCTATAAACCCAAGCTACATGCACCTCTAGTTTTGCTATTATTGCAAGACACCTAGCTGTGGAGCTGTGTACTGTGAGTGTAAATCAGAGGCCTGAACCACTAAAAGAATTTAGTCCACAATGCTTAAATTCAGTGGTGTTCCCCTTTAACCATGATGATAGAAAGATCAAATTTTTATATGTACCACAGCGGGGTCGACTATTGTCTGACTGATGAACAAACAGTCGGGCCATCCCCTAATCCCAGTTGGGGTTTATACACCAAACACACATACACAGTAAAATCCCACTGTGTGTGTGAACAAACAGAGGATGAAAGGCAAGACAGCAAGGGGAAGAGCACATATAAAGAGCTGCTGTTTTATTAATGAACCTGGGAACAGGCCTGAGATCTGTGCTTGTGTGTGCGTGTGCACGCGCCCGCGTTCACACAGCAGCTGAAACCAAGGTGGGTGCCTGGACTATACTCACACACACACACACCGTCTCTAATAAATTCACTCTAATTCATTCTCTCTTTTCTCTGGGGAAGAGCCAGCAGTTTGCCTGATCCGAGGAAGCTTCACGTTACCTTTGCTAAATAATTGATGCTCTCTCTCTCTCTCTCTCTCTCTGTCTCTGACTGGCACCCGCTTGCTCTCTCTTTCTGCTCCCTGTGTATCTGTCTGTTTCCCTTTTTTTTTTCTCTCTCTGACTTTTTTGCTCATCTTTATCTCCATGTTGCTTCTGTCTGTCTTTTTAAAGATCTTGGTCATATCTCAGCACTAACACACGATACACATAAATATGCATCAAGCCATGTTGATGTTGCTATATTTTATAAGAATACCCAGCTGTTTTGGAGATGAATTTGTGATAAAACATGTTTTGTTTTTTTTCCAAGCCAAGCCTCTTGTGTATATGTGGTCGCATGCCCCGATATATTTGTATGTCTAAGAAAGAGACAAGGAGACAGAAAGACTTTTAGGGTGAGAGATCATCTCAGATCCAAATGCCTCCCTCAAGAACTGAAAACACAGAAAAGTGTCTTCATGTAGTGTGTGTTCAAATGCTTTTGTGTTTATGCATGTGTTGCATAAATGTATTTTGCATGGTGGTGTTTTGGAGTCTGTGCAGGGACCTTCTTCCTCCACTTCCACAGGGACCTGACCTCACTAACCAGGGGTTAAGTGCTCCTTCTCTCTTTCTGTAACATTCCTCTTGTCCCCTCTCTCTCCCTCTCTCTCCCTTTCTCTCTCTCTCTCTCACTCCCTGCTTCTCGCTTAATCTGACTTTAATCTGACATGCTGTTCATATATTCATTTTTCTATATTTCCTACCAATTCTCTCTCATTTCCTATGTCTGCTGAGGGTTGTCCACTGAAATCTGGATGCTTACCATACACTGTGTCTCTGTGAAATTGTGGATGTGGAGGACATCGTCATTTGAATTTAGATTTATATTACCATGGCTGTATATGTGACATATTGCTAGAGCAGTAGAAGATTGACATTTATATAAATGTATAAATCAGAATTATAAGTATGAACAAATCTGCTTTAAATACTTTATCTCAGCATCAACTATGCTTTGAATTTTGCAAGTTGTCTTTAAGACATGAAAACACTTCCCAGATGCACACATCTGTCTTTCAGATGTCGATTTGACATCGTACATTGGAGTTCTATTCTTGCCGTCTGACAAAGTATGGTCCCATAGTTGGATTTCAGTGCCTGTTGTCCAGCATGCGCATGCTTAAAAAATATGAACTGTCAGGGCTCTCAAATGTTGTGAAGGTGTCAACCAGACAATGGCATTTAGCAAATGCGGCCTTCATCAAGTTCAGGTAGCACAAGGTTGAAATGATGGTTAAGCATCGCATAGGAATTTTTAAATATTATGGTTTGCCACCAAAAATAGTCACCTTTGTGTTGTTATAAAATGAGACACTATTAAACTAAATGACAGCAGCCTTTAATGTCTGTCTGCATTCAACCATAGTCGTCAAGCTTTGAGAAGAACTCCAGCAAAGAGGTATAAACAGATAATGCTGATAATGAAATTGCTGTCTGGAGAGTTTAAAGTGTCCGTTAAAACTATTCAAGTTTTAATCAATAGGCCTAACATTCTGAATTGAATATCTAACTTTTGCCACCACTGATGTTGGAATTGTGGCAGCACCCACACAGCATCCACTAAATTCAAACACATCATATTAGTACATTTTAGTGTCTTAATTGAGGCTGCAGTGATTGTATGCGATCCTAAACCAATTACTAAAAATAATTTTCTAATAAAGTAAACATATTCTAAGTATAAGTAATTGTAAATATAGCAATTTTTATGGGTGGAATTTAAAAACTGATTTTTCGATCCAGTATTGATATTGAATTTATATTTTTATGGGAGCGCAGAAGATGTCAACAGAACATCACATCCGGCTGCCAAAAACAGAAAATGGTGGACAAATCCTAACACCAATAATAATTGCATCCTTAAACTTTAAATCCAAAGTATGGACACATGATGGGTTTTACACACTTACAGGAAATGCAGAGCTAGACATGACCATAGGTGTACGCAAACTCTCTCATGGAAAGGCATTATGTTGTGGTAAGGCGACCAGCATCGGTGCTCATCTTGGCCTTTACCATCTGGAGCTAAAACAGGAGCAAGCTGAATGACCGGTAGCAGCAAGCCAACAGAACCTAGATGAGGCATTGAATAAACTTCCGAATTGAAAAAAAACAACAAAAAAACAGGGAATCAATTGTCCATTTTACCTGCAAAGATCTCCTCCCATATCCGGAGAAACAGAGGGATTACAAACAAATTTTACAATTTCTAGACACGGTACATTGTTCCGTCAAGGAGATGTTTCGTTTCGTTTCATTTCGTTTTCTGCCGGGGTAACAGCCTGAGCAGGGACATCCAGACGCTCCTCTCCCCAGCCACTTCCACCAACTCCTCCGGGGGGACACCAAGACGTTCCCAAGCCAGCCGAGAGATGTAATCTCTCCAGCGTGTCCTTGGTCTGCCCCGGGGTCTCCTCCCGGATGGGCATGCCCGAAACACCTCCCCAGGGAGACGTCCAGGAGGCATCCTGACCAGATGCCCGAACCACCTCAACTGGCTCCTCTCAACGCGGAGGAGCAGCGGCTCTACTCTGAGCTCCTCCCGGATGTCCGTGCTCCTCACCCTATCTCTAAGGCTGAGCCCAGCCACCCTGCGAAGGAAGCTCATTTCGGCCGCTTGTATTCGCGATCTCATTCTTTCGGTCACTACCCAGAGCTCATGACCATAGGTGAGAGTTGGGACGTAGATTGACCTGTAAATTGAAAGCTTTGCCTTCTGGCTCAGCTCTCTCTTCACCACAACGGACCGCTTCAGCGTCCGCATCACTGCCGACGCTGCTCCAATCCGTCTGTCAATCTCCCGCTCCATTTTCCCCTCACTCGTGAACAAGACCCCGAGATACTTGAACTCCTCCACTTGGGGAAGCGACTCTCCCCCGACCCAGAGTGGGCAATCCACCCTTTTCCGGCTAAGAACCATGGCCTCAGATTTAGAGGTGCTGATTCTCATCCCCGCCGCTTGACACTCAGCTGCAAACCGTCCCAGTGAGAGCTGGAGGTCACTGTTCGATGAGGCCAACAGGACCACGTCATCTGCAAATAGCAGAGACGGAATCCGGAGGCCACCGAACCCGACTCCCTCCGCCGCTTGGCTGCGCCTAGAAATTCTGTCCATAAAAATTATGAACAGAACCGGTGACAAAGGACAGCCTTGGCGGAGACCAACCCTGACTGGGAACGGGTCTGACTTACTGCCGGCAATGCGAACCAAGCTCTGACTCCGACAATACAGAGATTGAATAGCCCGTAACAAAAGGCCATCTACCCCATACTCCCGGAGCACCCCCCACAGGATACCTTGGGGGACACGGTCATAAGCCTTCTCCAGATCCACAAAACACATGTGGACTGGTTGGGCAAACTCCCATGCCCCCTCCAGTACCCTCGTGAGGGTATAGAGCTGGTCCAGTGTTCCACGGCCAGGACGAAAACCACATTGCTCCTCTTGAATCCGAGGTTCAACTAGCAGCCGCACTCTCCTCTCCAGCACCCTGGAGTAGACCTTCCCAGGGAGGCTGAGGAGTGTGATTCCCCGGTAGTTGGAACACACCCTCTGGTCCCCCTTCTTGAAAAGGGGGACAACCACACCTGTCTGCCACTCCAAAGGCACAGTCCCCGATGTCCACGCAATGTTGCAGAGGCGTGTCAACCATGACAGCCCTACAACATCCAGAGCCTTCAGGAGCTCGGGACGGATCTCATCAACCCCCGGGGCGCTGCCGCTGCGGAGTTGTTTGACAGCCCCGGCGACCTCGACCCCAGTGATGGGAGGGCCCAGCCCAAAGTCCTCCGGCTCTGCCTCTTCTTCAGAATGCGTGTTGGTGGGATTGAGGAGATCTTCGAAGTATTCCTTCCACCGCCGAACTATAGACTCAGTTGAGGTCAGCAACTCCCCTCCCACACCGAAGACCGTGTGGACGGGGTTCCGCTTTCCCCTCCTGAGTCGCCGAACAGTTTGCCAGAATTTCTTCGGCGCCGACTGGAAGTCTTGTTCCATGGCCTCACCAAACTCCTCCCACACCCGGGTTTTTGCCTCAGTGACCACCCGAGCCGCAGATCGCTTGGCCTGCCGGTAGCTGTCTGCTGCCTCGGGAGTCCCACAGGCCAACCATGACCTGTAAGTCTCCTTCTTCAGCTTGACGGCCCCTTTCACCTCTGGTGTCCACCAGCGGGTCCTGGGATTACCGCCACGACTAGCACCAGCGACCTTGCTACCACAGCTTCGAGCAGCCGCCTCGACAATGGCAGCGCGGAACATGGCCCACTCAGACTCCATGCTCCCCACTACCTCCGGGATGTGGTTGAAGCTCCTCCGGAGGTGGGAGTTGAAGACCATTTTCACAGGGTCCTCAGCCAGACGTTCCCAGCAGACCCTCACTATTCGCTTGGGCCTACCTGGTCTGTCCGGCTTCTTCCCCCGCCACCTGATCCAACTCACCACCAGGTGGTGATCAGTTGACAGCTCTGCTCCTCTCTTTACCCGAGTGTCCAGCACATACGGTCGCAGATCAGATGATACGACTACAAAGTCAATCATTGACTGTCGACCTAGGGTGTCCTGGTGCCAAGTGCACTTATGGACACTCTTATGGCTGAACATGGTGTTAGTTATGGACAAACTGTGACTAGCACAGAAATCCAATAACTGAACACCACTCGGGTTCAGATCGGGCAGTCCGTTCCTCCCAATCACACCCCTCCAGGTCTCGCTGTCATTGCCCACATGAGCGTTGAAGTCTCCCAGTAGGACGATGGAGTCCCCAGTAGGGGCACTCTCCAGTACCTTTTCCAAGGACTCCAAAAAGGGTGGGTACTCTGAACTGCTATTTGGCGCATAGGCACAAACCACAGTCAGGTCCCGTTCCCCAACCCGAAGGCGCAGGGAAGCAACCCTTTCGTCCACGGGGGTAAACTCCAACACATTGGCTGAGAGCCGGGGAGCTATTAATAAGCCCACGCCTGCTCTCCGCCTCCCACCTGGGACAACTCCAGCATAGAACAGAGTCCAACCCCTCTCAAGAAGACTGGTTCCAGAACCTGAACTGTGCGTTGAGGTTAGGCCGACTATATCTAGCCGGTATCTCTCAACCTCACGCACAAGCTCAGGTTCCTTCCCCATCAGAGAGGTAACATTCCATGTTCCGATAGCCAGCTTCAGCAACCGGGGATCGGACCGCCAAGGCCCCTGCCTTTGACTGCCACCCGATCCACATAGCCCCGGACCTCTATGGTTCCTCCTGTGGGTGGTGGGCCCCCATGAGGACGGGCCCATGTTTCCTTTTCGGGCTGAGCCCGACCGGACCCCATGGAAAAAGGCCCGGCCACCAGGCGCTCGCCTACGGACCCCTTCCCCAGGCCTGGCTCCAGGGCGGGGTCCCGGTATCCCTCCGGGCAGGGTACACAAGTCCTTGTTATTATTCACCATCATAGAAGTCTTTGAACCGCACTTTGTCTGGCCCCTCACCTAAGACCAATTTGCCTTGGGTGACCCTACCAGGGGCAAACAGCCCCCGACAACATAGCTCCTAGGATCATTAGGGCACCCAAACCCCTCCACCACGGTAAGGTGGCGGTTCCAGAAGGGGAGGAGATGTTTTGTTTTGTTTTTTTTTCTCAGAGACAGCTGTTTCCAAATCTACAGTGAGGTGAGCAATAATAGAAAAGCTGACCAGAGGTGACCAGTCACTCTTATCTGCAACACATGACCTCAACAGTCTCCCAGTCCTGTGTCACCCTCATAGCCCATTACATTTTAAAGCATTTTAGAGGATCATTGATCATTTTACACTCATGTCCTCCCGACAACAGTCTCACACAGGGGCAAATGTTACAGAGTAACTGTTGTAATGCCATGACCGAGTGCAAAATCCACCCCCCCCAAAAAAAGACGCTACTTTAGTCACAAGGCAATACAGGTAGCATGGTAGCTGCTGCACAGTTAGCCATCTTTTTTCCACATCAAGTGCAATGGAAAGCACCACTCTCCATACAGACTGACTGACATGTGGAATATGACTCATGACATATTGTCTCTAGAGGTGGATGATAGCACTTTTGTTTTACTCCAAGTAGGAAAAGAAAATTGTGATAATCAGTACTATTGAATCACAACAATTGTTAAATCACAATAAATCAGAATCAAAATGCACGTGTATACACATCATATTGTTAGTATTAAATCGGGACCATAGTATATTGTCCCAGCCCGATTAAAAAAAGCATTTTAATTTTTCTATTAGTGTTACTCTCTTTACTAAAAAGGCAATAATGCTTTTAGACATGGATTCACTAACAATAATTATCTGATATCAAAACCATGTTTTGAATTGTTTTCTTTTTTTATATATGACCTTGAGGCCCTGACATATAGTCTTTGTGCCCTCAAAATAATTGCTCTGCTGTAGGTCAAGTGGCCTTTCGCCCAAAAATTACATAATAACGATGCTTTATGGGTAGGTATTGGAAATCTAGAAGGCTTTCCTGTCTACAAAACATTCCCTGCGTAAACTCTCCCTGCAAAGGAAAGACAAGTTAAAATTGTATCGGAATGCTTTGATGGACTCTCACCATCTACCTGTGTTATACTTAGTTACCTAGTCGAGTATTTAAGCTTGTAACATCTATAGCAACAGTATTCCTTTCATTATAGCCATAAAGAAATGCTGCACAATGTGCACATTTATACCAAATGCCTTTGGAGTGTGTGACCAGCAGCACCACTTCTGTTTTTATGCCTCCACACTAGCAACAACCAGGGCCAGAGGCATTACGTATTTAGGTTGTTTGTCCATCCAGTGTACATATGTATCGTCCATCCATTCAACTACATCTCAAGAATGCTTTTAGGGATCTTCGTCAAACTTTGGATAGGATAAACTTTGAAGGACAAAGGTCAGGGTCACTGCAGCTTCATGATGGCCACACTTGTGAACACCAAAACAACTCAGATTTAAGCCACTGACAATTGGCTTTGATCAGTAGGTCACTATGACCTGAAGTCTTTTGAGCACATTATCTCAAGAATGCATGGAAGGATTTTGGTCAAATTTGGCACAAACCCACATTTGGACTGAAGGCTGAATTGGTTAATTTTTTGGGGTCAAACGTCAGTGTGACCCTACTGTTGCACTACAGTTGGATTTTTGTCCAGTGTGAAAGGTGTATTAGAACCATCAACCAGATCTCTAACTTCTTAAACAGGACTCGTGTTATAAATTCAGTTAAGCTTTTTGATGAGCTGCACGCTACTAAATAACTCAGTACTTAACTTTTTACGTCCTTTCCCAAAGTACCAAAAGAAACAAGAAGAACTCCCTTCCCTTTAAAAATCTGCCCCAAACTAAGCCCTAAATATAATATCCATATCAAAAGTTTATTAAAACAAAATATGCATATGAGATTTTTCATATTTAAATGCACTTAGTTATGCCTCTATTCATTAATGCGTTTAACACAGAAACAAAATATCCACAATGTTTATTCTCGAGTTTTCCGCAATAAAAACTCACAATCACACAATCACACAATCACATTGAATGCTGTCCTCCAAAAACAATGGAATTGCTGTGCGCAGTGTAAAAAAACACTTCTGGCAAATCATTCATCTGACCTCAGTGTGCATTTGTAAATCCCCATAAGCATCACTGACTTCATCCAAAAAGCCCACAAACTTGATTGCTACATAACTATGATTGAAGGACCTATTCCCCCCTTGAATGAGATTGGTAAATTTAGTCACTAAATCCATAATATGGCTAAAGTTCAATGTCTTGGCAGAGAGAGCCTCCTGTAAAACCATTATTAAAAAAATATATTTAGTGGCTAAATCCTATTTATTTTCACCCTATTTAGCCAATAAAAGTTCTTCCGAAGAACAGACACATCCATAACCATACAAGTCAGCAATTCTCACCTGGTGTATTATGCAATACAATACTGGAAAGTCCAACCTGCTCTGTTCGTGGAACCCAGCGAATCCAACGCGTTTTCCCTGCATTGCCAGTGCGCCATCAGTAACAACACCAGACAGCTTGTCGAAGCCATCATGCTCACTAACAACATTATTAACAGCTTTGGAAGTGCTCTTGGTAGTATCATGCAGGGGCACCAATTTCAACAACTCTTCGTGACTTTCAAATGAATTGTCAACAGCTCTTGTGAATATAAGCTGCTAGCTAACATCCATCACATCTGTACTCTCATCCAACGCCAAGGATGAGTGCTATTTGCATTCATGCATGATTTGTTTTAGCTTAAGCAGCTCTGGCAGCTCCAATGTACTTTTTATACTTGTCTTTGTGTGTAGTGTTCTAGTGGCGATTCAAATAAAGCAGTTTGATAGCTGATTTTGTTTCCAGGCGTAGTAAATACATTGGTTTGCCATAAAATTCTGTAAAAAAGGCAATCTGCGTCCATTCTTGACTAAAAGCTATGGTTCTCTCCCGTGGAACTATGTAGTTTTCTTTATTGTCTGCTGATATCATCTCTCTCACTGGCTGCAGTGGAGGAGATTGCTGAGGAGTTTGCCTTGGCCTTCAGAGTGCACTCTGTAGGTTACTAGTATCATTACAACATTAATCCACGTTAGATGTGTCCTGTCTGTTCCTAACACCAATGTAAAATAAGTTCATTAATATTTCGAAAGTTGTCTCGCGGACCACATTGATTGAAGTGGGGGGGTGCATGCGGCTCGTGGGCCGCCATCTACCCATGTCTGGGTTATGTCAATATTCACTTTCAGGTTTGTCCAACTGAAAACTGTCCAAGAATCATATGACACTTGCCACTATCTTTGGCCATATTTCTAACTCAGTTCATTTCATTACTACCATCAACATTTTGCACTGATTCCTGTATTCTTATTTACTCATGTTTATTTTATAGAATATACCCATAAGTAGGTCTGTAATCCAAGGTTTATTACAAAACATTCACCAAAACCTTTGAAAATAAAAAAATCTCTATCAATCACACTGCCACTAAACCAACGTTGATTTTGATGTCACTGCGCTAGCTAGGTCCAGATGTTTATGGTTATCCATTCTTCCTGATCATTCTTGTTAAGGTTATATCTCAAGAATGGTTTCAGGATGGTTGTTTTTTTTAAACTTTTCACAAATGTCCACTCTTCAACCAAACCACCCAAGCCCTTTTTCTTGACCCACCACTGTACTTTCACTGCCCTATTTGTATGCGTTGCTGAGGCATATAAGTGCCAGGTGGCAATTTTTCTATTTTTTGAAGGGAACAATTTACTTGCCTGTTTTGCAAACTCAACATAAACTCTATGGTGTTGTTGTATACTCTGAAGGGTCAATGCTGTAGTTTGCTTTAAAGTAGAATCTAAAGCAGCACTTCATACTGTAGCACTGCTTCTCTTTGTATGTGGGTGTCTGACTGTCTGAGCATGTTTTTGTGCTGGTTGGTTCTTTGCTCAGAGACTGAAAGAGTCAAGAGTGCCTAATCCCTGCCATCAGAGACTTCTTAACACACACACTTTCACACACATTCTTATCAGCCTGCCCAGTGAACCATTATGATGCCTTGTGCATGTTTGTGTGTGTGCTGATGAGGGGATACCAGTCCTCCCATGATAGAGGTAATCCTGTTCAGTGGCAGGTCTGGATATCCCAGTTTGTGTGTGTGTGTTTGTGTGCATCCCATGGCAGCAGGTCATGGAGCCCAAGTCTACTGTCTGCTTTTCTGCCCGCTTCTGTCTGTAAGCCAGTTTGTCTGTCCAACTGCATCCCACTGAGTACACTTTAGTGCATCCGTACCATTAAGTCAGCTGAAACATAAACTTTACTGCACATGCACATATGGGCATATTTCTCATTGTTCACTTTGTATCCAGTAATTCTGCAGCTGGTTGGTGGTTGAAAAATTCAGATGTAGCCAAAATCCATGTCAGTATTATGTGACCTTTGCTCTTGTATACAGTGTAAGCGTGCACTGAACATGTTTTCATTTTATATGAGCAACTGTGCTTACTTGCATGGTTGCATGGTCTGAGATGGTATGGGGTTTGAGAATTAATGCTTAGTGGTGCTCTCTGTTGTGTTTTGGGAGTATTACAGTGCCTGTTTTGCACAACAGCAGGGGGCTAATGGAACAGCTTTGTTGGTTTAAAGGAATTACCAGCCTCCTTCGCCAAAATCAACTCATAATCTGCTTTACTGGCACCACTAGGCTCGCTGCAACACCACTGAGCACCTACCAAAATAATACACATGTGGTGATCTACCAAACATCGCTACAGGATTCTAACTCTTCTGTGAAATCGAAGGGAATGAAAAGATAGCAAAAGACAGTGAGATGAGAGAAAAGACAGTAAGAAAAGGGAAAGGGTAGGACGTGAAGACAGAGTGAGAGAAGAGGGCAACAATGGAAGAGTGGGGCGTGAGACGCAGGGAGAGAGAAGGTGGTGCTGCAGGGTTATCTGTGATTAACAGTTCCACCCTATAGAACGTTGGGTTGGACTTCAAAGAAAAATGTGCTTTTTGTTTTCAGGCCTTGAGTGTAACCCTGGTAAGACTGTAGTGTTTATACAGACACACATACATATTCACTAAGTTTAACAGAGAGAGCCAGAGGAAAGCACACAAGAGAAGATGTATGAGATTTAAACAAGAAAGAGGATGAGGATGCAAATCAAAAGAAACTGAACTGACAGAAGGCAACATATGGAAGGATGTGGGGGATGGAGGGAGATAATAACCAGTGGAAATAAAAGAGCAACAACTTCAAAATAACAAATTTTAATAGTAATATTGGACTTGACATTCATTTAGCTAGTATTTTCTTCTTAAAGAATGACCCAGTGAACTTCATGCAAGGAGAAATATGATCGAGCAGCAATGCAACACCAGCATGGTGGGATTTACAGAGAAGCTGTTCATTCTATTGAATGTTTGGTCCTCTTGCAGAAGAAATTGGATTTTCCAGTGGCTCCTTTTAAACTCAGTAATAAATAAAATTAAAAGTACATGTGGATGAAATAAAAAATCACACATTTTTGTATTTTTTGTTGTATTAAACTTTTATTTTTCAACTGTTTACTTCCACTGTAGGGCTCCTGATCACATAAATAATTTAGATTCTGATGTTGGACCTTTTCACTAATCATAAAAACCAAGCTTCGGTCTGGTCACAATAGCTGTAGTCCACCTCTGTTTCAGTTGAAGAGATTGTATCAATGAAATAATGAACAAACATAATGAAGCAACAATTACAAAAAAAAAAAAAAAAAAAATCTTAGAAATTCTTTCTTACAGAGACATTGCCTCTCCTGAAGGTCAGTCTCATGGTAATACAAACCCAATTCCAAAAACACTAGGAGCCTATGTTAAACATACATAAAACAGAATACAAAGATGATGTATATGATATTTTATTGCATCAGAATTAGCCATTTTTGATAATCTGCGCCAACAATAGCCAGGACTATATACATTGTGTTTTCAGGTCGTCCGTCAGTCCAGGCCATTCTTGTGAATGTCCTATCCCAAGAATGCTTTGAGGGATTTCTTTCAACTTTGCACAAATGCCCACTCTGACTTAAGGTTGAACTCTGACTTAAGGTTGAACTGATTAGATATTGGAGGTCATATGGTAAAGGTCAAGGTCACTTTGGCCTCATGTGTGCCATTCATGTGAAGGTGATATCTCAAGAATGTTTTGATTTTCTTCAAAATTTGCACAAATGTCCCTTCTGCCACACAAACGACCCCAGCCCTTCTTCTTGGTCCACAACTGTACTTTCACTGTCTGCTTTGTATACATTGCTGAGGCATAAGACCATCAGATGATAATTTTTATAGTAATAAAAGCTATTTGCTTATTAGATATTTAATGCCTGAAACACATTTCTATCGAAAAGACAAGTTGGGTGGGATGTTTAACAAAAGATGAGTGGACAGTTTTGCAGTTATAAAATAGTACTTGTTAGATGGAACATTCCACAGTTATACAAGTTAATTAGTAATAGGTGATTTTACCATGATTGGGTGTAAAACATGGAAAAAGGGGGTGAGGTTCTCCATTTCTTCAAACACATGACAGGATGAAGGATTTTGCTACATGGGCTTCAGAAAACAGTTCGGTTACAAATAATAACAAATTCTAGGATTTATGATCATTAATGGAGCCTAAAGACTGCAAAAGAACAATGAATATCATAGAATCAAAGATTCACTAAACGAAACAACAGGAGGGATTTTGCCTCTTGCTTACAGATATCAACATAACACACACCTACACACACGCACACACATTGTCTGCTAACATAGTAGTAAAATGGTCCATCTAAGTACAAAAGTGGAGTGAGAGAGGAAGAAAGAGCGATGGAACAGACTGAGATCTAAGAGGAGAGGAAAGGAGAACAATGGCTTTGAGAATTGACAAACACTTAGCCAAGGCCTTCAGTCTAACACTTTGGAGCAGACATGTCTGCCTGCATACAAATAGAAAACACTGTCACTCCCCATCTAACTCATAGGCTTTTGATGTCCCATTCACAGCCAGAGAAGGGAGGTAAAGGATGGGATGGCCATAGAGTGAGTGTGTGAAGTGGATAGGGAAAAACACCAAGAAATGAAAATGGGGGGTGAAAATGAAGAGCCTAAAAAAGAGAAAGAAGTAAGACCTTTAAATTATGTAGCAAAATATAGCATTGCTGTCTGACTTTTCCGTATCCTTTTTGTCTTGCTCTCACTTTTTCTCTTTCTTTCTCTATGCTTGTGTATCACTCTCAACCCTATTTCCAACAATGTCTAGATTACAGCAGTAAAGGTGACAGAAAGTGACAAAGAACCCAGCATGATGGTTATGATGTTTAGTATTTGTCCTGTTTTAAGTAGGTGTTGATTTAGCTTTATGGTTATCTTTAAGGCACTCTCGAGTGGCGCTGTTTAATCATATTGCATTTTACAGATGTATGCTCAATGATGTAAATGTGGCTGACAACAGTAACACACACTACATCTAGGTGCACTTGATAATCTCACAGCTAAATGCTACATGGCATCAGTAACAAACTATTATATAGTATGCGCAAATATACTACACATCCTGTCATGTATATCATTTCTAACCACACGTTTTATCTGCCAGAATGCACAGGCACTGGTTGTCACAACACACACACATACACACGCAACCTCTTCAGCAAATTAATGTGTGCTAGGACGCAGGGAGAAATTATTAATTATCAGGCTAATGGGCACCAGTCTGAGTTCAGCTTCATTAAGCCCTGTTTGTGTGTGAAAGTTTGCACTTGTTTGTGTATCAGAGCCAGCGACTGCATCAAACATCTTCACTCAAGCAAACATGAGCAAGAACATTTGAATTTATATAGACTTCTGCTGTGTAAAAAGCTCTTTTTCACAAAAACTAAGTGCCTACCAAGTAACTGCCCTAATGGTGAAAAGATTTAAAAATTAAAATTCACTTCATGTCACCTAGGCTGATTGATGGGGCCCAGCAGCCAACACACCTTTTCACCAGAAACATCCCTAAATGCACAGATTCTAGTGATTATTTTAATGTCATTTTAATACTGACGGTGATTTTGTTAAAATGTAAAGTTGCATGTGAATTTGTGATAGACAAATAAATCTTTTCATTATTAAGAGAAGGAACGCTTGATTCTCCACATTTTGGGAAAGGCCTCAGTGTCCCTCAGTATCTCCTTCCAACTTAACATGCAGTACAACTGCATGAATAGAAGTGTCTTCATATGTCTGTGTACACTATGTGCATGTTTGTGCTGTTGAAGTAGTACGGTGTTTGTGCCCTGTGTTGAATGGTGATACGTTCTGCTCTGCCACTCTGTCCCTTGCAGGGCTGTGCTGGCTACAGTATGATAAGTAAAACCAGTGTTGACGTTAATCTGTCTCATTCCCACTAGGAAAAGACAGATAAGGGAGAGAAGCATAGGGAGCGTGAAACAGTGGAGAAGTTAAAGGGAAAAAGTTACCTTGTTAATTAGAATTATTTGGATTTAAAAGGGGCCCTAATATTACTACAATTTGAGGAAAACAGATATACATTTTCATTATCTTTTGGCATTGAAGAGCTCATTAGAAGAATATAAAAACAGAAAGATGGGATCTGAGATTCAAACAGGAAAGGTATCAATTACATAGCAAATACAGCATTTTTCCCCTCTGGCAACATGTCCTTGTTTTGGGCCACAAAGCCAGGAAAATTTTAGTTCATTTTGCATTTATGGTTTTGTTTTCTTGCTTAGATTTAATTGAGTTGTTCATTTTCTACTTGTAATTTTTGCTACTAACAAATATGCCCTTTGCTACTGTAGGGTTCTTTTTTTTTTTTATCTCTCCCTCTGTTTATAGTCAGCACAGGCTTTTTGATTTTGAAAATTTACCGGATTTTGCATATTGCTCATCGTACACCAAGAGTCACTAGTTATTATAGAAGATGCCTATCTGAAGACACTGTTGAAAAATTTAAAGAAATGATTCCCTCTGCAATATCATGCCATATCAGTGCCATATCCTAATATAACAGAGGAGTCATATCTTAATTTTAGCCCCTCGCAGCTTCATCACCTTGCTGATTGCACTGCCGCCTCTCTACGTGCTTCACTCAATTTTACTGCCCCAGTTAAAAAGAAAACAAAACCAGTCAAGAGATTAGCTCCATGGTATAATCTTAGTACTTGCAAGTTAAAACAGAAAATTCACAAACTTGAAAAGAAATGGCGTTCCACTAAACATGAAGAGTCGCCTGGCCTGGCAGGATAGCCTTAAAGTATACAGGAAGGCCCTTCGCTGAGCAAGAAAAGATTACTATTCAGGATTAAGAGAAGAAAACAAGAATAAGCTCTGTAGCCAGGCTGACTGAGAGCCATCATTGTATTGAACCATGCATTCCTAGAACCCTCACCTGTAATTTTATGAATTTCTTCAATGATAAAATTATAACCATCAGAGAAAATATCCTGCACCTCACAGATTCCAGTTCAGCAAAAGGAAATATAGAGGCCGTTATTAGTCCTGATGTGTGTTTGGAAAGCTTCCATCCAATAGACTTTTATGAACTAACTACAACTTTATCGTCATCTAAATCCTCAATATGTACACTAGACCCCATACCTACTAGGTTGCTCAAAGAGGTTTTACCCCTAATTAGAACTCCACTACTAAACATTATCAATCTATCCCTTGTAACAGGTTATGTGCCCAAGTCCTTTAAAGTAGCTGTAATTAAACAGCTCCTATAAAAAAGCCAACCATGGACCCAGAAGTTCTAGCCAACTATAGACCAATATCCATCCTCCCCTTTCTTTCAAAGATTCTAGAGAAAGCAGTAGCTGAACCACTATGTGGCTTTCTTCAGGGTAATAGTCTATGTGAAGACTTCCAGTCAGGTTTTAGAAAGTATCAAAGCACAGAAACGGCATTGGTAAAAGTTACAAATGACCTCTTCACTGCATCTTATGAGGGACTTATATCTATACTAGTCTTATTAGATGTTAGCGCAGCTTTTGACACTATTGATCATCACATCTTACTACAGAAGAATGTAGTACTCAGTAAGACTCTTCAGTTAATCCAGAATGCAGCAGCACATGTACTGACTAGAACTAATTGCACTGGCTCCCAGTCAAATTCAGAATAGAATTTAAAATTCTTGTCCTCACCTACAAAGCTATTCATGGTCAGGCACCATCTTATCTTAAAGAGGTCATAACACCCTATCACCCATCCAGAACCTTATGCTCCCTTATTGGTGATACCAAGAATCTCCAAAAGTAGAATGGGAGGCAGAGCTTTCTGTTATTAAGCTCCTCTCCTGTGGAACTATCTTCCAGTCTCGGTATGGGAGGCAGACACCCTCTGATTTTAAGAGTAGGCTTATAGTTAGGGCTGGCCTATCTAGCCCTAACTATGCTGCTATAAGCTTAGGTTGCAGGGGGAACACTCCATGATGCCCAGAGCTCTCTTCTCTGCCCCCTCGGACCCCTACTCCATATCTGCATCTCTAATGTCCATATCCGTAAAATACGATTTACTTCTTCCACCGAGTGTTTGTGCTTTATCTTCCTGAGGTCTTTCTAGGTAGTGGTGGGAGCTGCTGCTGTGGTCTTGCCTGACGCCTACTGCTCAAATTAGGACAGGAGATTCTGTGACTTGGATCCTAGGCTGGATTGCCAAGACTAGCCCTTGGATTACATTGACTTCTGGACCAACATACTATACCCACACTATATCTGGATTTATAGACTCATATGACCTCAAACATTATTAGCAAACTGTTATTGTCATGTTGTTGTGTTCAGTACAAGTGATATCTATTGCACATCTGTCCGTCCTAGGAAGCAGGATCCCTCCTCTGTGGTTCTTCCTGAGGTTTCTTATTTTCCCTGTTTGGGGTTTTTTAAGTTTTTCCTCACCTGGTTCGAGGGTCTACGGGCAGAGGATGTCACAGCCCAGTGAGATAATATGTAAATTATGATATTGGGCTACACAAATAAAATTCAATTTGATTTGATTTGATTTCGTCACTGTGTCTGAATTCCTTCTGCGCTGGATTTGTTCTTCGCAGCTTGGTGCAGTTTCCAAAAGAAATAAAGAGCATGTTCTCTGTGGCGAAGAATGGAGAGATTCTTCAGGAGTGCCTCTGAAGGACACCGCAGTGTACTTGGTGGAATCTAAAATATTATGCATAAAGTCAACAACCAGCTCTGCTCTCTTTATGTGAGCAATTAGTATGTGCATTCACAACAGTTAAAAAATAACCAAAATTTAACATATAAAAAATGAATAAAAGGATCACTAATAAGTTGTTTTATGGATTATATTTTATTTAGGGAGCCAGGTGTTCAATTTCACATCATGTACTGTACAGTTATACATTATAATCTCCCTCTTCTACTGCCAATATTTTGCAGGTTTGTTCATAAATGTCATGAGTTTAGTTTGAATTGAAAAGCTTGAAGCAAGCTGCCTGTATCTACAGTGTGCAATACAGTGGATGGCTATTTGTGAATTTTGGGGGGTGTATGGACATGTTTGTTTTTCTATAAATAGCAGTGATGGTAACAGAAGCAGTGTCCCAGAGTCAGTGCTTTTTCCCATTGATTACCTGGCTAACTAATGCACACACACACACACAAACTACTGCACTGCACTAATGAGGGTTGGTAAAGACCCCCTAGGAACATTTGTCACTTTACCCCTGAGGGAAACAAGAAGTATGTATGTGTGTGTGTGTGTGTGTGTGTGTGAGAAAGAGAGAGAGAGAGAGAGAGGATTAAAAAAAAAAAGTAAAAAGAAGAGTAGGACAATGTCAGTTTGAGTGCATAAAGAGAAAAAAATACGGAATTTTGAACATGGAGGGACAGCATCATGATGCACATCATAACAGCATTGATGGAATAAACACAGTCTTGCCTCATTTTTGTGTAAATGTGTGTGGGGGGTGTGCATGTGGTTAATATGCCCCTGAGGGGTGTCCTCTTGCTGTTGATGTGTGTATCTCTGTGTCTGTGTCTGTGTCTGTGTGTGCACTAGAGTTACCCAGATAGGTTTAGCGATTGACTGGTTGGCTAATGGCAGTCTCTGTTTACCTCTGATGGTCATTGACAAGGCCTTCACATCAATACCCGTTTTTACAGCTATTCTGGATCTGTGTGTATGTGCAGCTGTGTTTTTTTGTGCTATTTATGAAAGAAAGTATCTCTACATGGGAATTTGGAATAAATTAAAAGGGCCTATCTCATTTCTTTAAATACCTCTGCTTTGCTTTATCTTGGATGTTTCATGTCAGGCTTCTTAGCTAAGATTAGGAGTACAGCTTGGCCTGTAGTTCCCATGACATCCTGTGGATGTTCCAGTGCAATTTTATCCCTCTTAGAAGCTTTGAAATCCAGCTTCACCTGCAGCCTGTATTTGGAGACTTGGTCAGATAAATCCACAATGTTGAATCCAACACTAAATGTCTTCTGTGATTATCCAATTTCCTGGGCTAATAGGGTTTTTGATACTCCATGGTTTAGGAAAACTGTGCTTGACAAATACTGTCAACTTTGAGCATAGCTTTATTCATCTTTTTGCTTTATACATTCCTTTGAACATCTGTTCAGTTTGTCATTCGCTGCCAGTCATAATTTATCTTTTTGAATTCAATTTCTGTATCTATTGATTTTGAGCATGACAGATGGTGGTTGACATGTGAGAGGTGGTTTTAATTGACTGTCCATCCCTGTTTTTTTTTTATATTTTTCACAATTTTTTTCCCCCAACTTTCTATCAAGATGCCAGCTCTATTACTATAGAGGAAATTCTGCTGACTGTAAGTGATCAGGTAAGACATGATAAACTGTGTTTGCATTTAGAATGAATGAACAAAGCAGTGGTCGTGTATATGAAACTCAAGCCTATGGTTTATAATAATAATATTAGAGAGTTACATGTTTATCAGGGATTGATATGTACAGGTATTTCTGCCAGCTTTTCCCTCCAAATGGACCACTTATTTGGTGTTCTACTGTTTATATCCAACACTCCTAGAAACTGAGCTCTGTAGGTTTGATAAATTTGCCATCACAAACCAAAGAGTGAGTCTGGGTGCGAGGATCCCCAACTGAAGTCTTAGTGTTCAACTGCTCTCTGTTGCAGGCATCACAGTTCTTTCTTATTTTTTGTAAAACAGATGAGACTCTGGGCACGTGGTTGTTTGAGGAACCTTTCCTTTTTAACAACTGTATAAGGAAACAAACTCTGCAATCTGCCAGTCTTTGACTGGATGGCAGCAATCTCTGTTGACACCCTGGATACCAACAAAGTCACCCTCGATCAGGCTCTTTTACAGAACGATGGAGTAAGTCTGTGTAGCTCTGCCACTCTGCCTGGAAGCACTTGCAGGAAACCATGCCCTGTGTGACCAGTGGACTGAGGGGTGTTTGTACAGCTTCCCCTCTCCCTCACCCCAGCATGTGGCGATGGTAGAAGGAAGGAGGTCAACTACTTACTTTCACAATTTCTCACTTGTATAAATTTCACACATTGGAAAAGAAAGCCATCTACCAATTCCAGTTAAGATTTTGAACCTTAGGTAGAAGGATACAGGAGTTGAGGTGAACTAAGTGTTTAGGTCCAGATGTTAGTCCCTGCACAAGATGCCTGTTTTAAAGCAGGCAGCAGGCAGCAGGCCACTACTGGAGGATTGTGCATGGCGTTATGGTCAGTGAGGATATGCAGCAAGTTGAATAAAAATCTCTGAAGCTTTTTTTTTCTATTTTATGGTGACGTGGAAGTGATTTGATTCCTCCCAACAGTGGTTTAACAAAGCGATTTTGAAAATTTGAACCTCTCCTCTACCCGTCATCTTTCTCATCGGTTCTTTCACTGAGATTCTCCTTCTAATGTTGTCCCCTCAGTTTGGAAAGGATTTGGTCACAGACACTCAATGAGACTATCACCACCTCACCCAGGGGACCACTCATTTCTCTCTTCATCCCCCTCTCGGTCCATCCTTCTACCCATCGCTCCATTCATCGATTGCCTCTATTCCTGGACTCCTGTTATCCCACTCCTAGTCCAGCTCAGGTTTCTCTTCCCACCACTGAGCTGTGTGTGTGTGCTCTAAGCTCCGTATTTCTTTTTTGAAAGTGTCACACATGATTAGCAAATCGGATCCTGCATAATAATCACAAAAACAGAACTTTTTGGTTTTAATGTAGGAACATGATAAAATATATTAATGTGATCGCTTTTTATCTCATCAAATTACATGAGTGCAACACACACACACACATACACACAAAGCATGCATAAACACGCACAGATTCAGAGATGTACTGTACATTACACTTGGTGTGACTCAATTCCATGATCATTAGTACCAGCAGCACTCATGCTGCCTAGTCACCTCTAAATGGCCTAAGTGGCCAAGTATTGATAATCTATAGGAAATGGTTAATTCTTTTAGAAAAGCTGACTTAATCAATACCTCCATTCCTCCGGTAAGAAGTGAGATCTATGCTCAAAAATTCGTACGCTCATTCACAAACTTAACCATTCATTTCATCATAAAATTTATTTCAATGGATACTTTATAAAGTATTTTGGGGATTTTTATGTGGGAACACAACATGCAAGACCAGCCTCGAGCTGGATTTATATTAGCAATGTTTCTGTCATTTGTTTAATTTCTAGACTCTCACAGTACCCAAG
>KV751315.1:2841181-2852366 GCA_001698575.1 Mola mola
TGCTAAATTTTAAATTAACAGAAAAAATTAAAATTTGAAAGCAATTTGATAGCAAAGATTAAAACTTTGTTAGTAGTTTAGTGTATTAGTTTGGAGTGAAGCTATAAAATGCTGGTGTGAGTGTGTAGAATCTTTTTTCTTAGAAACCTTTAACTCTGCCCCTTAAATGCTGATGGGGATAGAGACAGAGAGCCACAGAGCAAGAAAAAACGGTTCCCCCATTGCTCTCATTTTACTTCATTGGGTGTGTGTGCGTGTGTGTAGATGTGTGCAAACTATTTCACTCTTGGTATGTAACTAGTTTAGAGCTATTTAAAACAACCATATTTTTATGCTTTTGTAAAACAAATAAATCATCTGAGCATGCCAAGTTTCTGTGAAGCAGATCATGGTTTTAATGTTCAACTAAGATGATATTTTTTTATTTTTCAAATAGATATGTGAGAAATTCTGACAGCTTTAGCATTCTGTATAGAGAAACAGTGCTTCTTTTATGTCAGTACAAAGTAAGTTATGCATGAAATCAACAAAAAAACGCATTCTAAACTGCTGAACAATAATGATGGTACGAGGACTAATAGATGCACATTTGAAGATCTCTTTAATATTTAACAAAGAGGGCCTGAAGATGAGCATGGTTTATCTTAAGCTATTTACATCATCTTTAAAATATTGTTCCTATTATTATAGAGAATAGCAAAATAGAATTGTTGGGTCAAAAGGAAATTTGGTGTGGGTATTATGCCATGAGTTATATTTCATCCAATTTTGAATCCTACTGTCGGACAAATATTAAGTCACTGGGACATAAACGCTAACAAAATGAGCGTTGTTAGTGTCCTGATTATTCTGTGTCATTGGACCAAGTCCTCTGTGTCCATATTTGTGTCCATGTCTTTCTTCGATCAGTAGATTGAATGCACTTTCACATACCTCTATGGAAATGAAGTGACACACACACACACACACACACACAGTGGGACAATCAGGTCATTCCAAGGTAAAAGGACTTACGGTATGATATAGTGAAATATTCATACTTTAGTGTGTGTGTGTGTCAAGCTCATGACTGCTACAAGCAGTTTGTTTTAAATGAGGTCCTGATGCTTCAAGCAAAATGGTTTGAAGAAAGTTAAAACCTGCACATGTGCACTGCATAAACACATACATAAGCTATGGACACATCTGCAAACACACACAAAACATGGAGACAAAAGTCTCAGACCAACAGTATGATGCTGGTTTATGTTGACCATTGCCATTGAATCTAGACACTATAAATGTTTACTTACACTAAAATAATTAAACAATTCTAGGTTTGCACTTAGTAAAACCAGACAGGAACTGATTTGCCAGAAAACAGTGTTAGGGATGGACAAGCTTTTACAGGAACAATTAGTGTCACAGCCTTTCTAATACGAACTTAAGATAGTTATTACTGTGCAGTTGTTTAGGTTGTACAGTTCATATTCAGTAGCTTCAGTAACACATACCAAGCTTTAAGGCTTTACATTGAATCTGACTTTTCATATTACAGTATACCAGTAGCTTTATGCTTTGGAATGGAGAAATTCCACCCGGTTTCTACTGTTGTGCAACGAGTGTAACGAGACATATCAAATGCTAAGAGTTATGAGGCGCTCGTTTTACTGTGTATGAAAATACGTTATAAATACTTGACTTCCAATACTTTTGTTGGATTTCTGATGAGATTGGACAGCTAACTTACTATATTATGAAAGAGTACTTGATTAGTGAATAAGAAATTGAGGGATATGACTTTTTAAACGGTTGATGCTGATACCAATTTTTACACAGCAGGGTACCTGATGGTGGATAAGTCATGCTGATCCCATATTGCTTCATTTATTTTTTTTGTTTATTTGTTTTATTTGTAATGACAACAAAAGAGACAGTTAAACACGGTTAAACACTGAGTAGTAGTTTGCAGTGCAATTAATTTAATTAATTTAATGAATATAATTTAATATAAATATTTCAACTTAGATATCCACAGACTTACTATTTTCTCTCAGGTGACACTTCGTTATACTCGTTATGCCGGATGTCTGGCATTTGAGGGATGACACAAGAGTGCTTACAGCGTATCACAACATCCACAACGACAAAGCTGCCTTGTGTGAGCATTTAAAGCAATGCCAATTATGATAACAAAAGCAGATTACTGGTCTAACGCTAAACTGAATGAAATTGTGGTCGAGTGACTCATGGCTCGTCGGGGTGAAAGGTTCTGGCCTTGCCACTGTAGTTTCATTTGGCTCCCCTCACATCACACAGAGGTCACAGAGACACTATGTAAATTATAAGCTACAGTGTAAATCAGTACCTCATTTGTTTGATGTGTGTGTGCGTTATTTGACTGAATGTACTGCAACATGTGTCTTGTACACATGCTGCTGTACCCATTTTGTCTTGCTCACTTACAGTATATAATAGACAGTGTTTTCCCTAGAATTTTTTTTTTAGGCCTGGTGGCTGAGACAATAGAAGAGACAATACGCGCGTACCATATTCGTCTCTCGTTTCTTCCCCCGCATCTGTCCCTCTCCCTTCTTACCCGTTGTTGCTTCGGTTTGAATCAAGAGACTTTGAGCAAAATTTTTGAAAATATTGTGTTGTCCATTTGGGGCACTGGGAAGTCACAGAGAGGCTTCCAAATGCAAATGTTTATTTCCGAATGAGTAGAGCTTGGCGATATGAACAAAATCTTAACAATATATATCACGACATTGCACGTTTTCTGTAAATTTCATTAAGTTCAACCAGGTTTACCCAGGTCAAACTTTGGGCTGTGCTCACTGTTTGCTCAGTGCCGTGAAAAGTCACAAGAAATAATGGGTTTCAGAGTGTCGTTGTGCTGTTGTTGTGTAGTATTTGAAAGGCCCTTCAGAGCTGGCCATATGTACTCTTTTTGTCTCTTCATATTAGATACTTCTTTTTTTGTGTCTCTGGTTATTTATATTTTGCATGCCACTCCCTCCATTATAGGCTCTCCTCATGACCTTTGTGCTTAATTCTCCATACTCATTTACCCAAAGTACCCAATTTCTCCCTGTGCTCCCTCTTCGCTTTCTGTTTATTACCTAACTTGTTGCCGTGTCTCTGAGACCAATTTCCATTTTTCACTCTCACTTTCATTCTTCCCATACATCTTTCACTTTGATTTCAAAGTACAACAATAATTTGCCTCACCTAATTAAGAAGTATAGTATTGTTCTGGTCTCAGCAGCAATGAAAGCACCAAGAATGGAAAGAGTCGTGTTCCCCTCCCTGCTTTCCACCCACCTTCTAATCCCTTAAAAGCACTTACGAGATTGGTGCTGCCCGCCTGCCTCTGACTGCCTGTCTACCCGTTGGTTGCCACAGCAGCTGATTGGACGAATCGGGGCTCCTAATTGGATCATGAGGGTGTGATGCAGGCGACAGCAGCCACATTATAAGAAGCTGACTTTGTGCAGTGTAACCCTGCCAGGATGACCCCTTCTGCGTCTATGCAGGTGTAGTTGTGCAGACTGACCTCAATGTGACTAAGAGCCTCCACTCATCAATTCGGCCTGGCTGAGGCTGCAGTAGAGGATAGATTGATGAAGAGAGGATGGGGAAGTAGAAGAGGGGGAAAAGAGGAGAAAAATTGAGTAACATAAAAAGAGGGAAAGCATAAGAGACACGGGGTGGCAAGAGGAGGGTGATATTAGCATGGTATTAAGGCCACTGTGCTTCAGTTTTCCTTTATTAAAAGTTTTGTGTTCCTTTGTGACAGTGGGGGGTAAGGTAGGATTGATGACATGATGCAGTGAATTAATCCCCCTGAACTCTGTACCTGTATTGTGTGTGTTTGAGTGAGTGTGTGTTGGTGTCTTTGGTGCAAAGTGACTGTTGTCCGTTATGGTGTAAATTGATAGCGTCATTGCTCTTTGCCGCATTACAGGTAGCGCGGAGCATACACAAGCAAGTACTATTTTTCAGCATTTTGTCTTGAAAATTTACTCACATCTTTTGTATTTATGTATACATTATTTTTTTTTCCATTTTAAAATTCAGTACGCATTTATAGCAGGTAATAACTCTTAATAACACTTGCATCATGTGTTATATTTAAGTTTCATGTCTTTTTTTTCTTTTTAAAACCAACAATAATTACTGACTACTGACCTTCAATGCTTTGACTCTTATAATACAGTATACATCCCTGCCAACTTTGTTTGTTTGATTTTCCAGGCATTTTCATCTTTAAAACTTAAAAAAATTTAATAAAGTGGTTTGGAGAGATGATAAAAACAGTTCCAGCAACAAAACCTTTTATTTTTTTATAATATGATACATGCATTTAACCGTTGTTTTATCCACATTTAAAATGACTCACAACTTGTTATTTTATCATGTGTTCATTGAGCTGTGTTTGACTGCCCATCCCTTCTTTGAATTGCTTGGCCTCAAGATGCAGTGGCTCACAGTCCACTTATTCTTCTCCTTCACAACTTTAGAGGACACAAATTAAGTGTACGCCCCCGTCCATTTGTCCGTTCTCTAATGTAAAGGTCAATGACAGTTGGTGAAATGATACTCTTAATTATATTTATGAGCAGTTGTTTATCGTGTTTTTAAATGTTTCTGCATGTCACATTTCTGTCTGTATATTTTGTCCAATTAGGTTCATCTCGCTCATCTTAGTGCAACAGGAGACATCCAAGTGATCTTCTTTTGTGAGCTGGTTGTGTGTATGTATGTGTTTGTATGTATGAATGTGAGTGTATGTGAACACGTATGGATGTGTTTGTTTAAGTAGTGGATTTGTGAGTCTGTCCGACCATGGTTCAAGTGTAAGCATTTGTGTGTATCTTGGTTTGTTGTGAGTTTGTGTGGGTGTATGTAAGACTACGTGCAAGTGTGTATGTAGTGTGTCAGTGAAGTGCAGCAGTACAACAGGGAAGTCTGATCCCGCCACCTTTTAAGAACATCAGAGGGTGTGAAAAGCACTGATTGCCCTAACTGCTCTCATTGGGACTCAAACCCCAGGCTTAGTTGTGCTTGAGTGAGTTTGGAGAGACAAGAGAGAGAGGGGTCTCTGTGTGTGTGTGTGTTTACGAGGGAGAGAGAGAGAAAGGGGAACATAAGAGAGGGACAGCAGAGAGAGGGTGGGACGGAATTAGTTGGGAGTGCTGGAGAAGGAGAGAGGAAATTAGGGTTTGCAAGGGAAGAATGAGTAAACAAGCAGATTGGGCATTAGAGGGGCATAAGAGAACAAGAGATGGAAGGAAAAATAAAAGCTAAAAGAAGATGGGAAAGGAGCAAATATAAAAAGGGAATGTGAAGAACAATCTAACTTAGGACAGTCTTGAGCAAAAGAGCTTTCTGAAGGAAAAGAATAGAAACTGTGATTTATTCAATTATTCATTAACACAATTTTGTATTTTTATTTATTTTAAGGTCTTGTTGGCTAACAGAGATCCATAGATCCTTAGACCATCTATAGCACCAATGGTATAATATTGGAGACAGTATGTTGATCAAAGTTTTCAAAGGTCTAATACACACACACAGAAAGTGTCTGTGAAGATTGTCAGTCATCCAGGTCAATGTAGTCTTGGTGTTTCTTCGGAAGGCAACTGGACTTCTTGTAGTTTCTTGAAGATGTTTCGCCACTCATCCAAGAGGCTTTTTCAGGTCTAAATTACTGGTAAGGAGTCCCCAGTATTAGGCTGAATAAAGATAGTAAAATCTATCAGAGAGATAGCAAAAACTTTAGGACTGGCCATACAGTTCAACAGTTTGGTTCATTCTCATAAAGAAAGAAAGCACTCACATGCTACACCACATCAAAAGGCCTGGAAGCCCATGAAAGACCCGTAATGTTAATGATCACAGAATCCTTTCCTTGGCTAAAAAATAAAAAACCTTCACAAGATTGAGACGAGTCAAAACTACTCTTGAGGATGTTGCTATAGTCCACGTTCAAGAGATGCAAAGTCAGTGGGTTGACAAAACATATAAAGCACTGGTAACATTCAAGAACCCAAAGGCTGGATACGACTTTGTCACCAACATTTAAAAAAAGCTACCACAGTTCCCCGATCAGATTAATTGGAGAGATAAAGCCAAGATAAACTTGTACCAGAATGATAGGAATGGAAAAGTGTAGAATAAGAAAAGACCAGCTCATGATCCAAAACATATCACGTCATGTGACAAACATAAGAAGGCAATGATATGGTATGGGCCTTTATGGCTTTCATTAACATATGCTCACTGGTGTTTGTTGATGGCATGATTGCCAACACAAGTATGAGGATGAATTCTGAGGTGAATACGGCTATGTTGTCTGCTCACATGAAGCCAAATGCTGCAAAGCAGACAGAAGGGCACACAGTGTGGCTGGATAAGGACTCAAAACATACCGCAAACGAAACCCAAGAGTTTGCAGAGAAATTAAGTATTCTTCAATAACCAAGTCATTCACCTGATCTTAACTGACAAAACTGAAGGCAGAAAGACCCACAAAAAAAGCAGTAACTAAAGGTGGATGCAGTGAAAGGCTGGGAAAAGCATTTCCAAGAAGGAAACATTTGTTTGTCCTGCCCATCTCACAGGTGTTCATTTGGATTGAGATGTGGATAATTTTCAATTCATGTTAAACCATTCCTAAACTATTCTTACAGTATACAGCGCTGAAAGCAGCCACTGCCGTTAAGCCGATGTCCATGACGGATTATAGTTGGACTGCAAACATATTTAGGTAGGTGCTGCAGTTCAAAGTATTATACATATTAATGACAGGATGGGTTTCGGAGAAGAATAATGCACAAGATATCACACTGCCACCAGCAACTCGTCCTCTTCATAATCCATCCTGGTGCTTTCTCCTCCCTGGGTAAATGACACATACGCATTCGGCCGTCCACATGGTCAAAGAAAACACGATTCACTAGATTCACCATTGTAGATGCTCTCTGCAGTGGAGAGGTGTCAGCATGGGTGATCTGATTGGTCTGCTGCTTTACAGCTTAATACACAGCAAGCTGTAATGTAAGTTCATTCCCTACATGCATCAAAGAACCTAGATCTAAAGAAGGACACCCGATGAACCGATGACAGGTTCATGGGTGTCCTTCTGTAGATTACAAACCCGAAACTCCCAAGAAGACATGCAGTTTTGGAAATTGTCTGACACAGTCCTGTAGCCCTCACAAGTTGGGCTCTCATAATGGTGCTTAGATCCTTGTGTGAGCCAATTTTTATATGTTAAACACACAAACTTCAAGGAAAAACTGTTCCCCTTCTGCCAAATCAATTCAATTCAAGTGAAAGTCGTATTTATTATCAATTCTGCTATATGTAGAGTACACGTAGAAGATTGAAATTGAATTGAACAGAGAGGAGCCGCTACATCTGTACACACCACCATCTTGAATCACTTCACCTGTCCACGGTTATAGAATTCTCGCTAACCGGTGTACAATTATGAGAACAAAAACAAGGGAAAGTAAATAGAAATATTTCATTTTCTTAACATACTGCACAAAGTACAAAGTACAAATGTGGAGTAGGTCAATCGTTAGTATCAGTGATGTAGATATTAATGGCTATAGTTCAGATTAAAAGTATACTGTACATTATCTAAAAGCATATATAAAAAAGTGAAATACATATATACGGTAAAACAAACCCATGTACACAATGCTCACCCACACTAAAACACACAACATGGCTCAGTAGCTTGTTATGGGGTCCTGGGTTTGATATCCAGGGGTAAGCAGAGGCCTGACCCCCTGGTTTGTTTGGGAGTTGTGGGGCACACATAAACACAGATAGCAACACACATACATATACACAGATCAAAACATTTTATTGTAAATGATGTTGCTTGGAGGAAATGCCTTGATTCCTAAAACCTGGGTGACATTAATTTTTTCTAATAGATGGAAACAACAAAAAAGTAAATCTAAAGTGAAAACAAAATAAATCAACATTTGGGGGGGTTAGATGGCACTCAAAACAGAAAACACTCAAAGACACACACACACACACACACACACACACACACACACACACACATCCGAATAGGGGGTCAGGTGTAAGGTTAGGCTGTGAGGGTCTCTAATAGGTTCCCCTGACACATGAAGTGTCAACGCTGAAGTCAGAGATGTCATCACACACACACACACACACTCTGGCACACACATATACTCTTGCACTCAAGCATGAAGACACTTAAAAAAAACAAACACTCTCATCCACATACATGCTGTCCAGTCCCATAAAGAAAAAAACAAATTATCAAGATCATACAAAAAAATTAACAACACAACAAAGGAAATGTGTGCGCAGACATTTAGCAGGGCCTAAGGAATAGTTTTTCACTTTGAAGCTGATCTCCCATAGTGACCAAACTGTCCAAACCAACGTTTTGACCAAGACGTCAGATGAAAAAACTGATGAGACCAGTCAGTGAAGAAAGGAGGTTTGCCTCCATACAACTCTTCCTACCTTGAATTTTGTCTATTTGGATTAACTTTTGTGATATAGTGTACATCTTGCGGACAATCCATTAGATTAGATTTTTGTTCAAAGGGAGAATTCTTTGTTAGCGTTTTATGCTAAAAAAATAAACAAAACAAGTTCTTCTCACTCTATGTGGACTTGTAAATAACACTCATAGGTGGCAATAGTTGTCAATAGTTTTGTCAATAGTTTTAAGTACTCGAAGAATTTTTCAGTCCTATATAGCCTACAAGTCTTAAAATGACCATGTTTTTGTGTTGTCTTTTTTTAGTCTCTCATTTTTTACAGTGTTTCCCTGCCTGTTTCTCAAAAAGGAGCGTATCTCATGGTTTACTATGTATGTTTTGGCGTTTTTATTTGTTTCAAGCTTGCGTCAGCCAGCGTCTGAGTATTTCAGCATTTTTTCAAAAAAGTCAAAAAAAAAATTGTATTGTGAGCACATATAAATGCAAACGTGAAATGTTTATGTGTTTCTGCGCATGTCTTTGTGTGCGCAAGGTGTGCACTAATGTGTGCGTGTGTGTCGTTATGGATTGCCACATTGCGGACTTGACAGGATCATAATTACAAGCAGCGATGAAATCTTCCAAGTGTTTGCTCCATATATGGCTACCTTTTGTGTGTGTGTGTGTGTGTAGTATTTGTCATCCGTGGCAGTGCGCTCCCTGTTAGCACACAGTAACCATGATCACACCTCCATCTTCCTCTAATAGGACCAGGACAAATGGATGGAAAGCGTCAAAGATAGATGACAGATAGATGGATGATAGATGGATGGAATAAGAATTTTCCCATCTTTTTTTCCTCACGTTAAAGTTCCCTAAATAATTTCCCCACATAGGAACTCCTCTGTAGCTGGTGTTGCTGTGATAAAATATTGCTGTGAGTGAGTGAGATATCTTAAGTGTGTGTCAGACACGCACCCGTTCACCACATAAAGGATTTTTCCCTCCCTTCATTGGTTACCTGCCACTGTAGCCAAATCAGAGCGAGAGAGCAAAAGGGAAGAAGTAGATGGAGAGGAAGTGAGGTTGATCTTGGGGGGTGGAGGTGTGTGGGCAGGGGAAGGAAGATGGTGGAACGATGAGAGGAGTCAACAGAGTGGGGTTGAGTGAGAGAGAGGGAGACGGGAGGCACTCAATTTGCCATCACGGGTGCAACGGGGCAGAAAGTATCCAAGAGAGAGGATGAGAGCGTGTGTGTGTGTGTGTGCGTCTAACAAGGGAGAAAAGACAACTCATTTGAATGTCAGATACAGGGAAGCGTGGCATGCAGGGAGGGAAGGATGAGGCGCGGAGGGATGAGAAGAATGAATATGGATTACTAGGATGAAGATTCTATTATTTTCTGCCCGTTTTTCTGATGTCTTTGTCGCAATGCCACAGCCGGTGTGTGTGTGTGTGTGTGTGTGTGTGTGTGTTAAAGTATGATGAGACGGTAGAGGTCCGGAACAGAGAGCGTATTGCTAATGTGATGTCTGTATGTTTGTGAGTATGAAAGCATTTGTTTGACGGCATGTGCACAATCAAAATCCATTTGACAAGAATGAAGAAACGTTTATCTTGTGTTTTGTCTCTGTGTGTGTGTTTGTTCCTGAGAGACTTTGGATTAATAATAGACAAGAACCATCAAGTGAAGTTTAGATTTTCCAACAGCATTTTTCTATTTGTCTCTTAGCATAAACATATAATAGACACAGTCTGTCTGCAATAATCGATGCTTCCACTCAGACTTGGCAGAACTTTCCTCAGCCAACTGTTGATTTTAGATTTATAAAGTCATGCGATGTCATCAATTGTGCTGTCAATCTTAATTTGAATTTCATTCCTTGTTTTTTGTAATATTTTAATTATA
The DNA here is from genome assembly GCA_001698575.1 of Mola mola. NCBI lineage: Eukaryota > Metazoa > Chordata > Actinopteri > Tetraodontiformes > Molidae > Mola > Mola mola. The sequence goes on from KV751315.1 coordinate 2,851,556, forward strand.
TTTGAATTTTCATGCTATAACTTTATTAATAATATGTGCTATGTATGTCCATAAACACTTCACAGTTGCCTATGCCTTTACCAGCATGTGATTGCTGCACATTTTGTCCAATAGAGGGGAAATAATCACCACAGATAACATTAATTTCGAGAAACCTGCACCACCTGCATGAAAGGATTTCAGCATTCGGATATGAATCGAGTTCTCAACAATTCGATAAGAAACCTGAAAACTGAAATTCATTAAAACTGCCCTAGTCATCAATGTAGTATTGGAAAAAGTCCATCAAAATGTTCTAAAATATGTAGAGCCACCACCCAAAGTCAAAACAAATGTAATAGGTAAGTAAGTAATTGGTATATAAGGTATCCTTTTATTTCTGACTATATTTTAACATCAAAAATGTACATATGGCCAAAAGTTGGAAAGCTTTGCCACTTTTAGATACTTAATTAACATTTTATGTAGCATTTTTTTTCTCTCTCTAATGTTGTTGTTATACAGAAGAATGTTCAATGTGTCCAAACGTGGTTTCTTCAACTTTCTCTTCACCATCCCCAAGTTTCCCATGGTGCATATTGGTCCTCCTCCCCCACTCTCCACACATTATCAATTTCTTTGTCTTTCTGTCTCCTGCTCACTCTGTCTCTCTCTACGGTTGAGTGGTGAGCAGACAGAGAGAGACGGAGAGAGAGAGAGAGAGATGTGAGTCTCGGCCAATTTGTCCTGACACATCGAGATGCTCAGGTGGAAGAGAGGTGTCAAAGCACAGAGAGAAAGAGAAAGAATTTTGCATGGATGAGGAGAGGAA
>KV751315.1:2884732-2898103 GCA_001698575.1 Mola mola
TTTCAGACACTCACCTCTCATTAACTTCCACCCCCTTCACCTCAGCTTGCCTGATTCTCAGTCATGTATAAACACAAACATATCCACAGTCAAAATGCTTTGTAGATGGAGCACCTAATTTTTCCATGCAGTGTCAAATTGATTTTTATAACTTAATTTGAATAGTAAAATGCTGAAGCAGTATTTAAGTTTCTGTTATTTGCAATTATTTCTAAACATAACATGATGCATTTGTAAAACTCTGTTGAACATGCAGTAAATCCAATTCTGCAAGGTGATCACAATCAGAGGACAGGATCTGATTAATTTGTTATCTAAGAGCAAGTTTTTGCACTGGTCCGATTTGTGTTTATTAATAGTGGAACTGAACGGGACGGAAGGGAAATATAGAAATCAAGAGGAAAATGTTGAGGAAATGTTACACAGAACTGAGGTTAGACACGCTGATATGAAATCTGTAAATAAGTGATCGATAATAGAAAACAGAATGTAAAACAGACAGATGGAAGCATGTGGATCCGGAAAGAGAAAGAGACAGAATTGGATGCAGAGACAGTGGCCACTCCAGCAAACCTGATTATGGCTGGATGTGAATTAGATTCCCTAACAGATGGTCCAGGAGCGGGGCTGTAAGGTGCATCAGCCAGCAGCGAGAGAATGGAGGGGGGGGAGGAAGGAGGGCAGCGAGGAAAAGTGGGAAGATCAGACAAGGAGGCAGAGGGGATGAGTGTCAACAGCAGCTGGTAACAATATAGATCACTTAGGTTCAAAATATGCAGCAGTAAAACATCTGAACAGAGGGTTGGATCTTGTTTCAAGTCTTTATTTATTATATTTGGGTAATATGGTAGGATAAGACTTATTTTCATAATCAGTTAAGGTACTGTCTTCATTTGAGCCGGTCTATCACTAGTGTTTCTTAATGTGTTATTTAGAGAATATTGGATGTTGAATTAAAAAGACAGCAGTGAATTCAACCTGTTTTAAGACCATTTTTTTCCCGTTTTTGCAGATGTTGTGCATCATTGTACGTACCTTGGCTCTGCCTCTAGCTCTCTCTCTTCATGTGATGGATAGGTGTAAATCATCACTATCCTGTAGTGACAGCCCAATTTCCACAAATCTGATCTGCTTAAAGAATACTGCTCTTACGCTCCTCTCCTCCCTTCATCTCTCCTCTCCTACATTTCTTCTTTTCCTTTATTCCACTCTTCCCCCCTCATCACTCATATCGAGCATCCCTTAATTTCTGTTTCCCTTTTCCTCCCCTCCCCTCTCTCTGCTTCCCCTCCTGTGTCACATTTGAAAGCCTGTCATATTTACTAGAGTGGAAATCCTCTTTCACCATCTGCTTAATAAAATGTGCTTTTAATCCGATGGGGGATATTTTGTTTTTTAAACACTTTTTTATTATACTTCATGCAATTTCATTTGATACAGCACCTTGCCCAGGTCTTTATCTGTGTATCTGTGAGTATGACAATATGTAAGGGAGCTATATGTCTCACTATACACTAATGGACTGAATGTTGATGTCTGTGTGTGAATGCATGTGTGTCTGCAGAAGGAGAATCAAAGTTTGCACATGCACCATCTTTTAGTGGAGCATGAATTCAGTAATTTCATTGATTTTTACTTTTCAGCCTTTAAAAACAGTTGGGGCGCATCGTATGCATTGTAGCCTGCCAAGTCCCAAAATGTAGTTAAATAAGACACCTAATTTGCAGTAATTTCTGTATTTGCTAACTTGTTAAAGAAATACCTGCATGTTGCTGACAGACTTTGAACTGTACTCATGATGTGCAGCATACTCAATGTTTCGGAGGTTTGAAGAACTGTTGTTACAGTAGACAACCACCTTTACAATTACAATGACACACAGCAGATAAAGGAGACAGAAAGAGGGGTAAGGAGAGAGAGAAACAAAGAGAGAGGTAAGAGGAGAGAGAGACAGAGACATGGTGACCAAGATATTGCCTGGCAGGAACACCCTTATCAGCCCCTGCTCCACAAGAAAATGACCTAAATCATCAAGATTCCGATCTGACACATACTCGCATGGTTAGAGGGGCACTGCCTTTCTGCCCGGAACAAGCTCAAACTCTCTCATCTTCTCTTCACTTCAATAACTTGATTCAACCCATCATTTATACAAGAAGGCCTTGAAGGGAAAACAATCCCCTTAATAATTTTGAATAAAGTCACCAGAATTGAATAGACTAAAAAATATAGGAAAGAAAGGAGAAGTTCATGAAACAGCTTTAACAGTAATACTGTGATGATTGCAGTCACATCAGATACATTAACATGACATCACTAAACTCAACCTAATGCGTTCGTATGGTGTGCAGACCGCTGTTTGAAAAGCACCTAATTCTTAACCAATTGTGTTTGGCTGAGCACACCTTGCATGTGCCATGTCCCACTGGTTAGTCGTTCACATCTGCAGGTTGGGGTGTTTGTGTGTGTAAACTTTGATAACATGTATCACACAAGCTTTAGCCCCGCAGATGTGCTTCTGTGAGTCTCTGTGAGTCTCTTTGAGTTCAATTCATTTCACTTGTGTCTGTGGATAGTTGTGCACATCAAAGGTCTATGTATGTCTTTGTTTATTATATCAAAATTCATACCAACAAAGAGTGTCTAAATACACACATGGACGGACACATACACTCGGAAATATAGACACACTCCCTCACAGATTTCTTCTCCTCTCTTGGTCTTTACAGCCACGACAGCGTATTGGGCAGGATGTGTTTTAGCCATTATCACATTGATTGTATGTAATCAGGGGTTTATTCTGCAGCCAATGAAGTGAATTACAGGTTTCCTGCCCGACTAACACTGTAACAATTGATCTACTCCCTGGTGTGTATGCGTGTGTGTGTGTGTGTGTGTGTGTGTGTGTGTGTGTGTGTGTGTGTGTGTGTGTGTGTGTGTGTGTGTGTGTGTGGAGGGGGGGTTATGATGTGGTGTTTGTGAGTTTGTGACAGGGTGTGGACGCACAAGAAAGACAGTGTGTGCGTGTGCAACTGTGTGTGTGGGAGAAGTAGAAATGAATGGAGAGAATGAGAGACAGGGACCCAAAGACAGGACAAGAAAGAGCTCAGTAGGAGGGAGAGGGGTTTAGATTGACTGCCACTGCATGAGTTTTATTTCTTATTTTATTCAGTTTTGAAAACAACTATAATCATTGACCCACTGTGAGTCTACAGATCTAAACTCAAACACCAACTCCAGGTCGACACAGAGTATTTTCTCTCTGTGCATTTCTCACACACCCTCCACAATGCACATGTAAAGACACAGAGTTCATTAGTATTTGGGAAATGGGAAATTAAATTAGATATAAACATTAATTAAAATATTCAGATTTTTGTTTGTGTGCATGTTCATGGGTGATTTCGGGGTTTTTTTTCTGCACTACTCCAATAATGCAGTAAATCTATAATTCTATAGAATTCAGTGGAAAAAAATAATTCTGTAACTCTCCGTGCCCCACAGTGGGGTCCCACTCACCGTTGCATATATTAGACTAACAAGCTGACAAATAGTTCAACAACCCCCCACAGATAGGACGCAGTTGAAAAGGGAGTAAAAATAGAGATAGAAATGGAGCAAAGAAATAAAAATAAACAAATGAGTGTGAGGGCTGAAAAAGCAATTCAGTCTATTGATGAAATCGTCCTATTCATTTGACTATGGAAATGTTAATGCATTTTTTGCTCCAGTGCCCCTCCTTGCTCCATTCTTTAATTCATTGTATTTTCTTTTCTGTATTCCATCTTTCCTTCACTTACCCAAAGCACTGGCAGTATCATCTAGATAGAATTATGTGGAGTTTTCTCTCCCTCTCTCTTTTTTCTTTTTGCTTATTGGACTGTGTGTTCTTATCAGCATCGAGAGCACAATGCTTGGTGTGATGGAAAGGTATTAGCCAAACCACAGTAGCTACATTGTCAGCAGTTCTCCCTTCTCAGTCTCTATTGCTACCAGTTCTCTTTCCTCTCTCATCTCATCTTTCTGTCCTCATTTTCATCACTTTTTCCATTTGAATTAGATTTTTTAAAAATATTGTCAGAGCAGCGACATGCTTCATTCCTTCGCACAGGAGTTTGTCATGGGGTCACTCAAACTGAGGTTGTGAACAGACTGAATGTAATACTACGCCTCTGTTTTGATTGTGGTAGGTGAATATGAGAGTGACACCCAGACATTTGTTCCAATTGTACTTACCTCACAGTAGTGTTCGCTGCTCCGTTCTCCTTTCTTCTCGTCTCTTCTCTTCTCTAACCCCGGGCGTGACAGGAACTGTTCGGAGTTGTTTCGGTTTATGGTCGCCATCTAGCAAGGCAGTTGCACAAAGATTGTATATAATAACAGATTGTGTGTGAAACACAGACTAAGGGAGCACACAGCCAACAGCACAGAGACTAGCTGCTCTAATACAATGATAGCATGTTTGTCCTTACCAGTTGTTGGGGCGCTGCATCAGCCCAGCGCTCTAATGATAGCTTGTCATAATAAAGTGGCCTATCTTCCTTCAGAAGAGAAAGAAGATTCTTTCAGACATTGTATTCTTTCTGTTGCACTCTCTCAATTCTCAGTTCTCTCTTCTGTGACTCATTTTGCCTTCAAAATAAGACAGCAGAAACAGAGACAAAGAGAAAATGACAGGGATCGAGAAGGAAATGGGGACAAGGGAAGGTGGTAATCTTTCTGGTGTGTGTAAATAGGCCTGCTGAATATTTGATGTTTGCAGGAACCAAACAGCTTTGTTTGAACTCTTGCACTGGCAGCTTATGAAAACACTGTGTGTGGTCAATAATATCATGGTACCTAATCTTAAAACCTAAATTTAATTTGCTAACGGTTATATATTTGTAAGAAGTAAAAAAAATCTATACCTTTTTGACATTTTGAGCAAAGAGAGAAGCTTCATACCATTTTTTAAAGGTCCCGTATACGTTACAATATGGCACTGTTACATTAAGGTGCTTCAGAAATGAAGAGAATGTGACAGAACTGAAATTCATAACTGCCTTTTCGGTAGCAGTATTGAGCCAAGCAGGTAATTCAAAAATCTGATTACTCCTGCTCCTCTTTATGTTTTGCTGTAATCATCTTAAAGCACACTGCTCACGTTTCTGAGCCAGTTTTGAAAATACAATAAAAACACACACTCTCAAGCCTTTTTCTCTATTTAAATCTCTTTAAACACCTAAAAACGTGAAGAATTGATAAAGAATTAGACCCATCCCCTTCCCTCCCTCCTCTCTCTTTTTTCTCTCCGCACTCATCTGAAGAGCAGACAGGCACAATAAGACTGCTCTTTCAGCACTGAGCCATCGTTACATAGCGCCATAATTATACTGATAACATACATACATAAATGCATTCAACCTCTTGCTCAGCACAGCGCTCTGTCTGTGATTTCTTAATCTTCTTTCCTCTTCTCTCCTCTGCATACATGTCTTCTTTTTTATTCTTTTTATTCCTCCCCCTCTGACTGCCATTATTTTTCAGTTATAAGCAGAGAAGAGAAGAGAGAGAGAAGACTAAAATGATGTGAGTGTGGGAGAAAAGGAGATGATGGGATAAATGAGAAAGAGAGAGAGAGGCAAAGAGGAGGACGGGAAAGAGAGATAGATGAGAATTTAAGAGAGAGAGAGAGAGAGAGAGAGAGAGAGAGAGAAAGAAGGGATAAAAGCGCCTGAGATCTTTGGCACTTAAACTCTTTCACTTAATGGTGCTCAGAGGGATCGACGGTCGAAGGAAGAGGGCACAAAAGAGCATAAAGAGTGAAAAAGGAAAGATTAAATAATCACCATCACATCATCTACTTAAATAGGTCCACACTCTTTTTCTGTCTCCACTGTGTTTTCTCTACCTCTGCCAAACACAGATGAACCCAGTGCGATCTCATCATCCCATCATTCTTTCTCATCATCACTTTTATTTCTTCCTACTTATTTTAGCACCATATGCATTTTTGTCTCCCAGTATCCCTCCACAGACTCCATCTCCTATCTTCCTTTCGTCTTTCCCAAGTGTCTGAACCTATTTCACTGCCCCCCTCATCGCAAACTGAAGCGTACCTTAGCATCAGATAAATGGATTTATAGACCTAGTTGAATGCCACAAAGCCACAATTAATAGAGTCACTGAATTCGAGGGAAGAGGGGAGCAGAAAGAAGAGTAAAAACCGTGTGTGTCTGTGTATTGGGGGAGAATCGTCCATTATAAATGTCATGTCATTTTATGAAAGGACAATGGACTTAAAAGGGGTTGGACATGCTTTTTTTTTTTTTACCTTTGAGTACCAGTGTAGGTTTTTCTCATCTTACGCACATGAAATTCAGCTATAAAAAGATTTCTGACACCTGGCCTTTCATTGGTCGCCACTGCCATGTCTTCTTCCCTCTTTCAATCTTGCTTTTGTTATGGTTGTTATGGTTGCGTGTGGTTCTGCTTACCTGAGTTTCTCTCTGCACCCCACTCCACCCTTCCCCCTCCCAACCAGCTCTCCATTCTCCATTAAGGCACTGTCTGTGTTTTATGGGTCCCTGTAGAACAGGGATCTTTTACAGGCCGACTGGACTTTAGAGGCCCCTCGTTTAGCAGCATCCTGCCTTAATTAAAAACCGCTTTTGTGCTTTCTGCCTTTTAACAATGCAAAGGCAGAGAATGGAGGGATGGCAGGGTTACAGAAATAGAGAGTGGTAATACAAAGAGGAAGAGAAAGAGAGTAGAAAAACATTGAGTTTGAGAGAGAGAGAGAGAGAGAGATGGAACTGAATAGGAAGTGATAGGAAGACAGGTAGATAGATACTAAGGTAGACAAAGGGATGTATGGAGAGATATGGACAGCAAGAAGATAGCTGTTAATTACAACTGCTATTTAACAAGACACCAGTCTGTCCCCTCAGGGAGAGGAAAAAGGAAAAGCAGTAGAGGAACAGGATGAAATGGAGGAAAGCAGCACACAGAAAGAAAGAGACAGCTGAGAAGAGTAAGAGATGAGAAGAGGAAAACCAATATTGAAGCTGACTTGAAGAGAGTTTTCACAGTTTTTATTGCGAGGTTTCTCTTAACATCTTATTGTGTATCTGTCATGGTATGCTTGAATATGGTCACTTATGTGTTTGTGTGAGCATCATGCATGTGTGGGGCTGTCTTTGGGATGATTGAGCAGCAGAGAGGTTGCTCACTGATTACCTTCATGTAGAACAAACCACTATTGACTAGCGAGTGACGGATGACCATTGGCCTCGGGCATGTATTTGTGTGCCGCTATTGATGATTTTCCACTAGTGTAGTTTGATAGACTGTTCCCCTAATAAAACACATTTTGTTTATGTTTTATATTTAAGTCTTCTACCCTCTCTATCATTTCTCTCAAAAATACCACATGATGGATGGATTGTGCATGTACATCTGTGTGTGTGTGTGTGTGTCTATGAATGTGTTTTAATCCATCACAGGAAGTCGCAGTGAAGAAATACAACACAAATGCAACGTCAAAAATCATTGTTTCTGTAATTTCTCTGTCAATTTTTCTTCTGTGGCTTAGTTGTTTTCATAAACCTTGGCTCGCATTTTTTCCCTCTTGTCTTTATAAATATCTATCATATTCGTACATTTGACACATGAGATTTTGTTGTAACACTTTCCCCTGCTTTTTCCATTTGTTCCTGTCTCATCCCCTCAGGCTTCTCTGCAGGATGTCCAGTAAGGAGCGCCACCTTGAGTCCAACTGTCCGTCTTCGTATATAAAAACTGAGCCATCGAGTCCTGCCTCCCTGACCGACAGTCTAAACCATCACTCCCCTGGTGGCTCGAGCGACGCCTCAGGCTCCTATTCGTCCACGATGAACGGCCACCCCAACGGCTTAGACTCCCCAAGCCTTTATGGCTCTAATGCAGGGCCGCTGGGTCCTGCTGGCGGCCCTGGATCAAAGCGTTACGAGGACTGTTCATCAACTATTGTCGAAGATTCGCAGATTAAGTGCGAGTACATGTTGAATTCCATGCCCAAGAGGCTGTGTCTGGTGTGTGGGGACATTGCATCAGGGTACCACTATGGAGTGGCATCCTGCGAGGCCTGCAAGGCCTTCTTCAAACGCACAATCCAAGGTTGGTTCCCATTGTCACTTCTCTTTCTCTCTTTATCTATATTTCTCTCTCTCAATCCTGTCTATTTTTCTGTCCCTTCGTCTGTCTCTTGCTGCATCATATTTACCATGAGAGCTCACTGTCCTTCTGCACATTGATACTGTTTAAGCTGCTGGGGACGCAACTTCCAAGTTAAAGGGAAAAGGTGTTTTTCATATTGAACATAAAGGACCGTGAAAGCGTACATTTCACCATATTTTAATGAAATGCACATATATAAACACCCATATAGAATACTGGACATTCACCTGAGTCATTTTCTTAAGTCCAGAACATTCAGTAGAAGCCCCAGGCCAGATGTGAACCCTGATTTTTTACGTGGCATCTACAGTATGTCCTCTTCTGTGTGTTAAGTAAGCCACCAAGACACCCACCACAGTCTAGTTTTTCCTCTTTCCTTTATTATCTCTCCTCCTATCAAAAATGCACTTACAGACATCCACATAGAAGCAGCCACTCAAGTCTATACGTACACACCAGTTCTTAGACATGCCCCCCTTTCACCCTCAACCTTGACCTTCATCGACGGCTATTTTAATTTCCAGGTAGTGTTTGCATTTGCAGATCTAGCTGCTTATGGTTCACATGAAGAGTGTTAGCTATAAGCCGGTTGTCTAGGAGATAACATTGTGTCAGAAGAAGGTCAAAGGTTATGTCTGGGGGTCAGGAGTTCAGGTTAAGCGGTAGAGGAGAGGAGGGATAGAGCAGTAATCCACATGATGAGAAGAGTACCAGGAATTAGGCTCAATAATCCTTTACTTGTCCCTTGTAGGAGGTAGAAGTAGTCCAGGAAGTACGCAGGTATTTAGGCTATCCTCTCCAGTTTTGTAAATATTCAGTTCATACTCTCAGCTAAATCACCATTACATCTTGGTTTTACCCTTGTAAGCACACCACAGGTCAGTCAGCAAGCCAGTTCATTAATTCACCCAGTTCAACAATTACACAACATATGACAATAGTTTTGCCGATTCTTTTTGCTTATGTACACTAAACTTCTGTAATAAAGCACCCCTAAAGGATAAAGAATGTAATGTGATGTACAATTCTCATTAAAGGAACAAATAAGTCCTTCAGTCCTTTGTTAGTTCCTTCACAATCCCAGTCCTATTAGAAAAAATCAATCTTTAAGAATAAGCCATGGATACATCTATACTTTAATATAAGGCATAATATACAATATAATATGATGTCTGTTAAATCAGGGAAAAATCATTGTGTTTCAGGTTAGGTGCATCATGGTACAGACAGTCACCTAGCAAGTGATAAAATTTAGACAATTTGTGTTGAGACATTCTCTTTAATGATTTGTTAACATTTCAAAATAATAACTACTAGGCTTCAAGCAGGACAGCCTTTATGTCAGTTAATACACAACTGCAATAACCAAGCAACCAGTCAGCCAGCCGGCGGTCATTGATCAATTGAATCAGTCAGTCATATCAGACAAGATTCATCTATCTGCCTTTCCATCCATCCACCTACTGTATCTGTTGCTGCTTTCTTTTGCCTCCGATAAGCAGCTTTCCCAGTAAAGCCCCAGAGAGAGGGAGAGAGACAGAAAGCTGCTGTGGGGTCGAAGTGTTACATCTACTAGATGGTCACCACTATGGAGAGATGACCTGTATGTGTTTATTATGGGATGAGATCAGGACATGGTGCAATCCTGACAAAGAGATTGGAGCACACACATACAGAGATGAAAGTGGAGACACACACAAGCCCATAGAAGCACTGTTACATGGACACCAACACAAGTGAATAGACGGACACACGCATGACTTTTGTAATCACACTGTGTATGGGTTTAACCCTTAATTTATTTATGAAGGCTGTAGTGTCACAGTCCTAAATTAACCAGTTCCACGTGTCTCTTTTCATTTTGAGGGCTTGTCAAAAGTTATGTAGTTAAGGACGAAGGTATATATTGAATATAAGAGTCCTGTAAACATATATTGTAGATAAAATGCCATGTTGACAGTAGAGCCTCTGACTATGTATGACCTTGAATAGGTTTAAATCGGGGCTCCGTTCTACTTCCTCATTTTCATTCTATTTGTAATCCTCCCGTCTCCTGTAGTTGACATGTTTCAGATCAGGAATGTCAGAGTGTGAAGTTGTGGGTCAGGATTTTGACAAAACTAAGTCAGAGGACTGTCACAAGGTGAAAAGAAGGGAAGCCATATTGAAGCTGGCACCACCAGAGAAATATGAATCACAGCATTCTTGATCAAAATGATCCTTTCCTGTATGTATAATAACCATTTGCTCACGATAAAGTTAGACCAGTGATTTCTCAATCTTGAACATTTCTTTTACCGTTGATGTTTGTCTGGATGCCGGCTGCACAGTCTTGGATCCACTTGAACAAATGGGTCATGACATTATTTTTGGCTTCCACACGGGCCAAATCCATCCACAGATTGTGTGGATGTGTGTGGGCTTGTGTTCATCCATGTAAATGAGTGCAGGTTTTATGTGTATGTCTGTGCACATATGCCAGTGTTTACGCACGATTGTGGGTTAGTGTGCGTGCGTCTTGCCTGGAAAGCAGGGTCAGCCTCAGATGGGCAACAGCAGACATATTGGTATGTTTCAACCCATTAGCCAATAAAACCGCAGGTAATCACCAAAAAAACACCTCCAGCTGGACAGGGAGGACAGCATGGGAGAAGATAGGAGAGGAGGGGTGTACACCAGTTTGGATGAAAAACAAGTTAAAACCAGGAAGTAGAGAAAGAAGGGAGAAAGGGGAGGGTGGGTTGAGCACAAGATGTAGGAAGAAATCAGTGATATGTGTGTGGTGTGTGTGTGTGTGTGTGTGTGTGTGTGTGTGTGTCACAGCATGGAGGAAGTGACTCTGGCAGCTGCTGTTTCTGTGGCGTCAGTCCAGCGACACCTGACAACCTGCATCTATCACTCCCTTATTGAGGGAGAGGGATAAAGGGGAGTGAGGAGGATTCAGGAAAGAGAGGGATAGGGAGTTGAAATGGGAAGAGGAACGAAGAAACATGGATGAGAGCAGGAAAGAGGAAGGCGACAGGAACGTGCGCACTGAGAATGTTAGTTGGGGCGATCAAGCCAGGATGATGTCCGATGGTGGTCAATTGTCATGCAGCAGGTGGACATACGCACAAATCTTAGAGGAGATTGCAAGGGATTGGAGGCCCTCATACATCCCCCCTCTCTCACACACACACAGGCACATGTAACAACTCACTCATCACAGTGCACAATAAGACACATATACATGTACAACCTGTAAAATCAAATAACACAAAACACATGGCATTTTCAGTTAAACAACTCCCGCTGAGTTGGAAAAGTATAAATTTAAGCTTTCCAAACAGACATTTCTGTCACCCGTGTCACTTTCAAGGTATTATTATTATTGCCCATTGGATACGTCTTCAGCTTGTGTAGCTTTTAGCATTTTTTTCCTCAGTGAGGATTTAACACGTTTAGGCTTATTGCAACCAGCCCTATAAGTGGCTCTTTACTGCAGTTATCCATTTAGCAGCACTTCCCGGTTTAGCCTTGCACGAACAAACGAAGGCCCTTTACTGACCAGCCATTAACCCACACAGATTCTGTGTCATTAGCACATTTAGCCTTAGTGCTATGTAACTGTCCCTCTTAATTGCTGAATTAATTTGGTCTTAATGTATCATCAGCATGAGCGTGGTGGGTCTAAGCTAACTAGTCCCATTAGTAGTGTCCATTAGGCTGCGAGGGTTACCCTAGCATTTAGCATGTATAGCCTTTACGTTAACTAACCAGGCTGATTAATGAGCATCTTGTTACCCATTAGGAAGTGTTCGTGCATTTAGCCTTTTCTCAAGCTAACTAGCCCCTTTAATCAGCCCAGTAATGAGAAAACATTCTCTCCACACCAGCAGTCAATAGTAATCACTGTTTACTCTGCTTCAGTGGGAGATGCATTGGCTTGCTGGCGTACTGTAGTTGTCAGTGGGCACAGGAGGGGGGAACAATGAGGTTCCTCGTTCAAATCTCAACACAGTTCACACCAAGGATAAACAAACCTCCCTAAACACAGAAATCCTTTCATGGCATTCTATAACACCCCAATCTGTACTAACAACTCCATAGCTATGTATTGCTTTAGAACAAAAACAAAACAAAATACGAAGTCAAAGAAATGAGCAAGAATTAAGAGAGACTTAAGTTGAAAATGAGAAAACTACAGAATATTTGAGGGGAAAACAGGAAAACATTTTAGACATATAGTAAAATATAGAGATGAATCATAGCGATGGCATAAGGCAGTATTGAAGGAGAGAAATAAGGGAGAAATATGGAAGGAATAACAGAGCAAAAAGAAATTGAATATTGAATACACTGGGATTGATATGCTATTTGAAAAGTAAGTTTTAGTGAAGAGAATAGTGAAGCAGTTAATAATCTTAGGTAACACTAACGCTAACACTCTCCACGTGTTGTCGTTTTTGCAGGCAAAGGTTGTGAAGTTAATAGACTTACATCGGCTAATATGTTTAACCTCATCTTTACACCTGAGTGCTACCATGATTGAACTGCGGCCAACCTCATTTGCTCGAGCAATGACACATAAGCATTTCTATCCATGTCCATCACACACATGTGATGCATTCATGGGGTTTCACAACTTACTCTTTACTGTATATGGCCACCTTATTAACAAAGGGTCATCCTAAAACTCAAAGGTCAAGGGTAAGGTAGACAAGTCAATTCACATGAAGGTTTATTTTATGTATCTATGGTTATGTGTCTGCCTTTCCGGTGATGTGTCATCTTTCTAAAACGAAACCTTTCTACGTTCAAATGTTACAGGCAACATTGAGTACAGCTGTCCAGCAACTAACGAGTGTGAGATCACCAAGAGAAGACGCAAGTCGTGCCAGGCCTGCCGCTTCATGAAGTGTCTGACTGTGGGCATGCTGAGGGAGGGTAAGGGAAAAGGTCCTTTCCTTTTGTTCCTCTGTAAACTGTGCTGCATGTAGCATTTTAAAAACCTATTAAATATGTTCATTTATTTGTGTTATGGAAGCATTGCTGACCAGGCTAATATCATCTACCAGCCCCACAGCATTTTGCGTTAACATTTACTGCTACATTCCAAATGACTAAATATATCAATAATCTCTATTAATGTTAAACAATGCTACATATAACACTTCTAATGTGTTTTCAACACTA
>KV751315.1:2909629-2930581 GCA_001698575.1 Mola mola
TGGGGGTGGGGGGGTGGGGTTGTTTTTTTTCATCTTTTGTCAACTGCATTTTCCTTCTATAGTCCTTAATTACTGGGGTTAAATCAGTCATCCCTATTCCTCAGGACATGTAGGCAGCACATTTAAGTAGAGCATGCTCTATGAAATGACATAAAAACTGCAAAATGACTGTATTATGTGCTATATACAATAAGATTATCCTGTAAAAGCTGAGTTTACAGACCATACCAGAACTTGATCACACTGGAACATGTTTTGAAATATATGTGTTATCCAGCAAACCATGTTATGAAGGACCTTACAAATGACCTCTCACATATTTTGCACCGCAATTGGTGTGGAACAGCTTGTAGCCTAACACAGCAAAAATTCACCATCTCTTTGTCTCTGTGTCTTTCTCCTTGTCTGGTGGTCACGTCAGTTGCCTTTGGCTGCCTTGCAGATAACAAAATCGTCTCTCACCTGCTGGTGGCCGAGCCAGAGAAGATTTACGCAATGCCGGACCCAACAGTACCAGACAGCGACATCAAGGCCCTGACAACGCTGTGTGACCTGGCGGACAGAGAGCTGGTGGTGAACATCGGCTGGGCTAAACATATCCCAGGTAGGGAAAAAAAAAAGCTGATATCATGCACATAAACACATAAATGTTTTCATTCCAGAGTATAGGAGAGTACATAAACAAACCCATGCACATATACAGGATAAACATACATATAAACACACGTGTTTTGAGTTCAGGAATTCAAGCAGCTGCTCCAGGTGCAGCTCAGACTTAGATATGCACAAGTACACCTGGTGCTAAGGTCTGTCCTTTAACCCTAATCTTTGCAGTCAGACAGTTTGAACTATTGACTCCTCCGACTGACCTACCCACTGCCCTCCACACTGTCACACAGAAATTCTGACCTTCAGAACCAAACGGTCCCACCCTCTTGCTTTCAATGTGTGTCTTTGCAGACACTATACTATGAATGAATAAGCCCAACAACATTACCCCACCAGTGAGCTAACATAAATTCCATGCATACATACATAAAAAGAATGAAGTGAATAAAGCTCTACTTTCACCTGTAGAGGCTAGAACATTGCATGAGCTTTAGAATGAGGTTTTGTTTTCTTGTTTAAGGGACACTATATGTCTTTGGATGCATTCAATTCATTGAGATAATTCTTTTAAAAAATGAACAGTATGTAACAAGCTTAATAAATTGTTTAAAACAACACAAAACGTCTTTATACAGCAACAGATCACCATCAAAACAGAAAATTAAGAAAATGCATTCAAACGAAATAAAGATCAATTAAAATATGTTGTTCTAAAGATAAAGTTTTTATGTATGCAGTCCATCCGTAGTATCTAATCTTTTTAGAGTAACTCATTTGTTCCAACTTGGTTTTGGACAGCAAAATGATAAAAATTAAACAACAGAGGAAACATGCATGAACCAAACGATGAGAAAAGTATTACATAAGAAGAGAAAAGTGAAGAAAGTAGCAACACTAATAGTGACGAATGCTAAAAAGAAGACAGGAGATGTTTGAGTGGAAGTGGTTTTTGCCACTGATTACAGTACAGGACAGTATAACAAAAGAGGTTATAAAGGTATAGTGGGAAACACCAGATTAGAAACATAAATGCCAATCAGTCATGCTGCATAAATCTATAACAATAAGGTAAATGGCCTTGGATCGCATGGCTTCCAAATGACATATATTATATCCTATCATTATATGTGAAAACAGCAAAGGGAAAGAATAAAGAGATGGAAATAGCAAAGGAGATTGGAATATATATTGCTTCTTGTTACTGTATTGATCTATGTGTCACTATATGGACAGTAAGCAGGCATATATATTGATCCATATACCAAGTATAGCTGTTGAATATTAACTTTATTCTTTCAAAGCAACAAATAGCCTTAATCCAATACCATCTATCCCATTTCTTCTAATATCCCTGCCCAGTGTTTTACTCTTTTAATCCATTTATCTCTCTCTCTTGCTCTCTCTTTCTCTTCACATCTCTGGGATGCACCAACACTGTAAATAACATACACAAAAATAACTCACAAGCACACATGTAAATACATACTGACATACACATGATGTTTACCTAATATATTGTTTTTTTAGATAGAGCCTGCCTTTTCTTTTCCTCACTACCACCATCACTACAAGTTACAGCACTGAATAGCCAGGTTATGTGCTGCGTTGAGTGTGTGTTCATGTGTGTGTGTGGCACCCTCTGTGTAGAAGGAGTGAAGCGCAACGATTGCTTGGCGGAGGAGAGAAGATGGCGTGATTAGATGAACGAGAAAGGCAATCCACTGCTCACAGAGAAAGATAGAACTCTTCATCTTCCCAGTGTGCGTGTGTGTGTGCGTGTATGTGTGTGTGAGGGGGTGAACGCTTTATGAAATCCTCATTGTTTACAACATTGAACACTGATCTAATGCTACTCTCTCTCACGCACATGCACAGACTCGCAGACATACGTGAACACACAGAGAGTGATCCACTGCTTACTCTGGATTAGAAGAATTATCAGAAATACGCCTCTTCAGCATTCTTTATCAGACTCACACACACAGACAAAAAATATAGAGTCTAAAATGACTTCAGTCTTGAATGGAATAGAAAAGAATAGACCTGTTAACCTTTTCATATTCGTCTTGTTCCACATCTTGTCGTGTGTGTGTGTGTGTGTGTGTGTGTGTGTGTGTGTGTGTGTGTTTGCGTGTGCAAGACTGACTCTGCTTGTGTGTGTATACATGTGAGCCCACGTGCACGCGTCTTCGCTCGCCATGCTACAGTAATTTTTTTAATCAAATTGAAGGAGAGCGACAGAGAAACAAAGAGAAAAAAGACAGAGGTAAAGAGAGGAGAGGTGAAGCCAATTTATGTTCCATGATATGGCAGCACAGCGCAGCACGCACACACACACACACAGACAGACGCGCGCTCACGTGCACACAGGCCGCTAACAGTGGTAACAACGTGTCAAGGCGAGCGCCAGGCAGCTAATTTGAAGTCATTAGATGTCTGCCGTACTGGCAACAATTTGTTACGCTCACACACACAGAAACACACACACAAAAACACACACACCCTGAGTTAAGAGCCGTCTGCGGATAGCGAGGAGGCTAAATTGTAAACTAATTTAAACATCACTCAGCGTTAGAGAGGCTGCCTGCAAGACAGGCCCCGGGATAACAAGGCTAGGGTACGTTTGTATGTGTGTGTGTGTGTGTGTTGCTAGTCATGCTCCACACACAGACTCCCCAACCTTAGAGACGTGACAACACACACACATATCTCTTTGATTGGTTCTTTTATTCTAAAGCTGTGTGTGTGTGTGTGTGTCTGTGCACGTTCATTTCCATACTGATATGGCCGATATGCAAACATTTGATATGTCATTAGGAGAGGAAAATGATGTTTCAGACACAGTGCGTGTGTGTGTGTCCTGTTCCCCACAAGGAATAGACCACTATTCTGCTTGTGCACTCCACACCTACACGTGCGTGTATCAAAGACAGATGAAACGCATGCAGACACAGAGTCAGGTATTGGAAACCTTCTTGCAATTTATCTGTAAACGAGTGGCCCCACGCATAGAAACATGTTCACCCATTTCAAGAAGCAGTATACCATCACATATGGGCAGCTGTGGATTATAGGACTTGTTATTCAGAAGCCTTAAAAGTTTTGCCGTCCAATAATATGCAATGGCGAAGAGAAGATCTCATATTAATCGCTCTCAGAGACAACTCCAGTGGTATATTAGAGTTCATGTCATAGTCAAGTGTGTGCATGTGTGTGTTGAAGGAAGAGCACGGGGTGGTCAGGTGAGAGGAAATGGAGGAGGAATGCAAATATTTAAACAGGAGTGAATGAGTGAATTAAAAGAAAGGCCATTTATAAAATGAGGCATTTATCTGTCTGTAGAATTAGTCTTTTCATCGTCTCTTCGGTTCTCTAACTCCCTCATCCTCTCTTTCTCCCGCTCTTTCTCTCTCCCCCCATAATAACTAAATGACTACCAGGCAGTCATGCCAGTAGCTCTTATCTACACTCCCGGACACAAAAGGAAAAGACAGACAGGCGAGCACTTGACTTGACGAAAGAGCAGGGAACGAACAAATGGATGAATCAACGAAAGACAGCCAGAACCTATACAGTCCAGAACCAGGAGCCTTGCCATTAGTGTTTTTTTTTTACAAGTTTCTCCTTCATTCTTTCTTTATTCAAGAGAGAAATTGCTCTCGGGCCGCCCCCCACTGCCATTTCACTATTCTCTCTTCCCTATCTCCTCTTACTGGTTCTCTCTTTTCTTAGTCTTTTTTCTTCTCTTCCTTCCCTTCCCCTTTCAATTTTGACACTCAGGATAAGCAGTCTACGTATCGGCGCTATGATTGAGCTGTAAAATGGGGGATGGGAGGTGGAGGGGGATGCTGTTGGTCTGTTCATTTAATCAGTCTTTATGGAGATATGGGGAGAAGGGGTTTTGGTGGTGGTGGTGGTGGTGGTGATGGGATGGTAGGTTGGGGGGGTAGTCCTCTGTTTCATGTTTTCTGCATGCATTCTCCTTGTTGTCTTTTCCCTTGTCCAGCCATTTATTTTCCTGTCTCATGTCTTATTTTCATGTAACTCTTTTTTCTTCTTACTGTGTATTTGGAGGATGTTGTAATATCTCATGGTGATGCTAAAAACATGAGTGAGGTACAGGTCTGGGTGATTGGTAAGAGCTGTCACATGTCACTGACAGTGATTAGTTGGCATTAGTTGAAACTCTTTCATGCTACGCAGTTGATGTTGTTCCTTTTCTGGTTCTGTCATGGGGTGAAGACGTTAAACATGCTGAGAATACGTTTCTGTGGTTAATGGGTTAGTTTAGCTCTGCTCTGAACATCTCTCTTTTATTCAGTTCAAAGGAAGTCAGAAACAGATGTTCACATCAGATATTAATTTCACTTTTGTCGTTAGATTTGACTGAAGATGATTCTAATATGAGATCTGGCTTCCCCAGTGCAGTTTTGGGAGGACATCACCAGTAACCCAGGTAGACATTTGAAAATACATTTAATGAAAATAATGCATATGAGCTTCTCCTTTCTTTTTTCCAGAGTTGAGTAGAAATTTAGACTATGCCACCAGAAAGTCCTAGTGGAGTTCCTCAAGGCGCTTTGTAGATCCTCTTCGTTTTGTTTTTTTTATGTTTATGTCTTCATGCTAAAATTTGCCCCAAATGTCCATGTGGACTAGAGGTATAAGTATTGATACTGATTCAGTATTGAACGGTCCAAACTGATAAGACGTTGTTGGTCAAAGGTCAAGATCACTGTGACTTCATTAGAACTTTGTTGACTTCTTTGACTAGTCCAAGAGAGGTAAAACTGAGTTAGTTAGTTGTAATTTAAATTATGTGTTATTTTATGTCCCTTGCTCTGTCCATGATGGAAAATGAGAGGGAGAAATGTGATGGGGAATGAAAGATTTCAAATAAAATGCACAAGACTGAAGAGAAGAGAAATCGCAGGAGAATGTAAAGTAGGGTTGTCACATACATTACCTCAGTAACATAAATACTCCCAGAGAGCCTATAACACAATACTATTCTGACCCAGTGGCTAAATATCCCCCACCTCTTCAACCTCTCTTATGACCTCTCTTTTTCTCTTTCTTTACTTTCTTCTCCGTCTGTCTCGCCCCCCCTTTTCACCCTCCAGTTGACCTGACTTCCCACCCTCCCTCTCCATGGTATCCTTAACCTCTTCATTATCAAGTCAACCTCATCTCTCAACCCGTATCCCCTCCCACTCTCATCTCTCATCCTTCCAGCCATCATCGCCTTCTTTGTCGTAGGCTGTAACTCTATCCATTTGTTTCTACAGATACAGCGATTGGGCTCTTGAATAAATGTTGAGTTCTAGATTTTTAAAGCATTATCAACTACGTGTCGATCAGATCATTTAGTCCAATAACCTGTTTTGCTAACAATAGTACATTATATAACCATATACACAGCCAAGCTTTCGATAAGCAAAGCCCACCTTAATCTTTACCCCTGCTGGTGTGGTGCTTCTTTTTCTCTCATGTTTATAAATGGTTTTCACTTAAAGATTATTTCAGACAGTTCAGCTGTTAGTCCTTCAGTCTGCCAGACAGTCAGTCAGTTAAGTAACTACACAGCCAATCAGCTGGAAAGACACCCAGTCAGTAAGCAAATATTGATTAATAGAAGTGTCCTGTTCCTTTTAGCAAATCAAACGTTGAGTCTTAGCAGCCAAGGGGAACCTCCTCACACACATGCAAACGTGTACACATGAGTGCACACATTCTTGACTCTGCGAGTGCGGCTCTCTAAATTAACACTGACACACATTATAACACTTTACAATGAGCTCCATGAGATGCAGAAAAGGAGTGTCTGAGTGGTGAATGGGTGTGTTTGTGAGGTGATAGAAAAAAGTAAGACACCCAGACTGGTGATGTCACTCTACAGCTCTCCTCATTAAGTCTGGTGCTGTCATCACTCAGCAAAGAGCTTGTCGGGCTTTGGGTCAGAGAGTGGTAAATCAGACGTCTTTTCATCACACACACACACACACTCACACACACGCACGCCGTTTCATTTTCCAATTCTTAAATCAATTTATTTTATTGGTTTGAAACTTTGCAGTACGTTCCTTTACTTCATCCACTTCATCTTTCCTTCTTAGTGCCATTTCCATCTGCAATAAAATGCCTGGTTGAGGTATGCTACACACAAACTCATGGAAAGATACACAGAAATGCACATGGATTTGGCCTCATTCTGTCAGCTGAGGCCAGCTCACCTTGACAGTCACAGCATGTGCACATAGATACACACATATAGCATAGCGAGTTGACATAAAAGCATTTACATGGCCAGATGGACACAGAAACACAACACTGATTGTCATTTTATATATAAACACAGGTTCAAATAATTAATTTCAAGTCTTTGTAGGTTTTATATGTGAATGTGACAACAACACAACAGTTTAATTGAAGAAACTAAATGAAATTAAAAATTTCTAATTTTAAGGATATTTGCCTGTATTTTCACAAAGTAAAGTATCACACAATGCAAATTGTTGTACATTGGGGTGCTTAAATGTAACTAAATATAAGTCCTTATCATAATTTTGTCAGTATCAGGTACTGCAGGGAAAATGTGTAAGAAATGTTTTCTTCTTTTCAATGCCCTTTTCATTTTCTAATAAGCTTGAGCTCAAACTTTCTCGGATCTAATTTAGATTTTGAATCATAATTTGATTTAGTTCATTGCTTTGGTCAATTTTGTATCTTTTGTGCTCCCCAGTATATATTGCTGTGTGTTTCCAGCTGTTGATTTTCTGTTGGCTGTTTGGCATTTTTGATTTCCATTTCTGCTCATCCCTGAGCTACATAACACATTTAGAGGTTGATGTAATGGTTTTGCGCATGTGTGTTTGTCAGTTTCATTGTCCACTTTCATGCAGAGGAGGCCTCCACTATGGTTTCCTCTTTCATCTCATACAAACAAACATACTAGTGTTTGCAGATGAAAACAAATATTGAAGAAATCCAATTAGGCAGAGAATATTTGATATATGATCTTAATGTTTGGATTAAGTTGGGCTTTCTTTATTGGATTAAGCCTATGCACATTGGAAGCATGTCATCAATATGAGAAAACAGAAGAGGGAAAACATTTTTCCTTTTTTCAGCGTATCGCTTCTCTTCTCTCTTATCTATTTGTGCCTGTTTCATTCTAGTGTTTTAAGTGATAATAAGGTAAGATTCCGTTTGTTGGTTTTAATCAGCTATTAAACAAATGATCTGTTCATTTATATATGTTCATCTGAGGATTGTATCTAGAAAACAAGGAGTATCATTTGTTTAAAAATAAAAAAAGGAAAGTTTTATAAAGTTGCCCATCAAACACCACAATATTATTTATTTCAACAAATTAGGACCCATATTTTGTTACAAGTAATGATACACACCTGACTTTCCCAATACGTGCAGAAGCATAAATATATGCTGATGTTTGATGTCGAATAACTTCAGAATATCTCTAGATTTAGAGAATAGGGAGCAACAGCAATTATACCTACCTCTTTTTGTTGTGTGGTGTGATGCAGGTTATCACACACGCCAATGCACCTACATATTCAGTCTCTGAGGGCACTTTCCGTCTGTGTTGACTCTCCTGTCTGTCCAGCGGCCTCTGTTTGTTTTGTCATCATTGTATTGACAGTTTTTCCATGACAATGTGTCTATGATGACAGTCAAAAACACACAGCTTAGGTGGCAGCTTCCAAAACACAAATATTCACACAAGACCACATACACATGCTTGTATTACCTCTCTCAGGTCACACCTTGGTGGTGACACACACCTTATGCAGCCTGACACATCATACAGCAGACACATACACACGCAACTTGCTTCACACATCTTACCAGCTGTCACTGTATCCACGTGTGTCACAACAGATCAGACCTGAATTCAGACCAAGAAACTATAAAACGGCAGAAGCAGGAGCATCCTGTGGCGAGTGGTATGCATATCACCTCACCAACGGTACTGCTTTCAGTACTACTTACAAGTGAATAAAATACCCTTATACTGGGATTTATACACATTTTAAAGTAGTGTGTGATGAAAATAATTTTTTATGACCAGTTTCAAATTGAAACCTCTCATTTAAAGTATTTTAATTATTTTGATTCTATTTTTTTAGATGAAATTGTAAACATCATTCAGTAAATAGATGTTCAAGTAAAAGTTTAAAAAAAAAAAAAAAGAATTACTGAAGTCTTGAGATTTGCATTCAGTATCCCATTGCTGTTTTTCTTATTAGTTTGATTACATTAGCAAATCAAATTCATTTGTCTATCAGCCTCTGAGACACAGCCTGCAATCTGAGTACACTGACTAATCTGCATCAAAAATGTCTGTCACACACACGTACACAAAACCCACACCACAGAGCATGAGCACGGCTACACATCATCAACACGTCCATGAACACACACATACACCCACTTCTAAGGAGCACTAATACACAGTATTAGTCAGTATGCACAGATGCATGCATGCACAGTTTTATAATATGTGATATCAGACGTGCAGTAACAAATAAATCAGCGCACCATCTGAGCCCATCATCATCTAAGTCATCACTAAAAAACAGTCAGCTTTTGCTATTTTCAATTTGCTGTGTGTGTATGTGTGTGTGTGTGTGTGCCTGAGAAAGACAGAGAGATAGAGAGAGATAATGTGATGTGATATGATATGATATGCTGGCGGGGCATAAAGATAGATGATCATAATTACGCACAGGCCAAACTCCATTTCAAATCATCATCATCCTATTCTATCTGTTGGCGGAAACATGTACACACACACTCATGGATTCACAGATATTCACACCCTCATATCACACACCTATGCATGCAGCAAATCTACTGGAAGGAGGGACAGGCTTGTCATGCTATCACATTATTTCTGTCGGTTCATGCAAAGTTCAAAGACAGGCGTGAAATAGTTATTCTCTCTCTCTCTCTCTCTCTTTTTCCATACTCTCTGTGTCCATCTTTCCTCACTGTTTCTTTCTCTATCGTCCCTTGCTTTCCTTAAGTCTCATCTTTTCTCATTCTCACGTCTTTTCTCCAGCCTTTGCTTCTTCACTTTTTCCTCCCTCGTTATGGTGTTCTTCTCTTCCTAACCCTTCGCTCTCCTCTCCCTTCTCTTGCTTTCCATCCCTCATTTTATTGTTTATTTCACTCCTGTCTTTTGTTTTCTCTCCTTCTCTCACACTTTTCTTCCAGGTTATCCTCCTTTCACCCTCTTCTACCGTTCTACCTTTCCCTTTTCTTTTCCTTTCTTTTGTCTTCCCCTTACTCTCCCTCTCCCATCCTCCATTCATAGCTATTAAATAACAGTTTGGAAGATTCTTCCCGTCCACCAGGAATAAGCAGGTGGGAAAATAGTATTGGAGCGTGCCTTTCACCAGCTGGGGACGACTTATTCTCTATGCACACACGACACACAACACAGAAATTAATTTTTGGTTTTTATTTATTTTTACGTGTTTGTGTGCGTGCACACAATATGCATACATGAACACACACAAAAGAGGCACAGATGGCATCAAAAACCACCTAATAGGCAACAGTTTTAATTTTTCTAGTTTCTGTCTATTTTAAGATACCCACGTGGTTGAAAATGTCTGTCAATGAATCAGATATTTACAGGGTAACTTCTTGACGTGTACTTACAAAATATTGTGAGTGAAAGCAGACATGTTTTTCATATACATTATGTATTGGCCTGCAACATGAATTGAGATGAAGACACGTCCAAGCAAGCAAAGAGTTTCACTCATTCATAGGAATCGTGACTGCACATCCTCACTTTGTAAAGGCCAGAGGGAAACGGAGGTTTCGGGGAAGTCTAAACTGTTAGACTCTGAGAACACATATTCAGTTGTCATATGCAAGATCAGAATGTAGACTGCTACAGTAGCTGTCTTCAGCTGACGTCTCTATGGTGGATGCAACAAATGTATGGGGTGAACACGCAACACTTTTTTACAATTTTACAATTGTAAAAGTGATCCATTTGTCTAATTTGCACCAAAAATGAAAAGGACTATATTCTTTGAGTATATTCTGAACATACTATCGGGGATCCTCCATCTTCTATCTTACAGGAGAGACTCCTTGACATACTTTGTTACTGCTGTGTTATTCCATTTGGCATGCTAACCCTTCGTGTCTTGTCAAATATGTTTCCTGTCTTGTTTCTTAGGTTGTGGGACAGCATGACTTTTCAGTAATGGACATTGTTTAGCACACATGCCTTTTTGCACAGCACTCCATCTTTATACAACAGTGTCACTTCCCACCTGCTCCTTTGCAGACCACCGTGTCTTTGATCTCAACACCTCTCTCTGCCCTCACATGCACGCATTAAAGCACACACTCACACACACACACACACACACACACACACACAACAGTAATAATGTGGCTGTTTTTGTGTCTATTTAATCTTGATGGGATGTTTCATCTGCAGGCTGCTATCACAGCTGGCTGCCTTATTGTGTGGGTCAGACTGATGGGTGCGTGTTCTTCTGTTCTCATTAGTGTGCATTTCAGTTTGCGTTCCCCTATTAGTCTGCATGCACATTTTTTGTCGCACAGTTTGTTTTCCTGTACGAGAGCAGATATATTTCTAATACAACTAAACATTGTATGCTTACACGAACAACATGCATCAAGCCACACACACAGCCGTACCAAACCATTGGCTTGGTTGCTGATGATGACATATGAGTTCCTGGCCTTGGTAATGGCTGTTAAATCTCATAATTACACGATTCTTTATTGCAATGCATAATGACCCTGCAGCACTATTGGACAATTAATTAAGATTTTCAGCCCAGGCTTTTCCAGGCCCAGATGAGTAGGTGGAATGAGGTCTAATGTTCTTGTCTTCAAGCTAGAACATTAAGACATGATGCTGTAGGAGAGAAGGCTGTCTCCTTGTATGCATTCATTTTCATCTCTGTCGTTTCTTTCAGTCTGTGTATATGTGTGTGTGTGTGTGTGTGTGTGTGTGTGTGTGTCCATCTGCCTGCCTCCCCTCATTGCTCCATTGTTGAGCCCTTCCTCTCAGTGCTTGTCCTGGACGATGATATTGGAGACCATATCTGTAATCTGTGAATGGCAAATTAATCCCTGTGGAGTTCCTGCAGTCCTCTCTCTATGGGAAGCTACGGGGGATTAGGAAGATAGAATCAACACAGCCTCATAATCTCATATACAGACACCAGGCCTGGAAAGGCACCACTGGGTTTTGTTTTAAAGCCACAATCAGTAATTTTATATTCATTCATCAGTAGTAAAAATAGTAAAAATGCCAACAGCTTTGATATTTTTTACTTTCCATGAACATGTTTACTTTATCAAGAGTGGCAATCAACAATTTAGTCTCATCTTGTTTTCCTGTAAACCCTGTAATGGTCCAGTGTGTACCCCACCTCTCATCCAATGTCAGCTGGGATAGGCTCCAGCCCCCATGACCCTGCAAAGGATAAGCAGTGAAAGATATTGGACCGCTGGATGTTATTTTGTCTTTTCAGGAGAAGACATTGTAGGATATTGTTCTGAAAAGTTAATCCACCAAAAGATCAATGGACTTCCACAACCCAGTTAATTGATCAAGCTGGGAAAATGAATTAATAAAGGATAGACACACAGTCACACATATGGATAGATGGATAATTTGATTTAAAATTTTACCCAGTTGTCCTTTTAGATAACTACGACAAGCTTCCTGCAATTCCTTTCCAACCCTCAGACTGGACTGATGACATTTTGTATGTTGCCAACTGACATAGCTAAGATCGTGGTTACATATTCGGCAGTATTCCACTGACTGGCTGCTGCTGATAGCTTGAGATGTACCGTCTTTGCGTTTCTCATGGAGTCTCGGCGACATGGGGTGACTTTCCCAGAGGTGTGAATTTTGATGTGAGGTCCAATCAGCGTCTTAGTGTGCTTCCTAATGATGCTTTCAGCTAAGTGTAAAAAAAAAAAAAGTGAAGTTAAGGGAAATAAAACTGTGATTTCAAATTGTATTAAGAATATTTGACACATACACACAGAGAGTGGGTGTGTAAGCCTCTCAGTTTTGTGCACACAAGGTTAATTCCCCTGACAGACATGTACACACATGCTCTTTCTCTCCCACACAAACACACACGCACACACACAGAGTGGTCATTCCTGCCTGCATCAGCACTGTGGAGAAAGAGGGAGAGGATGATGGGAGGATTGAGTGAAAAAAGGAAAAAAAAATAGAAGATAGAAAAAATATTGTAGAAAAGCAGAAATCGTGGAAAAATGAGTCATCTTGCACATTGTTTCTTCTACTGAGACATCCCCTTGCAGAGTATTGTCACTTGAACAGTACTCTATATACAAAGAAAAAAGACTCGCCCCAGTGGAGCTCGCTGCGGCACATTCCAACATAATCACCCACACACTCCTTGACAGGGCCCGAGCTAGAAGTGGGTAATTAAAATGTAAATATTGATATTTTATAATTTGAAATGCCTCCGCCGCAATGCTCTTAATGTCACTCCATCTGTCGCCTCCACAGAGACGTGGGGTTGTCCTCTACGACCGGTTGCCCCCACCCAGGCAACAGCTATATCACTCAACAACCATCTCCATGCTTCCACGTCTCCATTTTGGGCCTAATTAAGTGTTAAATATTAGCACCAGCAACCACAGAGGCAGCACACATGTGCTCACAGAGAATACAGCAGGCAACCCTCCTCTCCACCTTTTCCTCTCTCCCTCTGACTCCGTCTTTCACACACACATAGACACACACAGAGAGAGCACTCATCTCCACTACTGCAATGGGAAGATTTTAAGTGTTAATCTTGCAGTGCTGCTGATGGTGTCTAATGTATGCAATTAACAGTCAGCCAGGGCTGAGGGTTTGGTAATTAGCTGGCTGTTCACACTGATTAGAGGCTACTGCAACCCTATGACTGCTCTACGCTCCCCGAGGCCTCGCTGAGAAAAAGGGGGAACAGAGGGGGAAGAAAAGGGAGAGGGTGGAAGGGGAGAGGAGAAGAATAAAAGATATTTTCACCAACAATATCAGAGACTATGAAGGTGAAGGTGATGACCCTTGTTTGTGTACAGTACTGCGCTCAAATGAGGACACAGTAAAGTTAACCAAGCAGTTGTTCTTGTAATGCAAGATTAACCAACACTTTACCATAAGATTAATAAATCTTCAACAAGACTGCATTTAGATTAGTCAGCTATAGGTTTTGGTTATGACTGGTTATAACCGACTTTGAGTAATAATTTGTGTCAATTCATTTAAACATCAAAGTGAAGTGACAATATGCAAAGCAAATGTAAATGGGGCGGGACCATTTTATTAAGGTCATGTGACTTTAACGATTCTACGATCCTAACCTCAGCAAGCACACACTGCTGTCCACAGTGTGCATACAGCAATGGTTGTCTCAGGTGTCAGACAACATCTTCAGTCTCTTTAGTCTTTGCATATGACATGTATATGGGCCAGTGTTTCCAATAAAGAGAAAAGGGAGTGAGGCAAAAGATTCTTCAAAACTTCTCTTCACATTCACGCACACGCACACATTTATTACCCAGAAGGCCTGAGGCAGAAGTGGCCAGAGGCATCATGTTTACAACATAGAGATCAAGTGTACATCCAAACATCCATAAGTCTTTACATCTCTTTGTCATGAGGGCGATTTATATAAAATCACAAGTGGTTAATGTTAAAAACACTTTTCTTCACAAAATAACTCAGTGACCATATTTCACATTTCAGTGCTTCAGCACTGAAGATGTTTATGGCACATCTAAAACTTGTAGCTTTATCCTCATTTGGAGCCGTGTAGCACATAAGGTCCAAGTAATTGTTATTGCCATGATTCAAGACAAATATGGATGTAAGGTACCGCATGACTGGCACACAGAGACACACAACTATGAGATGACTCTAGTTTATAAGTGGCTGTAATACGTGTGTAGTGTACGCATGTGTGTAAGAGGCTGTGTGTGAGTGTGTCTTTAAGCCCCTCCAAATTAGCTGGTTCTCTGGCTAGATTTGTTTCCATTTCGTTGCACATCTTTGTGTAATTGGGTCAGCTGGTGGGTGTGTGTGCATGTGTGTGTGTGTGTGTGTGTGTGTGTGTGTGTATATAAGAGAGGAAGAGAAAGTGCATGTCCTGTGCGTAGATCTTGTGCGTGTTGATTCAGCTTGGCCAAAGCCATCACAGGGGGTCCATATTCATTTGGGCCGGCGTCTGGCCGTATGGTACAAAACAGTTTGAGATGTGCACACACACATACACAGACACACTCAAAAAAGCATCGCAAGGGAGCACTTGCTTTGCACAGCATGCAACAGTGTGCGCACTAACACAAATTTAAACACCAACACACACAGAAAGTGGTATGATCGAGAGCACTGGAGCCACCTAACACAGTGTGCATTCAGAACAAACACACAAACACACACATGCAGGGCGGTGATGTGCTGGTAACTGTTGGAAACTTCATGTGTCCTAATGCAATCTCTATCTCAGTGGGCCAGAAGACTTAAATCTGTCCCCTGCAGAACACAATACATTTCCATGCTGCACAGAGACAATGCACTATTCTCCTCACACCTACAGTGAGCAACAAAACAACCATAAATCACTGTTCATCACAGTCCTCAACACCTCATTTTATATTGTAAAATTCTTCAATGTGGATGGTGATTTTAAATAGATGTGTGTAACTATAAAGACAGTGAAATTCCATCTGCTGTTGTTTCATCTCTGGCTCAGTTCTTGAGAAAATTGACCAGTTTCTCAAGAAACTTGAAATTGGATAAATT
This sequence comes from Mola mola, assembly GCA_001698575.1. NCBI lineage: Eukaryota > Metazoa > Chordata > Actinopteri > Tetraodontiformes > Molidae > Mola > Mola mola. The sequence goes on from KV751315.1 coordinate 2,925,099, forward strand.
TTATGTAGTAAAGGTCTATTACTTACCTACTATTACTTTGGCCTTATTGTTGGGCACTATATTGTCACCAATAGTAACACACTATGGGCTTTATACTGACTGGCTCAACTTACAGTAGGCACTCAGTTCCCATAACAGTGCTTAGATTAAATTCAATTTTGCTGCACTGTGTTACATTTCAATGACAATGTGTGAACCTCGTTTTTAAAACTTGTAGACTGATAACTCTTGATAAGCGTGTGAAGTACTGCTGTTAAATTGTGGGGACAGACCGAGAAGTTTCCCGTTCAACATGTCCTGGGGCAACGATCAAGTAGGACAGAGCGCAGTGTCGTTGGTTTCAGAGCGAGCGGGTGCCCGAAGAGTGCGAGAGCTTCGCAGATGGGCCACCATATGAATTTTGTAATTTAGAATCTTATTTGCATGCAGAGCGTTACACCAACAAGATAAGTTTAATTAAAAGGAAAGGTTAAAAGAAATGTTTTAATAAGATGACACACAATGAGATACATACAATGCAAGACAGACAGCTTGAGCACTACGGGCCTATTCTTTCCAACCTTCGGTGTTGGTCGTTGGCTCATTCAGGTCCAGTAGTCCAGCAACACCAATGCTTCCTACGTGCACACACATTCTGACCAGGACCCTTTTTTTTTGGAGCTGTTAGGTCAAAATGAAAATATCTATATATTGAGCCAATGCAATAATCAAAATGTTGTCCAATTTTAAAACATAATGAATGAGTGAGTTAGGGATGGCTTTTTACTTTAGATACATAAAAAAGACAATTGAAGCTAGCTTAAAATCAAGAATTAAACTAATTTTTTGTTTGTTTTTTAATAGCTGTTGAACAAAAGCACTGTCAAGTCCATAATAAAATCATTCAATTATTCAGTGCATTTTTATTTTAATTGTCAGGTAATAACTACAGGCATAATTTGCTGTTACTTCCTCAATCCTTTATAGGATAGAATTTCAAGGGGTTCTAATGCAACACTCAAACGTGACCTTTGTCATGTGTTCCACTACAGAATGTAATGGCCAGCCGTGTATTCATATCCGTAACCAGATCAGTATTGCAACCAGTTTTCAGACCTGTCACATTTACACGCCACCAAACATGTACACACTCACACTCACACACACACACACACACACACACACACACACACACCCACAGTGTCCTTTGATGCATCAGTTATCGCAGATGTGCAAACACACAAACAGCCTCACAAATGCCACAAACTACATGCACAAGTGCGCAGGTACTCATGAGCGTCACAGTCAGTTTTCACTGGTCTCCGTTTGCCCTGTAACCACAAGAAAACAAATATAGGCCTCCTGGATGTGTGTGTTTGTGTGTTTCTGTATAGCATCTGGGGCAGAAAAGGGGGCTATCCTGTGTTTGTGTGCGTGTGCCAGATTGTTGTGCGGTCTCGGGTGTAAACGTGCAGTCAGGACTCATTTGGCAGACAAACAGGCCGCAGGGTGGCTGGGGAATCGACTTGTGTTTGCGTGTGTGTGTGTGTGTGTGTGTGTGTTTGTGTGTTTGTGTGTGTCTATTTCTAATAGAGCAAAGGGAAGAGAAGAGAAGAGAGTGAAAGAGCAAGCAGTAGAGGTTAATTCTGCATGACTGCACTGCAGCCTCCTTCTGTCATACCAATGTATGACATATGCATACGCACACACCTGCGCGCACTCCCTAGAGCAGTGTCCAACACTTTTAGCAGACACGCCCAAATCACATATTCCACCAAGAACATAATTCAGTTATTAACTTGACCGCATACTTAACCTTATCACATTCCACTCATTATGGTCACACTTGTCTCTTGTTACAGCAAATTTAATGTCCAACCACGTTTTCCTAAAAATCAGCTCACTAGGGCTTCTAAAAAAAACCTTCACTGTGGTTAATGTGAAAGAGGTTTTTTTTTTACTGGCAAAGAAATCAGACTAGGGGGTGTTATGTTGTTGAAAGAAAAGGTATAGGTGAGTGTTCAGGGTGTCCCAATTCAAAGTTCTTACCTAAAATGTCTCTGCTACTGTAGTGAATGTTTTATAGAATGATTGATAAAAACAGTCAATATATGAACATTTTGATGCCATTTAAAGGTAAATATGGGAATTATATTTTTGGCAGCGCTACATTGGTTTAAAATGGAGGAGATGCAGGTTCACAGGCAGGCACATTAGAGAAGAGGAGTTGTGGCAGACCCTCTTTTGTAATGCATTAATATATTTAAAAGTTTTAAACTTGTTTTGTATGCTCAGTTCCGCACCACAGCCCCACATGCATTGCTTTGCACATACACACTCCCCACACATCGTATGAGATGCCTTATCAACAATAGGCAGAAAGGAAATGTAATTAGAGCCAAATAAGGAACCTTCTTTTGTCAAGTGAAATCACAGGTATGAAAGAAATGTCTCAACCCTTCCAACCTCTCCCCCCACACCTCCTTCTAAAAACCTCTCCCCCCTTTCACTTTCTCCTCCATCTCACTCTTTCTTGTCCTCTCTCACTCTCTCTCCATCAATACCCCTCTCTCTCCATCATCAGCACTAAATTCCCATTGATGTTTCTTTTCTTCTGCTGTATCGATCGCTTCATGAGAAGGAGGGAAGGACAGGAGGAAGGGAAGAAGGGAGAGATGGCGTTATCTGTTAATTAATTTGTCCTGAAGCTGGCCGCCTATTAATCAGACAGATAAGAGGCATTGGATGGTTGAACAGCGCAGACAGGCTTGTGGAGAGAGGTGCGGAGGCGGGGGGGTCGGAAAGGCACACACATACACATACACAAACAGGCAAAAATACACACCGTAGGAGTCACACACACACACAGACTCATAGGGGCATATGTATGTATTTAAATGTATTCACACAAACATGCTGATGACACAACAAGTCAGAAGATTCACTGTGCACTTACAGTATGTGTAGTTAGTAGTAGTTGAAGTACACAGTATACTGTGAGTATACACAAGTATCTACACATGCACATCGTAGACCACCTCACCTACACACACAATCCACATCCTGATAAAATCACTGATGTACCCCAATAAATAATTGATAAATTAATCACAGGGATTTTAATTAGCGTGTGTCTTTGTTTTTGTGCAAAGACGGACGGAAGGTGCAACCCCACATGCAAACATACCTGGTCATGCGTTTTTCCTTTGAATTTCTGTTTCTGTTTCTGTGACTGTGCATGCGTGTGGTGGCTTCTGGAGCCATGCGTGCTACCACTTCCCCCCTCCAGACCAAATTCCACCTGGCGATGTGCTCGGATTGATCGAACCATCCACGCTGCCCCCAGTGCCAGAGCCCTGAAAGAACACTCACACAGGGACAAGTTAAAAAAACACAACCAGTGACACCGTTGAATAATATTAACCCCTCAGTCATGTCTTTTTCTCTTCGCTTGACCTCTGGGTGTGAACAGATCCAATAAGTCTGTGTTTTAATTTTAGCCATGCCTGCACTTATTTCGCCTTGCCCACGATGAGTCCAGAGGACCCCCCGAAGACATCTGAGATATGTGTGGTCTGTGAATGTGCGTGTGCATGAAGACCCCCTTAAGAAATTCACCTCTAATCCCTTCTGATGATTTCATTAAGTAGAATAAGACACTGCCAGTTGGCAACGATACTGCTCCCTTCACTGTGCTGTGCATGGTTGTGTGCGTGTGTGTGTGTGTGTGTGTGTGTGTGTGTGTGTGTGTGTGTGTGTGTATCAATCATACACATTTGGGTTTGTTCCAGTACGTTCCTATACATTTCTGTCTGTGCATACAGTACATTATACTGTATGTGTGTGTGTGTGTGTGTGTGTAGTGTATAAATGTGTGATCTGTGTGTCAGTGTGAGTATGTGATTGTGTGTTGAAGATGTTAACAGTTGTAGATAGACTGAATTAGAGCACATTACAAACCACAATAGCCTGCAACCTGCATATAATGAGACGCCTGCCATTACCCATCAACACACTGTGAGATAAGAGCCCCAAATGCACATACACACACATACATACACACACCGGCACACACAGACCATCTCAAGAGGAGGCACATTGCAGCAGATGTTGTTGAAGAAATATCTCCCGTCTCATCTGCCAGCTTTTCCAGGCAGGATGCTTCTCTCAAATGCACACACACACACACACACACACACACACACACACTGGAGGGCTGCAGTGAGGTCTGATGGGTGCGCTCACCTGGGCTACCGCCTTTGCCTATGAAGGCTGGCGCGCACACACACACACACACACACACACACACTTGCATATGCAGGCCGGCAGGTGTGAATGGACAGCTGTGAGGAAAGGTGTGAGTGGGCAGGTGTTCCATTAAAAAGGTATACGGACAGAAAAAGGATGACAGAGTAGAAGGGACAACAAGTGAGCATTCAGCACACTTACGTATGAACCACGGACATAACGGAAGCTGACACGTTTAAAACACATGATCAAAAGCAACGATGTGCTGTAGAGGGACGGTCAAAACCAGGAGGATATCCAGAAAGAGACGTATCAAGAGGGATAGAAAAAAAAAAAGGTGAAACCATAATCAGGCACACACATGGTCAGTCGTTAGACAGAGGGTGTCAGATAAAACGCAGGGAGGGACAGATATAGACATAGGCAAATAGAAAGACATGGATTGACATGGGAGAAAGCAAGAGTTTTGAGGCCATGCTGGCAATTAATGTGTGTGTTTGAGCGGTGCAGCAGCGATGGCCGGCATTGATCCATGGAAGTTGTGTCAGGGGGAGATAAGGCATGTCTTTCCCCGGAGAACAGCCCCGGGCACAGGGGAGAGACGACGAGGCGAAGAGGAGGAGAAAGTGCAGGAGGAGGATTCTGTTGAAGTGGATGGAGGGAGAGAGGGAAGTAGGGCTAATTTTGACCCTCATAAGCTTTAAAACAAGTTTTATTCTCACTTTTCATTCTCTTTGTCCATCCTCTGTGTAACATTTTTGCACCTCTCATCTATTTGCAATATAAATATCTTTACAAAAACAGAGCAGCGTTTTAGATTCTCCTCGCTCTCTCACTAACAATCTTTTCTGCTCGGTCCCACTTGTCCCCAGGTTTCTCCACGCTGTCTTTGGCAGACCAGATGAGCCTACTGCAGAGTGCGTGGATGGAGATCTTGATCCTTCGTGTTGTGTACCGCTCACTCTCCTTTGAAGACAAGGTTAGTGACTTTGTTTTTTGCTCTCAGAAATAAAAATGGTGTCACGTGTTTATTGCAGCCTCTCCACCTCCATTTGTTGCCCTGTAGCTGGTATATGCTGAGGACTACATAATGGACGAAGACCAGTCGAAGCTCGCCGGACTTCTGGACCTGAACAACGCCATCCTTCAGCTGGTCAAGAAATATAGGACGATGAAACTAGAGAAGGAGGAATTTGTCACTCTCAAGGCCATTGCTTTGGCTAACTCAGGTTAGTAATACTTCGGCTGGTGTTTGA
>KV751315.1:2932227-2962857 GCA_001698575.1 Mola mola
ACTGACACTAATTAATTCACGGGATGCTAATCGTCTGCATTAATGAAGCCAAGCCTTAAGAAATGTTAGCAAACGTGCCCCACATGTAAAGACAGCTAAACTAGCCATGGGAAACAGGAGGGACATGCATGTGCGTGTAGGTGTGTGTGGAGTGTGAGTTCCGTGTTAACATGTGTGTCTTAACAGCCCTTCGTGCTTGTGCTCATTAACGTCTTCTGTTTTACTTGAGAATGTACTGTAGGTCACAGCACAGGTAGCAGCCGCGTCTAGCAGCTAAAATTCTGAACACACAATTTTAATCAAGAACAATGTGAATGTTCTTCTTGTATGTCTTACTGTATGTCCTTATCACTTAAGAGAATGGACTGCTTTCTTTTATTTAATATGAGATGCTGCGTAAAAGGGGAGCATACAGTGTAAATGTCTGTATAACAAAAGGTGATTATTGTATGTTGGTTGTACATTTTTAGTCTTTTTTCCTCTCATGTAACATTCCAATGAGCAAAATTTGGCAGAGCACTCACTTGTATTTAAACTGGGAAAAAGTATAAAATTTGAGCAGCTGCAGAATTCTCTATTGATCCCCATAGCATCCAGTCCTCCGACCGGCCTGGCCCTGCATACTGATACGTGCATTACACTCTATAGATCCGCCACCGTGTGTTTGTGTGTGTGTGTGTATGTGCATGTTCATGTGAGTGTGGTCAACACATTTTGTCTGCACAGTACATGTTTTATGTTTCATTTTACATGTCTATGCCTTCTTTGCCACAGTTTGTTAGCATGTCAGCTTCTGTACATGTGGAAGGTGTAATCAGATGACACTTGAGTGATGATATCAGCTCGTGTTGTCATACTTTGTGAGCACATTTGTAGTTTTTGTTTAAACATTAAATATTATAGGGTTTTTTTTTAACTATATACATCCACTCAAAGATCTCCTTTGGCTTGTCTGTGTGTGAGTGTGAGTATTGGGGTATGGTGGCCTATCAATAGTTGCCTTGTGATTATTATTTAACATGCATGTAGTCATTGATCGGAGACATTGATTGGAGGTCGGGAGCTAAAGGCCAGCTCACATTAAGACTTTGCCTCCCTAAGGGGCAATATGGAGCATTATCATTGCGGGACATCCTCAGCCTTTACTGCCACAAACTTCACATGCCAGCTCAAAGAGCGATTACAGATATGTGCAGACCAACATACGCACGGTCAGACTCTCAGGTGTTCCTGCATCTCTTCATCATGTCTTTTTTTCTCCGCCCACCCGTCTTTTTGTCTGTCCATTCATCACTCCCACAGATCCACACTTTAAAAACAGAAGGGAGCAGCCCTGGATGTTTTTTCTGCTAGAAATTGCAGGATTAAAATCAATGTAGTAGAACAATGTTAAAATGCATGGAAGATCTTTTCAATTTTATAATGATACTTTTGAATTTTAGAAAATTTCCCTTGGTCTTTTTTTTATTAAACACTGGTGTTTCTAATGCTTTATATTCAAATGCAAATTTAAAATGATAAGTATTTTGTACTTCTTTAACATAAATCTAAATCACATTAAAACTGTAGAGTAAAATATTATTATAAAGTGGAGAACACTCAGAGAGTGCCCTACATTATGTCACAATATTAAAAAACAAAACTCAAAAAAATTCCTGGATCCACTTCCTGATCCAGATGTCTTTGATCGACCTTTTGAATTATCCTGTTCACAGACAAACAAACACACAGACGCTAGCAAAAATAAAAGCTCTCTGATGGAGGTAATAACTTCAAACCCTGAGTTGTGGCTTGCATGAACATTCCTGCATGGAGCATGTTCCCACTGTCAAACTTCAAAACCATACGAGTAAAATTTAAATTACCCATATGTCGGATAGAATTTCCCAATATCAATCTTCAGATTTAGCCAAATAAACCAGATCTTGGGATGCTACAAATGTCTGATCACATGTACATTTTTGTTTGTAGTTGAGTGTCACTCATGTATTTCTTCCTTCCTTGTGCAGACTCAATGCACATTGAAGACGTGGATGCTGTACAGAAGCTCCAGGATGTGCTCCACGAGGCCCTGCAGGACTACGAGGCTTCCCAACACCAGGAGGATCCCCGTCGGGCGGGCAAGCTGCTCATGACCCTCCCCCTGCTCCGCCAGACCTCCACCAAGGCCGTGCAACACTTCTACAGCATCAAGCAGGACGGCAAAGTCCCCATGCACAAACTCTTCCTGGAGCTGCTGGAAGCCAAGGTCTGAGGAGATTAGGTGGAAGGACAGCAGTCTGACACCACCTGAGCTTCAGACTCTCACTTTGAATGACCTCACTCTTTTACACGCACACACTCTGACACACACACACACACACACACACACACACACACACACACACGCACGCACACACACGCACACACAGAATTAGCAGCCGTCCGTCTGCTGACACATCCCCCGATGACTGAACAAGTAACCCAAACCTCTCACCTGAACCCCTAAAACCCCACTGTGTTTGAGGTGAGGACACTCACCTGACCTTTTATTTTGGGGGAAGATGCTGACTGACGTGACCCCCCCCCCCTTGTTACCAAGGGAAGATGGTATTTCCTTTTAAAACTGTTAACAATCACTTACAGCTACCACAGTGGCTCCGAACACTGAAGATGGCAAAACTCTTATGCATTTAATAACAATTAAAATGTTGTTAATGACAAACGCTTAAATGAGAACACATTGAAAAAAAAAACAACAAAAAAAAAAAAACTGAAAATGTTTTGTTTTAGTCCTAAGGGACTGCACTCGTGTTTCCTTTTCCCAACCTATTTCCCCCAAAGCAGTTTTTAAGTGTTCAACAAGAACAATGGAAAAGAATGAACACTAATGAAGTATTAATGACCTGCTTTGTCAAACTACATTCACAGCGCGACTATGAATGGACAGACGGAAGGAAAAGATGAGGAAATTTGCCCTGCCAAAGAATGGAGCTCATCCATTCAGCAGATGTCAGCAAAGTTTTAACGTCATTACCCAAAACTGTTTCTGCCGAACTACCGGTGGCTTCCAGTCATGTGCCTCGAGGAGCTGCTGGTTTTCAGCTCTGCCAGATGTTTAAAGATGTTCTGGGTGTTTATGAAAACCGGCAGGGCTCAGAGCAGCAGGACTGGAAACCACTGCTTCTGGCTCTCCCTAAATTCAGCTCCTGGTTTCCCATGACTCCTCTGCCTCAATTACAGCTTTGCTATTTGTCGTATTTGTTGACAGTATTAACATTTGTTTTAGTGTTTAAACACCTGACGTGGCTGAAAATGCTTTCAAATATTCTGATTGCTAACAAATAAGCAATACCTGATCTATATGGTCAACACCATACACTCACTCACAAACACAGCTCTCATGACAGGTCGTGTGTTTGAAGCATTTTTAGCCGCTCAGGCTCGCAGCTCCTCACACACACGAGTCAGTAGAGATTTCAGTCTGTAAACGTGCCATTCAGATTATAGTCCAGCCTCATGCTCGCTAGCCAAACTCCTGCAAAGTGTCACGTCAGCACCGCTCTCCTCACTCCGCTGCGTTCGCCGCTTCCAGCTCATCTCGTCAGTGCAGAGATATTTTTGTGATTCGTTCAGGGAGTGAAGAGGGAGCTTCAGTCGCTCGATGCAACACAAACCAGAGGGAAGGGTATGCTGACAAAATGGACTAAAGAATAAATACTGTTGCTTTCCTTATTTTTTCCCACTTTGTTTCTAATCTAGAGAATGATCATAGAAACAATGTCAGTGTTAGGGTTGTAAATAACTGTCATCCTGTATATGACATATAACAATGCTTTGTTTTTGTTATTAATATTGTCTTCTTAAATCTGAATCAATCAATACCTCTTTCCTTTTCTATCAGTTTGACCAATTTCAGCAATTATCATATATATGAATATAACAAGTGATAATGTATTAGCAAATCAGCGGTAATCTTATAAAACTCTGAGCAATAGTGGTTTTCAAAGGAGGGGCGTTTGTGCATATGGACTTAGTCTGCAATATTAATATAACGTGCCAGTCTTAAATTTTGGAGCTAGGAGGGGGGATTTAAGGGGGAGTTGTAGCTTCTCTTTCTCCCTGTGTAACTTGCCATTAACAATTAGATGACATTCAGTTTCCTTCGTTAGAAGCAGGAACAAATATACACCATGAGATGTAGATCCAGCCGTCACATGGCTCTGATGTCTGGAGCTTTCTTGTGACCGTCCTCCATCAGCTGTGTAGTTACACAGCGTTTTGAGTTCTGCAGGTTTGTTTCTTTAACCACTGAGTGCAGGGACCATCAGAATAACATGAATCCAGGTCTGTGCTGAGGGAAGCAAAGTTTTATGATAGCTCGCTGTGTTGTGATGTGTTGTAATGGTCGAAACAAAAAATTGTACTGAACACATTATAAAATGAAAGTTATACAGAGGATTCCATGACAGGCAGGTTTACTGATATTCAAACATTTGTTTCTTACAATTAAAAACTGACATACAAATTGACTTGCCTAAATTAATAACCACACACAAGTGGTCATTGTTCAACGTTTAAAAAGATATTGGAGCCAGAAGCAGAAAGCTGAGGTAACAGGAAACTGTCTGACATCTGATTTCATCGTTATAGCAAGTCTGCTTATTGATCACAGCTTTAAGGTGAAAACAATCAGCTGAGTTTTTTTTCATTATTATTTATTTAATCTATAATAAGAATGCTAAAATGTGTGATCTAGGTGACGGTAATCTAATGCAGAATGTCAGCTGGTCACAGCTGAGTGCTGCTGTAGTGTAGCTGGTCTCCAACATCACACGCTCTGTATCAGTATCATTAGTAAGGGGTCATTTCTCAGCCTTCTTAGACATTGTATATTATAAATTATACAGATTATAATTCTAACATAAGACAATTTATTGGAAAGGATGAAAAAAAGAAAAAATGTAGTTCAGCCTCGATAGGTTTTTCATGTTTGCTGTTTTTTCTCTCAAGAAAAAAACAGTTTGTTTAATTTTTATCTGTTTGTTTGTTTGTTTGTTTGTTTTGAAGTCCTCTTTTCTGTTGGTTCCTCTCCTCCTCTGTTGAGTCCTCAAAGGCGTTGCAGTGTACTTTTTTCTCGTGGTGATTCCCGTTCTTGTGTCGTGTGCTTCTTCTTTAGACAACGCAGAGTAGAGTAGAGGCCATGTTGTCTGTCTGTCTGTCGGATCAGCCCGCTGGGGGGTCTGGGTTCTCTCCCAGAGAACCAAACCGGATTTAAGGCTCTTTTAGACACTTAACTAGACCACCAAGATCAAATTACAGTATTCATCTCTACCAAACTATACATAAATAATTAAATATTTAGTATCTAAATGAAGAAACACCATACAAGTATTTAACGAGGGATCATTTGTAACTTTCCTGTAGAATAAACAATATTCTGTATATCTTTAGGTTTTAATAACGAGAAATTAAACAGACATTTGAGTAATTCAGAACTGTAGGTGACTCTTTTTTGATATACTCGCTGTATATAACTGCCTCTCATCTAGCTCAGCTCGCTCATTATCTTTGCTGACTCAGCAGTATGACAAAATCTGACAATGAAAAACTCTCTTTCCCCATTGTTGTGTCCTGATTTTAATCAAATTTCTCGCTTCAAAGCAGACAGTTTAAAGTGATGAGGCGGGTGAGGTTCAAGGCTTGAGGTGTTCTGTGGGTTGCAGAAAAATGTCGACACAATGTTTGGTTTCACTTTTTCTCTTCATCGTGCACTTGTTCCATAATAAAACATGTTTATGATTGGTTATTACTACAAACAGCATAAATTCAAAGGTTCTAGGACTGATCAAACATAAAGTTTGTAGAAATTTATATTTCATGGGGGCATATGAAGTATTTCTGTCCCCAGTTACAGCTAAATTTCCTGTTTTGACTGAAACTTCACTGTCTCATTGTCACAACTGTACATCAATCTACAAACCGCTTCCAGAAGAAAGGTGCTCTTATCTTAATACTGTTTCTCTTCTATTTCTATTTTATTTTTTTGTCAGTTGTCAAACGAGTCCTGTGCACTTGTAAAACAATTCAACCTGATGAAAGATATCACACGTCTCCCAGAAAAGATTTCCGCATTGTGTTGATACTCATGTTTTGAACTTAACAAATACTGATTTGTGTGTTTCCAAATTTGCTTAAATATCAAATTAGGTTGTTTCAGATCATTAAAAGGGACTAAAGCTAAGCTTGCCAATGGAAAACTGGAAGGAGACCGTATGATTCTTTCACAGGTTTTGAAATAACTTGCTGCTCATTGCCAGGATATGATTTGTGTAAAATACTAAACCCAAAATAATTTTTGTGTTCAGTTAAAAAGTGATATTTTAACAGCTGTGACGGGGTTGCACTTGTTTATTCTTATATCCAATGCCGATGTAGCTGTTAAGATTAATTTTAGTTAGTTTGCACCAAACTGAGGAAGGACTGTGGGTTTTCACAGAGCCACTGATGGAGAGAGTTTGACCTGGTGGCACTTTGGGCACCATGTTATCATATTCATCCGAGCTTGTTCGCTACGAATACTCTAACAATAGTTTAGCAGAAGGATATTTAAGCATTATGACAAAGCAGGATTGTCCATCTACCACTGCTGCCCCTGAAATCTGCTAAGGCCAAACTGTGTTGATCTGCAGCTCTACAGTGTTTAGTCATTTAGTTGTATTTAATCCCCAAATGTAACTGCCATGTTTGCTGCAGCTGAGCCTGCAATCTGAAATTGCTTTGGTGAGAGAAAATATATAAAGGGACGAGAAAGATGACACATTTGGATGCAAAGAACTTTTAAAGATTAAAGGACCCTTGTGGTGGAGAAGAGTTGTGTTCGAAGGAAGACCCTGTAGTGTTATTGAAAACATGTCCGTAGATTTTAGATGTGCTTCACATCAGTAAATTTAAAAAAAAAAAAAAGAGAAAAAAAAAAAAGCAACAATAACCTGTATATTTTTGTGCTGTGTATCATACAAGTGTGCTACAACAATAATGTCCATTCGTGTAAATGTATTTATTTCACATTGTATATATTGTTCAATGCAAAAAGAGAGACCTATGATTCTGTAACTTAAACTACTATGGGTTGAAACATTACATGTGTTACTCCAGACTATGCCTTTCAGGATTATTACAGTAGAGCAATATCAATTAAAACCAGGCTTCCAGTTTTGACACCTGTCTGTTGTCTCTTTTATTAATTACACTTTTTTTACACATTTTGTTTATATTGTATGGGAGTGGGTCACTTTTGGAGTGGTACAGTAAAACTATAAAGAATGCACTCAAAGAGTGTAAACCTCAGCTGTCGCAGCTAAATTCCCTACAGCATTAACTCCCTAGCGGTAAATTCTTACCTTTCCAAATCACATTTTTTCCAAGAGCCCATATTTCAGCTTTCTCACAGACGGTGGTATTTGGCTTTGCCAGAGTATTGTTACAATGAACTGAGCCAATTTCAGCCATGAAACTTGCAGAGTTTAACCTGGCTGTCTGTGCTCAGAGAAACTTAGATGAGGAACTACTGTTTGCAGTTAAGTTCTATGGTTCTGATCTGAGAGCATTCTGTCCTTCCATGTGCCTATATGAAAAGCATGGCGAGCACATGGTAAGGCAAAGGATGGCCACTAAGCAGCAAATAACCTTAAGTTAGAGAGCAGGCCAGGCATTAATTACAACAGAAATGACATTGGAGGTGGGCTGCAAAGCAGCTTGAAGAGGAAGTGGAACAAGATGGCGGGTCAAAGCGGCTGATGTAGCATGCCCCGTATGCATGCCCACCTGGAGGCTTAGAAAGGAATCAGCAAGGATTGCATGGATTTTCCATGATGGATTTGCACTGTATAGACTATTCAATTACTGTGACAAAAATCATTTAATTTGAAGCGGAGAGCATTGCATCAAGGAGAATCAAAGACGGCAGCCACTAAAAAAGTTACAGTTTGTCTGTCTTCCTAAAAAAGTATTTATCAAGTCACTGGTCTTGATACGTGGATGTATTGTGAAATACACTCCATTATAGCAAAATCCTACTCGACTCATCAACCTGACATCAAGAATTAGCCACAACTGAGAGAAACCCATTTATGACCACCTCACATCATGTACGTAAGGGCACCAAATTTGCACTGAAACACACCACAAAGATGTCTGCAGACTGCCAACTAGTACATACATTCTGCTTGAGGGGGAATTATGCTTCACATTAGGACAGAGTGGTTGTCTGTGTGCATTAGCATAATTGTATGATGTTTCTGCAACAACATTTTGAATCAGCTGAAAAAAATGCAGAGGGTGTGGGACACACTAAAAAGACGAGGGCAACAGACGCTCTCAAGCATTCCAAATGGCCGATTGTTGGCCCTGCACTTATTAAATGTCCAGATTGACACATGATGTCTGTTCAACTCTTATCTGCTTGCTGCTGTAGAAGATGGGAGTCACAACAAGACTCCACTCTGTGGTTGGCCAAAACTTTGAAGTCCCCTTGCTGTGTCCCCAGTTGGACCCCAGGTCAGGGACCACTTGTATAGAGCATTCAAATACGGAAGCAAACTCAAGGCTACCAGTGTTACTGTGTATTTTAACTATCATCTTTTAAAGAGAGGTGGAATTAGAGCAAAAATTGAAGAGGGACTGGAGACATTCTGAGGAATGTGAGCAGGAGAGAAAAGGAAGTGGTAACAGCTTGCTCCGGTGGGTGGCTAACTACTGTTTATTCTCATGGCCAGATCTCCTGCTCTTGCCAAGGGCATTAAACACATACCTGCATACACACACACACACGCTGAGGGCATTACCATGGATTTATATTCATATTTTAGACGTATACTGTATATAATGCACAACCCTAACCTATATCTAACCCCACTCTAACCATAAATTAGCCTAAAATGTAACCATTTATACTATGGAAACATTTGTTTCGTTGCCATAAATTAAGCCAAATTAAGCCTTTGCTCGTCTGCACTATTTTTACTTCCTGTTTTCCTTGTTTTTCTTTCGGTATCACCCCATTCCTACATACCCTGTTGTTTTTCTTTCACTCCATTCTCTTTTTCTCTGTCAAACTCATGTTCTTCCATGTTTCTCTCCCCATCTCTCCCCTAATAGCCAGCAGCAGTAAATGGGACGCAGAGGCCAGATATTTAATGTAGCAGAGAGCTGGGAAGCATTTTAATAAGCCTTTTTGTGACAGGGGGAGCCCTGACCTGCAGGCAAATATTTTTCAACCCGATGACATAAGGAGATATTAGCTGAAAGAGAGCAAGATTTTTATTCCTCATCTCTTTCTAGAATTCCCCTCTCCCTCTGTTCTCTCTGGTTTGGTGCCTGGTCAGCCAACCCTGCGCGCACACGTTTTGATTTTACTTGCTTGCTTTTTGGAGTTCATTTATTTTATTTTATCTTTGATTCATTATTATGACACGATAAAAGCTACTTGAGCATTTCGGCTGCTGAGGGGCTCTTATCGTTAACCTTGTGGAACGCATGTAAGAGTGGGCTCTACACGCCACATCGCTAATGGCCAACTTAACTCCTCTCATCTCCTCCTCCACCTTCTGGCTTTGTCTACATCTCTCCTTCTATCTCTGTCTCTCTCAGAGCATCTTTCATCCCATTATCTCACCACCCTATCTCCTCTTTTCTCTCATAATCTCCTCCCTCTGTATTTCTCTATTCTTATTCACTCTGAATATCTACATTGATGTTGTTCTTGATTTCTTTAGGGTTTATTCTAAATTTCTTAGTTTAATATAAAATTAACTATATATTATTATATTAGTGTTATGTAAATAATAACAATGATAACCCTGATCAGTCAAATCAGAAATTAACCATCTAATAAGGAATTTTCAGTCACTCTAGGCAACTCATCCATAGTGGATATTATTTTTGGGGGTCCCGCAGGGTTAATCTACCGGCCCCATTTCATTCGCCATTTACATGCATAAAGTTTCAATGTTATACCACTGACACACAGTTATGGCTCCCTATAACACATAATAGCACCATTAGTCTTGAGAGCTGCCTTGCAGATATGAAGTGTTAAAAGTAACCACTGTTCCTACAAAGGAATGAATCCAAATCCAAAGGATTTCTACTGAAAACAATGCTTCATTAGAATAGATAGCTCATTACACAAGAGGTCTACATTTGAGCTACGATGACAGAGTCACTACTTTGAAACAGCACGAGCATCAAAGCACCGTTTGTCACTGGGGTTTTACACATTTAAAAACCTGTCTGTGCTTCATTACAAGGAATCTTTTGTTCTGTAACTTCAGCACATGATGAATCATAGTCAGGTAAATGTATGTCACCCAATATCAGTCTAAAGAGATCAATCATGTGAAAAATATGAGTCAAGGAAAGCACATGAGTCACAAAACATTCGTCAGCCATGAACGCGTGGAAAGAGGATGGAAAACAATAACACAATATAGGCGAAATCACATAATCAACACATATAGAAGAAAACAAACACACCCAAGGAGGGAGAGACTGACTCTCATGGGGGATGAAGATTTACTGTATATCCAAAATATCAGGAATGAGACACCAGGACACAAGAGAGGAAGGAGACATAATAAGAAGTGGCCCCACAGCCTTCTGGCTTCAGTTTTCCTCTGAAAACAAGTAGAGGCCGAGGAAGCCAATTTTGAACTTTGTAAGTTTTTGTAAGAAACTTTAAGTCTAATCTTACATTAAAAGGAAGAAGATACAAAACATAACGTTGCTTACATCAGTGTCGGCATTTATTCTGTGCTGTGGACATGCTTATCACATTGCAGTAACACATAAATGTTTCACTATTAATGGTTTCCTGCTATGTATGATCTCAGTCTTTTTTAAATGTTTTTAATTTTCCATCTCTGGAATGTTCATTGTGACACTTGCTATATAGACCTTTATTATTCATAGCGGGGAGAGATTACAGTAACAACATACGTAATAAGATACTTAATAGGCACTTGTTTTAATTGTTACTTCTGTATTGACACAGGTGACAAGAAAGACACACCAGAACTATGATTATCTAAAAAACAAAGGTCCTTTCTAGCCCTCAGGGTAGAGCTGCCGATTTTATTCAGAAATATGTGATTTAAAAAAAAAATTGAAACCTGTCAGTAACACGGTTACACAAAGAAGCTGCTTCATTCAGATGTCACAATGACATCTGATTTCATTTCAGAGCAGGTTGTATTAGGTTTTGGAGAAAGACTGAATGTTATTTATTCTTCTAATACGGTGTCAAACAGGGTCAGTCTCCAAGGGTGACCATATCTGTTTAGGCGCTGTGACCTGTAAAGTGCTAATGTGTGACCGCTTCACACTGAGGGCCTTTTCAAAGGCCTGTTTTAGAGCTAAAACCCCCCTATGTGTGTACATACGGTATATACAATATTTGTATATATATATTTACTTATGAGTATTTGTGTGTGTGTGTGCTCATGGCTGCTTTATTTTCACTCTGTGTGATTTATACATTTACAAACTTTTTGTGTCCACATGTTACCATATCTAAGCTCTACTTGTATTTCCGTGCCTTTTTGAGTGTCTGTGTGTGTGTTTGTGTGTGTGTTATCCCCATATTCCCTTGTATCAGTAGTAGGTTCCCTCGGGGTTCACAGGACTAGTGACATGGACTCACAGTGGTAATGGCCTTTTACAGCATTTTGCTCCCCTGACACATGCACTCACACACACTCACTCAAAACACACAACACACACAAATAAGGAAACATTTTGCACACTGCTTACAAAATGCATAAATATGTATATATAGTATATATAAAGCGAGAAAGAGAGACACTGTCTGACGAAAAATGAAAAATCCCTTTGGGTTATTTTAAATGGCTTCTTCACCTTTTTTTCATCTAGATTAGGGATCTTTGAATGTGACAACTTTAGCCACGCCCCATATCCTAACACCGCTCAGCCCCTCGTCTGCAGTCAGGGCAAACCAGACCTTAACTGCTCTGTCATTATCTCTTGAACTAGTCTACTACACAAGTAATCCACACATACATGTTTGAACCAAACATGAATTCCCAGAAAGAAGAGGAAGAGCTTCTTGTACAACGTCACCTATGAGTTGATGCATCAAATTGGTAATTTTTGTTTCCACAACATTAAGGCCCGCCCTGCAAGTTGATTTTTACACTGAAAACAAAGCTGTCAAAATTAATTTTTTGGAGACTGTTATTTATGGGCTGCAATACAAAAACAGAAGTCGTCAGCTATTACTGCTGATTTCAGTCATGATGTGTATTGTAGCACATCATAGATCATTTGGAGATATTAACAAGGTCAAAAAATGGGATTTTCATCCGAGATGGACTTTAAGTTTATTTGAGATTGATAGACCATGTGCATCCTTGTAACCAGCCTAAGTAATCATTTCCAATTGTAAATCGTTTTCAAACATGATGTTTGTTGTTTTGTTGTTGGGTTTTTTTCAAACTGTAGGTCCACTTTGTCTCAATCAAGGCAATGTCAGTCTTTACTAGTTTTCATCTCTCCTTTAACCCACTCTCCATTGATTCATATTTGGTGTAATTAGTCTATTTGCTAACTAACTGAACGCTACGTCTACACTACGTCTTACAGCCTCATTTTTGCATCCCATCAGTGATTTACTTCTTCCATTCCATTCTTTGTCTCTTTTTCATACATTCTCTTCCTCGTAACCACTATAACAATAAATCACTGCTGCTCACTTGCCTCACTTCCATCTGTTGACGCTTCCCGACAACACATCCTCTTGTGTCATCCCGTTCTCCACCCATTCCTCCCTCTTCTGTTCCCTCGTTCCTCTATCTCACAGGGTGTAAAGTGGCTTAGGTGGTGGCACGCTCCTGAGCTGTATGTGCAAGCCATAAGAGGGTCAGCTGTCTATTTGCACTTTTAACGTGTCTATTAGTCTCCATCTCTCTCATAGGACAGTAAATGTTTTAACTTTCCATTCTATGGGCCATTCATTAAGTTAGTGTACTTTAATAAATAGTCTGATGTGTCACTGGCCAGTGAATTAGTGGCACTTACAATAACCCACTAGTGGCCAATAGATAGCCGGAGGGTTTCATATGCAGTGGCCACTTTTCCTCAGAAAACCAATTAGAGCTTACCAGGGTTGATGTGTATGTTAATAACACATATGTCAGTATTTAAAGAGTAAGGAAATCTACTAACTCATCACTGTTTACTGTGTGACAGGACTCAAGAGACATTTCTTTATTCTGAACTCACAATACTTTTTATTTAAACATTTATGCATTTTTACTTATAACAATAGAAAACAATAGTATTTAATTACGTTGTACAAGATCTTGTATGTGAAATCAAGCATTATTTTTGTTCCACTGTCTCTGGATTGCCTCAAAATTTTTACTAAAAATACAGAAATCATTCATTATTTCTAACTAATTATTAATGCAAGTATCCTTGAGTGCTTCTACGTGAAAGAGATGGGGTTTGCTGCATGTTCCCGAAGATCGAAGACAGGAAAACTATACTTTCAGACAAATGCAAAGGTGTCGAACACATAATTCAGGCCATAAGGAACACAGCTGCCAAATGTAGGATGCAGATCTGGCAAAAAAAAAAAATGAATCGCCAACTGCCAAAATGTGTAAATAAATAAGCTTATATCATTGCCCTGTATTTCATGCAGGTGTAGGCCTTGGCCATAGACCTTACATTACATTTGTGTATGACGTTTGTACTGTAGGATGACATTGTGTGTTTCAAACTATAGCCGTAAGTGCAACAAGTTCAAGACTTTAGTGCTTTGATCAGTCTTTGTACAGTGATGTTAGCTTGTGAAAAGTTTTTGACAGGAAAGAAACTTAAATGAAGAAGAGAGGAGGGCGCAGGGAGAGGAAACATGGAACCGCAGCCAAAGTTCAGTCAGGAAGACTATTTGCATGGGTATGTCTTCGTTCTCGCCTGACTCGTGTCATGTCTGTTTTGGCCTGGTACTGTCATCTCATGATTGTCTGTCATCATCAACTAAAAAATCTATCCAATGGTACAGCACCAAACTCATCTCACCACAGTGGTTTTTAAATGTGCAGTGCTGCTGCTACACCTCTCCATCTCCACCAAGTCTTAGCAGTTCCAGCAGCTCTATCATTTCCAGTCTGAGCAGAGCCATCAGCCACCACATGCCTGGACTACATGGGGGGATCTATATCGTTGTCTCTCAGAAAAAAATAGCCGTCAATCTCAATCATCTCCGTGCTGAATTCAAGCGACAAACTCTTTACCCCTATTCTTAATTAACTTTTAGTCTCTCTAATAAACATTTATCTCTCCTTCACTCTTGTCTCTCCTCATTGAACTGTTTCGACCCTCTTACATGAGCTCTGGGTTCTTCTCTGAACGATAATGTAATTTTCAGAGAATTTTTTGGTCAACAGGCAGTCCTTTATCCCAAATATACCTTCCAGGAGCAGGTTAGCTGTGCAGTATCATGTTACCATGATGATGCACCATGGCAAGGGGTGGATTCTTAACAGTGAAAACTGAGAGGCTCAGGTCATCAAAAAACCAACACATAATGTTTCCTGTGATGTCAAGTCTGAGTTTGTGGGCCGCCCTGATACATCCACATAAATATGCTTTTTTGGTATGTACAAAAGTACAGTATTTGTCAGCAAATGACTATCTTGAAAATTTAAAATCAAGTCATGATTAAAAATTACATTTTTAATTACATCATCACATTTGTGATTTTAGGTGTGATAGTCACAAAGAAAAAGATGGTTGAAAAAAACCCAAAACAGCTTGACTTAATTTGTAGCAATATAAGAGGGTAAGGGACAACCAATACAGAGGTTTTGCTGAAAAAAAACAAAAAACAGGAGTCACTGTTGTGCCAGTAACGTGCAATTCATTCTTTGATTCTTTTTAAGAATATAAATAAAGTTTATGCATTTTGTAGGTTGATTCCCGATAGGTGAACCCAAGTGTTATTTCCTGAAGAGTCCAAAGCTAATAATGTAGCCTTGACAGGGGAAAGATGATTGCCATTGACAAAGTGTGTGTATGTGTGTGTGAGTGTGATACTGGATGATTATGTGTATGTGCATTGTCAAGACAGGCAGGAGGTTAATTCAATCCTATAGAAACGCAGCATGGAGGGGATTGGACAGCACAGCCCTGAGGGTCTCACTGGCCTCAACCCCAATAGGGGGCAAAAAGCATTCACACGCACACAGAGAGAAACAAATACAAACAATATGGACCCTGTGACTTTAGAGTATAGAATCTGAAAAGCATAAGAAAAGTCAAATTGTTTTTATATCTAGTTTCTGGTGCATTTCATTTAGTGTCAAGCCAGATAAATGATGAGCACAGATTGATATTGATACTGTATGGACAAGAAAAAGGAGGACGTTTAGAGAAGAGTGCTGATGGAGGACAGTAAGAGGGATCGAGAGCATGGGGAGGGGAGAAGGGAATCGAGTGAATGAGAGGAAGAATGAGTGGCACCCGTGGAGAAGGTGTGGAAGAGGTGTAGGAGTGGAAGACAGGAGTGAGTGAAATAGAGTATAAATGGCAGGGTGATGCAAAGGAAAATAAGAGAGATGGCTTAAATAAACCCAACATCAGCATACAAAACATGTGCAATCAGACCAGTCTTGTAACTCAGAGAATCAATGCTGAGGTATTTCTGATATTTTCTGGGCATTGATCATAAAAATTTGAAGGACGCACTACAAATTACTCCACTTTTACTACTCTATTATGTCTTCAAAAAAAAAAACAGTCTTGATGGAAGTTACTGCGCTGGAACAAAGCCATTGTGATGCTGCATCCTAAGGCACCACCACATTAGCTTCAACTCTCAGCTATGGTGTTGGCCTCCTGTATTTGTCCCTGCGGGACAGAGGACCTGGGCCGCTGGAGCTAAAAATACATTCATGTTTTTAGGATACAGCTTATTTTCATGCGTTTTTGTTTTCCACATCCTCTCTTTTCCGAGTGAGCGAACAACCTGGTCTGTGACCAACCACTACGAATCCTTCGGTACACTTGAGTCTGTTTTTGATCGTGTCAAAAGTTATCTTGTGCAAAATCCTGTTTCCAAAAGTTGAGATGCTATGTAAAATGTAGTTAAAACAAAATGTAATAATTTGTAAATTATTTTCAACATATATTCACTGGGACACATTGCAAAGAAAAGGCATGTAATCTTCTAACTGTCTTACTATTTTATCACAGTTCCTACTAACCCCTAGTAGTCTAGGGTTATATTGACCATTTTTAAATACTTAAATACATTTTATTAGCACAACAGCACATCAAAAATTGTTTAACAAGCTAGTGTTTGACATACTCTATTTTTTTCAATACAACTTTGGCTATATTGACCTAACAACAATTTTTTTCACTTTGAATAGTATCATATTGGATCCAAATGCACAAAAGGAATCGATAATCAAAAGCACAGTCAACACACAACTAAACACAAAACACGTAGCTTGAAAAACAATGACAGAGATTTAAATAAATGCAGCCTCTTTCCCATTCCAATTTGCATATTTTTATGCACATCTAAATATATATTTTTGTAATAAAAAATACGCAACACAATGTCTCCAGATTTATTTGGTCTATCAACACCATAAACTAATGCTGAGTACGTTACGATGATGTCATTCTTGCGTCTTTCTAAATAGCCTGAGGTTCCTGTTTCCGTATTTTATAATGTGCCACATATTCTCAGTGGAGGACAGGTCTTGACTGTAGGGAATGTGGAAATGTGTAAGTGTGGAGATTCACATTTATGTCTTCCCAGGATGTCTGACAGAACACGAGAGCTGCAATTATCAGCCACAACGTGTACCTGCTTAGTATTGTATTGGTCCCTTTCATGCTATCAAAGCAGCTCCGATCTGTCATGACATGAACAGGGGACCTCTAAGCATGCCCGTTTAGTACCTAGAACCGCAACAGTGACAGCAGATCCTTTGGGTCTTTTGGGGTGGGTTGAGGGCCATTTTACATCAAGTTCCATCGCATCCAATAAATGATCAATTGGTTTGGGATCTGGGGAGTTTGGAGGGCAGGTCAAAAGTTTGGTCTTTGTGTGGTCTTGTCACGTTCCTCACATCATTCCTGAGTGGTACAGGGCATGAGGCAGTCTTACCTGGACTGCAATAATGCAGGAATGTTTAGGTGGGTGGGACATGTATGTGACATCCACATGAATACTTGGAAAGTTTCCCATTGGACCATTGCAATAGTTTTAATGTTGTGGCTTATCGGTGTACATCAGTACCCTTTGGTACATCTGGTCCCAGTACTTACATCAGTAAGTATGTTATTATCCATCTGATTAATCCCCCTCATTAGATAAAGTTACATTAGGGTAGGTTTTAGGACTCCTGTCTCCAAGCATGTTGTCTACCTGGAGTGTAGTGTGCTCCTAATCTTAAACCTACACTTGAACTCCCCAATAAAGTTTAAATGAATGAAAGTTAACATTTATGGGTTGTTCATAAGTCAGGCCCAGTTCGGCTAAATAAGATGTTTTTCAACTTCACCACTTAGGAAAACTACAGCACACTTCTTGAGATTATATCAGTCCATCGCAGATGAGCTCAGAGAAGTCTTGGTCTCTGAGGACATCAGTGTTAGATTACCTGGGAACTCCTTTAATATGTATCTATGAAGGCAGCTAAAGGCTGTGTACGGAAAATAGTTCTCCTAAGTGTTTAACAGCTCACATACTATCATCATAATCATGACAGTTTTTGATACAGTGTTCCTGAAAGATCACAGGCCATGGATATTCAAGATTCTCTGAATGATTTTATAGATAGATGGTGAAATCTAAATCCTAAATCCTAAATCTTTAACTTTTTTCAGATGCCCCTTTCATCCTTAATCATGATACCATCTTTTGTTACCAATGAACCTGATAAGGGAAGCTCGAAGTGTTTTGGAGCATCGCACAACTTCCCCAGTCTTTTACCGCCTCTGTCAAAGTCAGAATAAAGATCAAAATCACTAAACATCATGAGCTTTAAATGATACTCTCTTCATAATGTATATAATTAAAAAGAGAGCATGTAAAAAAAAAGATTATAAAATCACTTTTATGTTAACGTGTCTGTTCCCTAAAATTTTTGAAATCAGGGTTATATCCTTGAGGCACCTTATGCCCCAGGTCTACATACAGTAAGTTATAGTGAAACTACTGAAAGTATCTGAACATTTTTATTTATTTATTTTTACATTCAATAATTCTTAAACCGACACACATGATAGGCCAAAACATTAAGACCACTTTTGTTACAGAACGATAGTCTGGACTTTGGGTCCTTAAAAAAACCCCAAAAATACTGTTTCAGACAACGTTTAACCCCTTCATGGCAACAACAATTTGTGATGGCAGTGGTTTAATCAGCAGGACAGTGTCTTGCCACACCAAAAAAAAAAAAAAGGACTCCAAATTCAGCAGATCCCAATTCAATTGGACATTCAGGAGAAAGGCTAACCCTGCACCCACCAGACTCATTCCATCCACCACCGGTACTCTGGTGCTAGACACAACATGTACACTCCCTGGAAGTCACATGTCTTTGTCTTGATAAGAAAGAGCCAATACTCGATAGTGCCTCCATGGATCACAACTTTTTAAGGCAGGTCCCATAGATCAGATCACATTTGTATCTGGGGAATGTTGAGGCCAACCTTCTAAGGTTTTTTTCACATTCATTTATCAGTTCCTAAGCAGGTTTCATGGTGTGGTAGCATGAATTGTCTTGCAGATGGAACTAATATCATCATGGTGTGCAGAGTTATGTCTGTAAGGGTTTTTGGTTTGTGTCATGTAGCATCCACCTGAATGCCGGGATCAAGGCTTTCCCAACAGTTGCACTGCAGATACCGATGGTATTTACTTCAACTATTAGTAGTTCTATTGTAGTGGCTGATCAGTGTACACATGATCAGACACGCACCCAAACACACAATCAGCAAAAAATGGGCCTAAATGCATTCAGTAGTGAATATGTATGCGTATGTATGTGAGCATGTGTATTACATTTACATACGGTCAACCTAATATTGTATTTTGGTGAAAAACACACAGCCAGAGCAGCAATTTATTCAACTTCTCCTAATCAGCAGCGAGGCCACAGATGTCTCCATACATATTCATGCTGGTTTGGAGACTCAGAAAGATAGCCTGCATTTACCATATTACCCTTAACGTTATTAGACCAGCAAACACAATTTTGCCAAATAGAAGTCATACATATGAATTTAGAAAATGAGACAATATTAATTGTGCCATCGTCATTCGGATTTAATCCCGTTTATTTGATAGCATTTCAATCTCCGGAATTGAATGCACCCGACTGAATAAATTAGTACAATCAATGTATGAGTAGATCCTCTGTCATGTGGACACACTCTGTGCAAATCTATGCAAATGTCTTATGAGGAGAGGATAAGAGAAACACTTCTTGACTAACAAAGCTCTTGATAATCATGGCCTATCCGACACAACGCTGTGATTTCATTTTTTGCCCTCTCAGAGGATAAGAAAGAAATAAAACCAGAAGAATATGATAACGAATACTTAGAAAAGAGGCTTTAAACACTTTTTGGGATAAACGATGCGTATGAGAATTCTTGCTTGTGTAGAAATGCTCAGGTTACCAGGTTTGTCTCTCAGATAACTCCTCAGTCTGCATTTTTTTTTTTTTTTCTGATTGATATATCAAAATTTATTCAACAGATGCCATTATTTTTAGCAAATATTGAAATATTGTGTTCCTCACTACTCCCTTTTTTCTCCTTTCGTTCTCCCTCCATTATTTTCCTCCTTCCACTTCCTCTTCTTTTCTTTTCATTTCTCCTCCACCCATTTCCTCCCTACTTCTATCCTAGCCCCTAGCCACCTCCTCTCCCCTCCTCTCCCCTCCCTTTGCTCCTCTCTGCCTGGTATTGATTAGAAGGCGAACCTCTAATCTCCTTAAGGTCATTAGGAACACTTAATTAAAACCTAGTTAGAATGCCTTTGTTCAACCAAAGCAAATTGCAGCTGTTCAAATGCGATTAGTATGATAACGTAAAAAAAAACTTGTCGGCAGGGAAAAATATAAGGCAGACCCTTTTTTGGTAGAAATGTTTACACAATTTAAATGCAGAGCACTCAAGCATGGTAGAAGTGCTAAATGTATCTTACAACATTTCTTTAAAATCAGTTGTCGTACAACATAAAGTAAAATAGTTGAAAATATAAGAAGAAATACAATTTTTTGCAGCCTTATTACAACTTTTGTTTATTAATATCTAATAGAATCATAATGACATATTCACACTTTAACATTTATTAATAATGTCTGAATTTCAAGCATGCAGCTTGTCATAAGTTATTCACTGCATCTAGTTTGGTCACTTCTCTGTGCAGGACTTCATCACAGCAGACACATTCTGTAATTAGTAATTCATGGTTGATTGTTCCGGAGGCCCAATTAATAGGACACACGGCATCGCATCCCTGGTGACTGCCATTAAATTGCTGACAGGGAAAGATACCCCAGCAGTATCTTTGTCTCTGCAAAACACAGCATCCATCTTTTCTGTTGTATCTCAAGAACAAATCACAGTGTATAATCTACTACAGGTTGTTCATGTTTTGACTAATTGCAACAATTATTTATTATTACCATAAAAGTTGTAGAGGGTTATGATTTTGTCTTTTTAAATATATATATATACAGTATATATATATGTCTGTTGCCAACATAACTCAAAAAGATGTGAAGAGTTTAGATGAAATTTGGTGTGTGGCTTGAGAATAATCAAGGGATGAAATAATTACCTCTTGGTCATGATCTGGATTCTGGATCAATTATCAAACCAGGATGTATGTCGGTTTGTGTGTGTAGGTGTTATCCTGAGGCACAATGCTCAAGGTTTGGGAGAGATCCCAGGCACATATTTCCCAATAGAGTTACCTCCCAAAAAACCCTTATTCAGAAAACTAGTGATATTTGAGTAACTTTTTTTTCTGTATAGGGTTTCTTTCAGGTAAGTGGTTAGGGTGTGCATGATACTTTCTCACTTGATGTTTGCAAAGCTTTGGATGCCTTCGGTCAGAACTCTCTGAGTCTTTTTTTATTTATTTGTTTTCTCCAGTTGCCTTGATTTAATGCAATTTTTCTGTTTTCGCGGGTTACAGGCCCTTGTTTCTCTATCTCATGACAATATAAAGAGTTTTAAAAGGATGGAAAAACTGGCTAAACTTAACAAAACAATATTATTACATGCAGATGCAGTATAGTTATAATGCTTTTTTATTCTAGTTATTTCTGTTCAAGTCTTATGTGTGTTAAAGCAGCCCATAGAAAATGGGGATTCCACACTGACTTCACGATCCAAATCTATCCACAGTTTAGAATTGTTTCCTTGTGTCTATGTTTGTTTAAGCTGATTTGTTTTTCCTCAGTAGCATCCTACTGCACTGTATTATTAAATGTTTACATGGTATTTTAGTGTAAGAGGAGTGACTGACAGCTGACCAGGGTTCCTCTCCTCTCTGAGAGCCGCTTGTCTGGAACACACACTCATCCACACAGGTGGGGGGGTGAAGCGTCACTACCACCCAGTCGGGAGGGTAATCAGGCTATTCAAATCGCACAGTAACTCCCAAACGGTCTCTATTATTGTGTAACAGATAGAAAACTCTTTGCCCCCACTCACGCCTCCCCCCTGTCGTGTCCCGTTACCAGTGTAACGCTGTGTCGCCGTTACCTCGTTCCCGGTATCCTGCCGCCTGGAGCGCTGCTGGCCAGATGGCGTCTCGCGGTAATCTCCTTAGCACCGCCGCGCGCCGCCTGTTCTGAATGAGAGCGGGAAGAAAAAAGAGTAGAGCTTTGTCAAGTTCAGCTCTGATGTCATTCATGTTTTTTTTTTCTTTTTCTCGAAGTGTCGGCCAGGACGACGGACAAACAAGAAGTCATGTTTGGGGAGGACTATTTCTTCCGCCGCAGCGGTGAGTGAAGGTTTGTGTGTGTGTGTGTGTGTGTGTGTGTGTGTGTGCGGGGGAAAGGCTCGTTCTGACGGAGCAACAAGTGGGACGCATCCTGACGCCGCACTTGTGACGGAGCTCGAGGTTTGTGCTCTGACTTCACAACAAGAGGTAAGTTAACCACCAGGAGCTGCAAGATATTTCAGCGTGTTAACAACATCTGCAGAGTTACAAATTTGTGCGGTGTGTTGTGACCGTTATCAGATAGACCGTGAGCTTTTCTGCCTCATACCTGACACTGCAGGCAGGAGGCTAATTCAGCACTAGGGATGACTGCACCGCTGGCCTCTTTTTGTGTGTCCAAATGTGAAATTGAACAATATAAGTATTGTAATGAAGAGAGCTTTGGCCTAAGCCTCAATTTCCAACAAACTTACGTGAAAACCCATTCGGTTGGATGAAAACCTAGGGGCCAGATGCCAAAGGAAAAGGGACATGTTTAATTCAACGGAAAATGAAGAAAAGAGGAGAGCAATGTAGAGGTATCAGTTGAGTTGTGCCTCCATCAAGCTGTACATGATAGTGTCGGCTTTGGCAAGGGAATGGGCTGCATGGCATTTCACTCTCCTGAGATATGTCTCATGTTGGATTTTGGTCTGACCATGTCTCTCCTCCCTTCTCTCCTTCTCCTTTCTCCCTGTCTAGATTGTGAAATCCTACCTATCATGTGAAGGCTTTGGTTTGGGTTTGTGTGTGAGAGTGTGTGTGGCTCACAGAGGCAGTGTGAAACAGAGTAAAGCTTCGTGGCTTCACCCCTGGGGCACTGGCCTGTAAAGAAAAATGTCCCTGGAACCCTGGAAACATGAAACCATGACAGTCATCACTTATTCAAGAGGTGGACATCTTCTGAAAGAATTCCAGGTTCTTGAGTGTCCCTCTGCCTCTTGGAATGTTGCAGAACTGCTGTCCAAGTTTGCAGAACCTTGGACTATGCTGGACCCCCTGATTAGTCTGACTCTACAATTTTTTGAGGTCAAAGGCCAGAGATGGATGGAGAAAGATGCAAAGGGAGAGAAAGGGAAAAGGATGAGTGGAACAAGGAGAAAGTGGATGAAAAGAACAACTATATGCTTTAGAAATACAAACCAGAATAATGTTATAAAAGACCCGGAAAGTGGGAGGGAGTGTTTGGAACGAAGGCTTGGGAACAGGGTGGATGACTCTGGGACTCTCTCAGCCGCAGAAACAGAAGGTGTGATAAACGGAAAAGAGGAAGGGAGATGGAAGTGGTGCTCTGTTTTTCTCCCCTCATTTTACCAGAAAACCACCTCTGAGGGATACATAATGAAACATCCTCTCTTCCTCTGGTTAATCCTCGTCCTCATCACCCTGTGTCCAAAAACTGCCTCATCACAGGTAAGAGCCACTCACAAGACTAAAGCATGATTTCTAATCAAAACACTGTGGAATGCTAATGTTAACAGACAGTTTTCTCTGTAACGGTTATTTAATTGATTCACATTTTTTCCACTGCGGAAACTTTGGCTTGTCACACTAGGAGAATTATTGTGATTACTAAATACAAGCAATAGTTCTGTTCCATTTATGTGTACCTAACCCATCAAATTAAAGCTGAAGAGCATGACGAATTTTATTCTTTACATCTATTTTTTTTTCTACTGTTAAAGGTCAACATTTATGACATCTTATGTGAAAATGGCTTAACTACAGTATGTACGCACAAGTAATGTCTATATATAATTTTATGTCACAATTGTCTTAATTCTGCCTTAAATAGGGACCTGTGACAGTTTTTTTTAACCCAAATTTCAATTTTTTTTCCATTTTGATTCACTGACATTCCATTTTTGTGTCTTTTTTTTCCACAGAATTCAATTAGCAGGTTGTGAAAAGAATGCAGGCTATTAACTTAATGTTAGCTTACCAAAGACAATGTTTAGGATGCTGACTATGGGTGATCCCACGCATTAGCCACCGTCCCTGGAAAATTCTTGCCTGATAAACGTTTCTATTTCTCCCAAAGTCAGAGTTACAGCCTTAGAGTTATAGAGTTATGGTCTAAGATTCCGTCCCTGCTTCTGTGATTGTGGAAATCATAGGGCCCTAGTATTGTAGGTCTGTACATACAGTACAGTACAAATGACAAGCTGGGACCTGTATTTGCCTTGTGATTTTATTTTATACAAAATTTTATATTGTTGTTAAAAATGCATAATGGGTCAAAACTGTCTGATTACTGAATCTACTGAGTTAAGTAAAGGTAGAAAGTTGCACAGAATAAATGTGACAATAATACCTGTTAAACATTTTTTTATTCTTAGGGACACTTCCCGCGGATGGAGAACATTGCTGCCTTCAAACCCATTTCCACCTCTCCGGGTCGCTCAACCTGTGGGGTTCTTGAGCGGAGCAGCTACTGTCAGTCACCGGTGTCCGAGACTGAGCTGATGACATGTTATCAGGCCTTCTGTGTTCAGGATTGTCCCTATAGATCTTCTACACCTCCATATGCTCCACTGCTACTGCCTGGACACAGGTATACCACTTCATAATGTTACTAAGGTATTTTAAAAGGCTGTATTATCACCTTTCAGTCCATTTAAATTTTGATAGATTTGATAGATTTTGGCATTGGGCATGTTTGAAACAGCTATAAAACACTTTTTTTGGGAATGATACTGATATATTTAAATTGTATTCCAATAGGAGTAACTGTGTAACTGAAGACCGGAATGACACTCATCCTGGGACTGAGTCGGGAACAACTTCACGTTCAGAGGTGGTTTCTGGTGGATACAGTAGTGTGCTGTTTCGGCCAGTCCAGTTTGGATGTCTGATCTCTCCCCCCTCACAGAAAATAGGAGCACAGGGTTCCCTCACCCTGGCAGTGTGGATAAAACCAAGCTTTCCAGGAGAAATGTGAGTTTAATTTTTTGTCATCCTAGCAACTATTTAAACTTTGTTGTGCAGCTAGCCAGCTACTTTCACCTCCGCCAGTGAATTTGGAAGATGTCTTGTTTTCACCTGTGTCTGTTAGTTTGTTGTTTTATTTGTTAGCAAGATTATACAAAAACCACCTGACCAATTTTGCTAAAGTTTTCTTAAAGGTGTTTCTTGCTCGAATGTACAGTTGATTAGATTTTGGTGGTGAAAAGTTAAAGGTCAAGGTCAGTCAGAGGTCAAAAAGCATGTTTTGGGGCTTAAAGTATTGAAAGAGAGCCATCTAACTGGTGTCATTTTGTAGCTGACAGCACTGGCTACAGATGATTAACTGCTGGCCATTCCAGGCCAGGGTCACTAACAGATCAATCTCATTTTTTGGACATATCTCTAAAAGGAATTGACATTTGAGAGATGTCATTTTTTAACTAATCCCAGGGTCCATGACATAGCCAAAACCAGATGGCTGTGCGGTTCATGTGTCACCTGGCAGATGGTGCAGATATGTGATCTTTTTCCAAATTACCTTAATCTCAAAATCACTCTTAGGAATGCCCAAAACAAACACTAATACCACAGCCTGATAGAAAGCTGAAATATGAGCTTACAGAAAAAGCTGACAACTGCGTTGGCAGAGTTGTGCAATAGCTGAGTACATTCTTAAATTTTCAGTTGAGTGGGCAGTTAAAATTAGCATATTTGGGGATTCACCTGCTTTCATTTTTCAAATAATTTGTGGTAAAAAGTATGTTAGTAACCTGCATTTCACCCTGTCTGCCTGTTTGCGCTATTAGTTATAATTCCTCACCTTTAGTTTGTTATTACCACAGTCTGGTAGAAAGCTGAAATATGAGCTCACAGAAAAAGATCAACCTGAAAGGTAAGCATTTATTGTTAGGAAGCATATATTGTAGGGAATTTAGCTGTGTTGGTGGAGGTTTGCATTCGATCAGTGCATTCTTTGTAGTTGTTTAGGTTTCTCTATAAAGAACAAAGACCCAACACATTACTGCTGCCCTACGGAGTGCTTTATGACTTAGTCTGACATTTACTGACAACTGTGCGGAGACCCAGGCCACAACATCTGTAATTGGTCCACTTGGTCACTCTGTATCTTACACAATTCTCTTTCATTTCCTGCTGTTGTGGAACAAACATGGACCAAATCAAGTAAACGTTGACTGAAAAAGTCCACAAATATAGGCATTTATGTCACTGTTCATCATAGATTATCAGATGGCCATAGTTTGTGGATGAAAATTTCCACAAACATTGGATGCATTAGATACATTCATGCAGCAACGGTTTTTACATAGTAACTTTATGTGCATTTAGATTGAAAATTCAGTTAAACAGCTTGGGATCATATTAAGCACTAAAGAATGGGAAATGTGTCAGCCAATGGTATAAATATAACTGATGGATGGAATCTAATCTAAGCAACATAGATTACCAAAGATCATCAGACCTATTTGGCAGTGTCATTAAAAGTAAAAACTGTTATATCCAGAAAGCGTTGTTGAGACTGCATTGAGTAAAGAAATGGCCGGAAGCTTTAGCACTTACAGGTCTCAGAGTGAAGAGGCTGAGAGCTCTCAATGTCTGATTGGAAGCATACAGTGTTCTCATTCATCTGTGCTCTGTGACACTGGATCATCATTTAAGTACCTAAGAGCTGATTAGGGATAGAGCAGATTTTGTATAAACCATGTTAGTTTTGATGAAGAAAAATCAGACCAAGTGAAATCCACGCTGTAGTCAGCTTGTAGAGGCACAAGTTCGGGATTGGCTCATGGGCAGGTAAAAAAATGCAAATGCATTATTGTATATTGTTTTATCAAGAACAGGCTGTTATGTTGTTGGAACCTTTATTTTTTATTGTAATGTGAATTCTAATTTTTACATTATTTGAAAGTAGAAATGCAGGGTTACAATCTTCTTGTCTGATTACAATTACATTTTTTTTGTATGGTTTTTTTTTGTAAGTGTGACCTGCTGATACCGATTTTTGCCAATATTGATTTAGATTTTTCTCAAAAAACTGTAACAGACGTTATATATATAAACAAACAAATTTACTTTTTTTCAATACAAAATAATATTTTCATTAAAGAAATTATTCTGTTGAGTTACATAACTCTTAAAATAAAATGCTCTGTGACTGGAAAGTACTATAAATAACCTTACAAAATATGATAACTTTACAAATTAATTTATCAAACAAAAGCAGCTACAAAAGGTTTTTAACAACAGGTTACGGTCGGTCACACTAAAAAACGTCCAGTTCTGGATCCAGACTTTTTCAATTAGAAATACATCAAATTCCCTTTTGAGGCCATTACTGTTCAACTTTTGTCTGTACCGAGTCAAAGCATGCTGTCTTAATTTGTGTTTCCAATATTAGTTCACAGGCACGCTATGGTGCTTAGTTGCCTCCTATTTGGATGGTCTCTGGTTGCAGTGACATCAGATGGACTTTGTCATCACTGAGGGACAAATTTTAGCTTTCTCTTCTTTACTCATTTTGTCTTTCTATATGCATTTTTCAAACAGTAAATGGTAGAAGCCAACAACAATTGGAACAACATGATTATGAGTAGCTGGCTACCTGCTACAACTTTCCACAGTACAATAGTTAACAGCACTAAAGACAACACTGCTCTTAAATCACTAAACATCCGTTGCAATGGAGATGCAAATCCCTGCTGGAACGGACTTGTTAAGCTGGCGCATAACACACACACTGGCACATATAATGCGAAAGGACCATGTTTATTGTCATCATCACGTCATCTCTTTTGTAATGCAACTGGATATATTTTTTTTACATGAAAGTGTTTTAAGGAGTGTTTTCCAACTTATTAGAGAAATTAAACCTCATGTGAGAAGGTGGAAGGGTGAAAGAAATTATGTGATGTTTTTCAGTTTTTTTTGTATTGGGTGAATGAACTGTATTGATTACTTGAAATGCAGCTTATGTTTCATGGCAGTATTTGTAAGAATCACTGAGCACACTAAGGCAGACCCCTGATCAAAAATGATCTCTGATTTTCAAACATTGAAATCACAGTGAAAATCCTATGATACTGATCAAATAATAAAGAAGTTCCAGGTCATGTCAGTATCATCACAAGGAATCACTGGCCAAAGAGCTTGCTGTCCTTTCCTACGTAGATATGTTGGGTGTGAGAGAGGCTGGGGATGATAGGGTGATGGTATGTTAAAGCAGGCATGGAATGGTGCAGAATTGCACACACTCAGATCAGCTTACAATCAAATTCACACACAAAAGATGATCAGTTTTCTTGGCTTGGCAATCCTATTTGCTCATTAAAGTTGAAAATAAAGTTGCTTGCTCCTACAGGATGAGATGCCTTGTTGTAAAGCTAAAAATAGGCTAAACATATCAGATGTCTTTGTTTGTATTTACTGGTTGGGATTTATTGAATGAAGCTACTTAGTACTGGAAAGATTTAGCACTTTAAGCATGAAATATTTAAAATGAGAGCATGACATTAGGAGCTCAAATGGAAGAAGTTAACCTTGAAGGCTTTCTTCCAGGAAGGACATGGTAACTAACACCTGTTTAATGTTGTGAAAGAGTCTATTCGTGATGATAACGTTTTTGTAAATGTAATCTTGTATTTTTAATGCCACATTTATTGGTCAACAATTTTATTGATTTAGCCGATTTATCAGCAGACAGTGTTTGCATTGTTGAGCTACATAAGTCCACTCTGAGGCTATAATATCCAGACAACATATCAACAAGTTATGATCATCCCGTGCAAGTTCACTAGCAAAAACAAAACAAAAAAACCCCCAAAAAAACCCACTTCCAGTCTCTGCTTGGTTGTTAGATTAGATTTTTGTTATAAGATTAAATGTCGAATAGATAATATTCAACATTGGTTTGGCCGCTGTTGGTTTCTTATGTTTACACTGTTCATTTTTAATTTTTTTTTTTATTTTGAGTTATTCCTCACCCGGTTCGGGAGTCTAAGGGCAGCAGGTGTCACATGTATACAGTTTGTAAAAGCCCACTGAGACAAACTGTAAATTGTGATTTTAAGTGATACAAATAAAATTTGTTTAGAAATTAATTTTGTTATGTCTTTTTGATGGTGTACGGTTGTCTGTCGCACTTTGATGAAATTTGCCTCAACAATTCACTTGAACATTGAGAATTAATATAGTAGATTTACATCAGTGTAACCTTATGTTTGTCCGACATTTTTGAGCAATATATCAAAAAACACTTTAAAGTTCTTTAAATTTTACACAAATGTTCATGTTGATTCAATGAACTAATTAGACCTAAATAGAACTAATTGTTGTTGCACCATATGACAAAGGTCTCCATCAATCACTACTTATACATCCATATTTGTCTTTAATTATATACCGGGTTTTGATTTGTGCGTTGTGGCATAACCTCAAGAAAATGATTTATTAGGTGAAATTTACTTTCACCAGACCAAGTCACAACCATTACCTTGTAGCAGGAGCACTGAAAGAGGGGGAAAAAAGGCTCATCATCGACATCCCAAAAAGTTATTTGAACACCTAAGAAACGCAAAGCTTTCGTATTTGAGGACCTGAGAATAAGATACATCTTGTGTGTTTAAGCTTTTGCTCTTATGGATAGCAAAATTGTTAACCATTTGCTTTAAATCCCATGACTCCTTTGATGGAATCCATCGACCAAACAGATTGCACCTAATATTTTCACCACTGGAGACAATTCAGTGAATGTGAATCAGAAACATTTTTCATAACTGCACTAGTGCTCCTCAAAATCTGTGTAATCAAAAACAACCCCTTTCAACAGATTAGATGCTAAAATTAATTTGAAATCATGTATTGTAATTTCATAAGAATGTCTTTAATAAGATCAGAAATCGTTGATTGTATGTGGATTAAGGAAGAATCTGGCATCAAAAAAATCATGTTTGGGGCTTAAACAAACATTTTAAAATAGCTGGTTTTGTTGAGTAAAGAATAAATTCTGTCAACATTAACAAATTGCAGAACGTGTTGAAAAGATAAAAGTGACCGATAACTGCAGTGGTGACATGGCTCACAAAGAACTTGAGCAGCATTACAGGTTTTGTATTGTATACCGTACTTACTCACTGGATGTTCAATTTAAAGTCAGGGAAGTTTAACTCTCAGAAGGAGAAGCAGAGGGTTTAAAAGGTTCTTTTAAGTTTCTTGCTGGGATTTTGTCTGTGAAATCATCTGTCTGGGGATTCAAATGACAGACAACTCTTGTTGTCTTGGTCTCCCGAACATGACACCTGTATGGCTGAATGCATCTGAATGGAAGTAATATCTCTCCCCCTTTTTCCTCTCTCTATCGCTTTCTGTTGCTGTCATTGGCTATCAGTCTTTTGTTGTAGAGACGATCATGGCTGCCATCAAAGAAGGCAGATGAAAGGATGTCTCTATCCTCACCCCTGTCTATCTATCCTCACCCTTCTCCCTTTGACTCTCCCTGTCCCTGTGATTTCATATCCCTGCCCTCATCTGAACAATGAACACAGCCAGCCACCTGTTCTTACTGAGTGTAGTTTTATATTAAAAAATTGCTTAACTTCCTGAAACTATAAAATTATATATTCTCTTTTTAAATTTATGTATTA
>KV751315.1:2975828-3008747 GCA_001698575.1 Mola mola
AGTCTAGCAGAACAGCGTTTTGTATACACAATGTGAAATCTTACAACTTTTTACACTATACAGAAAATGTAAATGTGTCTTATAATGTATGTAAAGGGAAATGATCACAACAATTTCTTCCACATAAAAATTATTTTATTAATTTTAAATACAGGTAATTTTAAAAATAGTAATACATTGTATGAAAATGGGGGTGCTTTTACCAGATGGCAGCACGGCAGCAAGGTTTTTTTTATTCATTCATTTTCTACCGCTTATCCCGTTAGGGGTCGTGGGGGGGGCTGGAGCCTATTTCAGCATCTTGGGACGAAGGCGGGGTACACTTTGGATGAGTCGCCAGTTCATCGCAGGGCTGACATATAGAAACAAACAACCATCCACACCTACGGGCAATTTAGAGTGACCAATTAACCTACCCCCAGATTTGCATGTTTTTGGAATGTGGGAGGAAGCCGGAGTACCCGGAGAAAACCCACGCAGACACAGGGAGAACATGCAAACTCCACACAGAAACGTCCTGACCCAGAATCGAACCCAGGACCTTCTTACTGTGAGGCGACAGTCCTAACCACTGCACCGCCCTTTACAATTTTAATCAACCCATTTAAAACAAGATGTATTTCTCATAAAGAAAGTGAAGCCGATTGTCTTATTTCATGTACTGATATACTTTGGATAAAACATTATTGGTAAGATTTTGATTTTTTGCAGTGTTTTTACCATTTGCATAAATATAATTTGTGCTTCTATGGTTTGTGTAGATGGTTTTTCATAAGTAACATTAGTTATAAACGGCACAGGTACAAACCTCGGTGTCGTGTCGCTGCTGACACATCTTCTTCCTCTTCTTCCCCAAGATAGCTGGCTCTGACAGCCTGAGGTAAATGCTGTGGAGTGGTAGTAGGCTCGGTGGCGGCATCAAAATCCGACCACACAGCAGTGAATAAAGGGGATTTTTGCAATAACAACAATAAAACACTAAAGTTGCGCTCTATGAGTGACTACATTTCTGTTGACCATTTTATCAGATCACAAGTTAAAAAAACAGCCATAAGAATTACACTGTTGACATTATTTAGCCATTAGCTGTGTTAGCCGCTTTTAGCTGGATACCTTGCAAGCTAAAACTTGCATTTACATAGATATATATCTTTTAGCAGATAGAAGAAATACTCTAATAATATTAATAACTACGATGTAAAAATCAGTATTCCAACTATAAAAGAATAGCTAAAATGTACATCCTTCTATGATTACATCATCACTTGACATCCACCAGCGAGGGGGAGTATTTTCTTCATTTGCTGTTGTCCTCAAGGGATGCCCCAAAGTGTTACACGTATGGGGTTGGGGCATAGCAGGTGGGGAGTTGTTGCCTAAGCTTGACCAACATTCCCCTTTTGTTTTGCTCTGACAAGCTGAAGCTGTAGTGCGGCATCTTGTACAAAGTCTCGCATACAGCAATACTAGTATATGCACTACAACTTACAGCTTTAATGCAGTTTAATGTGTATAATGAAAGCTATTAGACTACCCAGAATGTAACTTTCAAATCATCTGCTTTTTGTCTTTTACGCGTTAAGAAGTAATGGCTTGATTACTTTCAAACATTAAGGCTAGTTTTCCAGTTTTTGTTTTAATTCAAATGTATCTGGCAATATTATTCGTACTTTAATAATGTCTTTGGTGTCATCCCTCTCCTATGACCAAACAATCCTATTTTACAATTTCATAAAGAAATGGTTGATTAAACAGGTGCCCTTTGTACAGTACATAAAGCAGAATTTTAGCATTACTTCTATAAGATACAGGATTGCTGTATTTTCGTTCATTAATGCTTACAAGTGTGGGAGTTCAATACTGGTATCTATTATTGGTCAGATATTTTTTGTTGACTGGAACAGCAAACTTTGGCTAACATTTATTCATCTTCTCTGAGCATCTCTTTTGTGTCCGTTTTGTGGCCCACAGCTAGAGTGAGTTTAGAAGAAACTCTTTTGTCCACACTGTATACTAAGCCATGGCTTGGCAGGAGTGTGAAAATTGAGAAGAGCTTTAGTCAAAATGCCAGTCTACAGATCACTAAAAGCTTTCCCACTCAGGATTTCCTGGGCTTTTAGATAGGCTTTGGTAAGATTGCCAGTGGGGTGGAGTTTTGCACAGGAAAGGGTGCTCGAAAGTCTCTTAGAGTACAGAAACCTTTAGGAACACAGTTGAATTAAAGTGTTTACCAACAAAAGCATGATAAAGAAACTTTTGTCAGAATAAGAAAATTGGGTGTTGGGTGTTTAGTCATGCTGTTGATTGAGTCAGATCCAAATTCATTCACATTGTATTGCAAAGTATTTGAATTCTACATATTGTGTTGTAAATATGCCTTGTCACTGTCCTCTACAGGCTGAAACCTGACACTGCAGTTCATTTTCATGAGAAGATCTTTGAAGGAGGACTGGGCTGTTTTTATGAACCTATCTCTCTTTTAATTTCAGTCTTAATGTGACAAGGCTGGAAAATGGAAAATACATATTTTTTTAGTTTTATGCCTATGGAAAACAAAGTAGGAGAGGTTATTTTTTCCTTTGCAGTAAGATAGTTTAATTATGATTTTTGCATTTAGGTTTTGTGAGTGCATCTGCATATTAATAAGGTAAATGTGTTTGAATGCAGTGAGTGACCATTTGGGGGTGGTTACTGATGCTCATATATACCTGAAAATATATGGTTTGAGTTAAAAGCCCTCATACAATACTTGTAGTAAGGAGCTATAGGAAAATAGTTTAAAGCAATTTCCTTTCCTCTGAACTCAGTATACAGAGTCTAAATGTGACAAGTTATCAGTGCTAAAAAAATATCTAAATCCTCCTTTTTCTTTTCCTTTATTACCAAAGAACTCTTCAGTTAAAATGGCTGAAAGAGACAAAGAGAGGTAGATGAAAGGAGGAGGTAAAAAAAAATACAGAAGGTTTGGCAAAGGAAAAAATGGAGGGAAAGTGTTTTTGAAAGCTTACAAAGGGAGTTGG
Source organism: Mola mola (assembly GCA_001698575.1). NCBI lineage: Eukaryota > Metazoa > Chordata > Actinopteri > Tetraodontiformes > Molidae > Mola > Mola mola. The sequence goes on from KV751315.1 coordinate 2,978,849, forward strand.
CTGTGTTTCAAAAGGGCGCGTGGCAGCTAAGGAGGATGAAGCGCTTCAGGATTCATTTACATCAGGCCTGACAACTGCCTCACATCTCCCCAAGAGCCACACAGCACTGGCTTAGAGATTCCTAAGGAGGGCCCTTCTTTTAGCTCCCTCTCTCACACTCGCTCCCACTTTTCTTTCTTTCCCTCCCATCTCTTTTTATCACTTTTATTCTTTCCTGCACTTTCTCTTCTGCTCTCATGTGCTTGCCAGTCTTCAATCAGCCATCATGAAAGTGTCTGTCTGGGCATCTTAACTATCCTCTGAGAGGCAGACACTTGTCTGGGCCTGCCTTCATCCCCTAAAGGCGTTTTTGACTTGGACTTATTTCCCTCCTAACACCTTTTCCACTTCCCTAAAGAGCTGACAAGTGAGAGCGACAGGGCAGGATAAACATGAGGAAAAGAGACAGGAAGGGAGATGAAAGATGAGTGAGTAGTTAAATGAGAGGGGGAAAAAAAGTAGAGATGGTTGAGAAAAGTAGGGAGAGAGCGAGAGCAAAAGAAAATGAGTAAAAAGAATTCAAAAACAGCAAAAAAAGGTGAAGGAATCTAATGACCTCACGAGGAGGAAAAAGGACAAAACAAGGAGGACCAATGCAGAAGAGAGACAGAAAAGATGAAGAAGGAGCAGGGCCTCCAGTAAGACAGAGATTTACATTTATAAGTGGTCCCACAGTGTGTTACCCTAACAGGATATGGAGATGGAGTAAAGGCAGAGTGTATGGCAGGGCATATTAAAGTTTTTTGGGGGGAAACGGACCCTCTTTTCTTGGCTTTGGGTTTGATGTGAAAGAAAGCTGCTCCTGCTTCAACGATGTTGTCCGCCGTGCAATTTTTAATATTCATGCAGCAGATCCGGAAAGGAGAGAGGAAGGAGAGGAGATTTTTTGGTCAAACAGAAAGCTAATTTGCGACTGAGGCAGTTTAGCCCGAGGCTCTTTCGGCTACTGGGGGAAAATGAGCTGCAAGATTAGCTGTATGTATAATTCACACACAGGGTCATACTCACACATACATACACACATACAGATATGCAAAAAACACATCGGTGGTGCATAGACTTTTTTAGATAGACACACATATGCACACAAAATGGCGAAAGACATTGTTCTACAACAGTAACTTGCTGCTACGCCTTTACTGCAGCATCCATCACACAAGCAGGCAGATCCCCTATATGATTCCACTGTGGTGTTATAGATGTTGGACAAAATCAACCAAGTTGTATTTAAAAAAAAAATACACAATATGAATGCTTGAGCCCTTCTAACCGTAACTAAATGCTCACAGGAATGTTGGCAAACACAAAATTATGACAGATTAACTTGTTTCTAGGTCCATGACAGACGTGCAAGTCTATTCTTGGATGGGCTTGAGGAGGATGGGACACCATTTGACACACAACCTCTGGGCACGTGGCTCTCTGATATCAATGAGGATGGTGCCATGTGGGTGGGACTCAGCTCCAATGGTAACTATCCCTGTTTTATATGTATATATGTATTACTTTTGACAAGCTGCATTGAATGTTGGGAGGGTTACCTTATTTAAGTATATTTTTTTAGGTTTTTATGCCATATGTTTTGTTGGTTATTAGACAATTGATGATATTACAGGAAACAGGTGGGGACTAGGGGGAAGGTATGTTTTGAAATGTAATAGGTTATTTGTTCCTAGGATATATGAGGATGTAATCCTTCTCAATATTTTTAATTAATACCTCAAATTACATTTTTTTTCTCAATAACTGCTAATAATCATATATATATTTATTTGTCATTTAATTATATAACATCATTACATCTGACTAGTTTCTCCCAAACATTATACTGTACTTTTGATCCAAATTCATTAGATGTTTCGATTCTTCAATGGTTTTACAATAAATGTTTCATATTTATAAAAAAAAAAAGAACAAAAAAAGGGAAAAATTTCATGCATTTTGAGGCATAAAGGGAAAAAAAAAAAATACAGAAGGATTCTTCAACAGAACTGTCTGGACCTAGGTGATGTCTCTTATTCACACAGCATGCCTGATTTCCATTTAGCATCTCCTGGGTCTTGAACTTATGACCTTCACCACCTACGACACTCTGTGATGATGTTGAGCTACGCACAGAGGAGCTTCACGCTGGCAGGAATTAGATTCATATTCAAACAACGTTATTGATCTCATGAAGTCCAATTCAGCTTACCTGATCCATATAAACCAGCAGAACAGCCCAAACCATGATAATACAAAGTGTATTAAAAGACAATTTTCTTTGAATCATGTTTTTTCCTAACCCAGCATTTCGCAGCCCTGGTCCTGTGGAGGTCCTCCACTGTGATGTTGATGTTTCCCAGGTTTAACACACCTGATTCAAAAGAACAGCTTATTGTCAGGGGTGATAATGGGTCAGTAATTTAAACCAGTTGTGTTGGAGGAAAGAAATCAAGAATTAGTATGTTTTAGAAACTGCAACATTATAATTCTAAAAGCTCCATGTACAACATCCTCTCTTAGGAGGGACCATTGTCATTTTTTTTTTTTTTTTTTGGAGTGAATAAAAAAGGCCTCTTCATTAATCTTATCTATATATCAAAGTATGGTTGTTGATCATGAGTACTCCACCTTTATTTTCCTCCCAGTTTTATACCCTTCTTCAACTACACATCTGTGATTGATTGGTGGTGCCTGAGAGCCGTCTCAGAGTCAATAGAAGAGATTTTGGGAGAAAAATGATATCCGTTCATCTGGAGGGTGATAAACGAGTGTTTTTCTTCTCGTTTATCAGGCATTGATCCCTTGTTCACAGCAGGTAGCATCTGATCAGCTGAAGATCACACCAGTAGTAGTGATCAATATAAGTGATTGGCTCACAAGAGTGAGTATGTTTAAGTTTATGTGTGTGTGTATGTGTGTGCGTGAGTGATTGCTGAAGCTGAGGGCTGTGTCTTGAATTCAGATCCGTGGATTGATTGTGCGAATGCTGATCAGATGTATTGATTAACAACTATGTTTTTGGAGGAGACCCTTTTAACAGAACATGTGTTTGATAACAACAGCGTGAGGTTGTCAACACCAGTGCTTTAACTTCTAACCCCACATTTTCAAGTAACCTATAAGGATAGAATGGTTAGTTGTATCAAAAGTACTGTTAAATTGTTGTGTATTAAATGCTAAAAGTAAATCAATAGTAACTTTTAAGAAAGCTAACTTGGTGTATTGGCCTGGTTTAAACAACTTATATAGGGTTTGAGTGGTCAGACCCAGACCTCTCTCACCATAGAATCTTAAAGATTTTCATCAAATGAAATAATCACTTTATATGCGTAATTTTCAAAATCATGAAACCTAGCAGCATGTAATAAATCAAACGGTACTGATGGTCATTTTATCTCATTCACTATGTTTAATGCAGAGCATATGTGATTTCTGCCTTTATCTCTAAAAACACAGCATTCTGAGCTGTCATTAGCAGTTTACCTGACAAATGGAAATAAATCTCTCACGCAATATTTCCATTTACATTCATTGTTTGACCATGCAAATATAGCCTCTATCTTTCAGGTCTCTCATCATGTTTAAAAGTAAGTGTGACAGAGCTGACTAGGGCTGGTACAATATGCTTATTTCTATGTTAGATTGTATCACCCCCTCCTGGAACCGCCACCTTACCGTGGTGGAGGGATTTGGGTGCCCTAATGATCCTAGGAGGTATGTTGTTGGGGGCTGTTTGCCCCTGGTAGGGTCAACAAAGGCAAATTGGTCTTAGGTGAGGGGCCAGACAAAGCGCGGTTCGAAGACTTCTGTGATGGTGAAGAACAAGGACTTGTGTACCCTGCCTGGAGGGATATCAGGACCCCGCCCTAGAGCCAGGCCTGGGGAAGGGGGTCCGTAGGCGAGCGCCTGGTGACCGGGCCTTTTCCATGGGGTCCGGTCGGGCTCAGCCCAAAAAGGAGACATGGGTCTGTCCTCATGTGGGCCCACCACCCACAGGAGGAGCCATAGAGGTCCGGTGCTATGTGGATTGGGTGGCATTCAAAGGCAGGGGCCTTGGCGGTCCGATCCCCAGTTGCTGAAGCTGGCTATCAGAACATGGAATGTTATGGGAGGCGGAGAGCAGGCGTGGGCTTATTAATAGCTCCCCGGCTCTCAGCCAATGTGTTGGAGTTTACCCCCGTGGACGAAAGGGTTGCTTCCCTGCGCCTTCGGGTTGGGGAACGGGACCTGACTGTGGTTTGTGCCTATGCGCCAAATAGCAGTTCAGAGTACCCACCCTTTTTGGAGTCCTTGGAAAAGGTACTGGAGAGTGCCCCTACTGGGGACTCCATCGTCCTACTGGGAGACTTCAACGCTCATGTGGGCAATGACAGCGAGACCTGGAGGGGTGTGATTGGGAGGAACGGACTGCCCGATCTGAACCCGAGTGGTGTTCAGTTATTGGATTTCTGTGCTAGTCACAGTTTGTCCATAACTAACACCATGTTCAGCCATAAGAGTGTCCATAAGTGCACTTGGCACCAGGACACCCTAGGTCGACAGTCAATGATTGACTTTGTAGTCGTATCATCTGATCTGCGACCGTATGTGCTGGACACTCGGGTAAAGAGAGGAGCAGAGCTGTCAACTGATCACCACCTGGTGGTGAGTTGGATCAGGTGGCGGGGGAAGAAGCCGGACAGACCAGGTAGGCCCAAGCGAATAGTGAGGGTCTGCTGGGAACGTCTGGCTGAGGACCCTGTGAAAATGGTCTTCAACTCCCACCTCCGGAGGAGCTTCAACCACATCCCGGAGGTAGTGGGGAGCATGGAGTCTGAGTGGGCCATGTTCCGCGCTGCCATTGTCGAGGCGGCTGCTCGAAGCTGTGGTAGCAAGGTCGCTGGTGCTAGTTGTGGCGGTGACCCCAGGACCCGCTGGTGGAGCCCAGAGGTGAAAGGGGCCTTCAAGCTAAAGAAGCAGACTTACAGGTCATGGCTGGCCTGTGGGACTCCCGAGGCAGCAGACAGCTACCGGCAGGCCAAGCGATCTGCGGCTCGGGTGGTCACTGAGGCAAAAACCCGGGTGTGGGAGGAGTTTGGTGAGGCCATGGAACAAGACTTCCAGTCGGCGCCGAAGAAATTCTGGCAAACTGTTCGGCGACTCAGGAGGGGAAAGCGGAACCCCGTCCACACGGTCGTCGGTGTGGGAGGGGAGTTGCTGACCTCAACTGAGTCTATAGTTCGGCGGTGGAAGGAATACTTCGAAGATCTCCTCAATCCCACCAACACGCATTCTGAAGAAGAGGCAGAGCCGGAGGACTTTGGGCTGGGCGCTCCCATCACTGGGGTCGAGGTCGCCGGGGCTGTCAAACAACTCCGCAGCAGCAGCGCCCCTGGGGTGGATGAGATCCGTCCCGATCTCCTCAAGGCTCTGGATGTTGTAGGGCTGTCATGGTTGACACGCCGCTGCAACATTGCGTGGACATCGGGGACTGTGCCTTTGGAGTGGCAGACAGGTGTGGTTGTCCCCCTTTTCAAGAAGGGGGACCAGAGGGTGTGTTCCAACTACCGGGGAATCACACTCCTCAGCCTCCCTGGGAAGGTCTACTCCAGGGTGCTGGAGAGGAGAGTGCGGCTGCTAGTTGAACCTCGGATTCAAGAGGAGCAATGTGGTTTTCGTCCTGGCCGTGGAACACTGGACCAGCTCTATACCCTCACGAGGGTACTGGAGGGGGCATGGGAGTTTGACCAACCAGTCCACATGTGTTTTGTGGATCTGGAGAAGGCTTATGACCGTGTCCCCCAAGGTATCCTGTGGGGGGTGCTCCGGGAGTATGGGGTAGATGGCCTTTTGTTACGGGCTATTCAATCTCTGTATTGTCGGAGTCAGAGCTTGGTTCGCATTGCCGGCAGTAAGTCAGACCCGTTCCCAGTCAGGGTTGGTCTCCGCCAAGGCTGTCCTTTGTCACCGGTTCTGTTCATAATTTTTATGGACAGAATTTCTAGGCGCAGCCAAGCGGCGGAGGGAGTCGGGTTCGGTGGCCTCCGGATTCCGTCTCTGCTATTTGCAGATGACGTGGTCCTGTTGGCCTCATCGAACAGTGACCTCCAGCTCTCACTGGGACGGTTTGCAGCTGAGTGTCAAGCGGCAGGGATGAGAATCAGCACCTCTAAATCTGAGGCCATGGTTCTTAGCCGGAAAAGGGTGGATTGCCCACTCTGGGTCGGGGGAGAGTCGCTTCCCCAAGTGGAGGAGTTCAAGTATCTCGGGGTCTTGTTCACGAGTGAGGGGAAAATGGAGCGGGAGATTGACAGACGGATTGGAGCAGCGTCGGCAGTGATGCGGACGCTGAAGCGGTCCGTTGTGGTGAAGAGAGAGCTGAGCCAGAAGGCAAAGCTTTCAATTTACAGGTCAATCTACGTCCCAACTCTCACCTATGGTCATGAGCTCTGGGTAGTGACCGAAAGAATGAGATCGCGAATACAAGCGGCCGAAATGAGCTTCCTTCGCAGGGTGGCTGGGCTCAGCCTTAGAGATAGGGTGAGGAGCACGGACATCCGGGAGGAGCTCAGAGTAGAGCCGCTGCTCCTCCGCGTTGAGAGGAGCCAGTTGAGGTGGTTCGGGCATCTGGTCAGGATGCCTCCTGGACGTCTCCCTGGGGAGGTGTTTCGGGCATGCCCATCCGGGAGGAGACCCCGGGGCAGACCAAGGACACGCTGGAGAGATTACATCTCTCGGCTGGCTTGGGAACGTCTTGGTGTCCCCCCGGAGGAGTTGGTGGAAGTGGCTGGGGAGAGGAGCGTCTGGATGTCCCTGCTCAGGCTGTTACCCCCGCGACCCGGACCCGGATAAGCGGCAGAAAACGAAACGAAACGAAACAATTCAGTACTTGAATATTGTGATTTTCTTGTATTTAAAAAGTAAGTAAAACCGGCTCTAGCATAATTTTCCGGTGAGAGAAAATGCGTCCACTTCATTTCTCCAATTGCAGAGTTTATTAAACATACAGTTACTAAAGATGTGTGATTATCTGTAATAAAGTAATATATTAACAAAAATTACTACTAAGTGTATTTCCTTAATTTGCAAAATTTTATCAGTGTATGAACACAGATGGAACAAATGTGGCGCAAAATAGAATGATAACTGATTCGGCCAAACAGTGCACTTGTGGTACGTTTAAACTTTCAGTAATACTGTGATTGACAAAGACTGTCTCTATCCACTATTTTATAAACATATTAAAGCAAGCAAACAGGCAGCAATGTGAGTTGAAGGGTTATATCCTGCTAATCACAAATAGTCTGATATACACAGCTGGGGTATATCATTTATTTTCAGTGTTATTGGGCAAAAAAATCCATATTAACCTTTGAGAATATTGAAAATTTAATAGTCTGACCAAAGATTAGACCTCTGCACCTCCTCAAGGCTCTGTAATCATGCTTTACTAATATAAAATCGTAACAGTACTGTACTTGCTCTGGAATGAACCATGACTGGTAATCATGGGGGTTGGTTATATTGGTTGTTCTACAAAGGTAGATAAGCATGCAAGTTCCCATTGATGATGAAAGACTAATACAAAGGTGGACATCCCAGAAGCAAAAGTTACTCTTCCAGCATTATCAAAAGCTGCATATATGGCAAAGAGCCAAAAACAAGGAAGACCGTCATAGCAAAACAGCTGTCCATGAACCCCGAAGTCCACCTAAATCGAACATTGGAGAGTATCTAACTGCCCTGTCGTGACATATATCCCACTTAGAAGGGAAAGAACCAATCACAAGAAAGAAGGTGTGATGTAACATTGGGATGAATCTGGATAACTAGGTAACTACAGCAACAGTCGTAGCTCCGCTAAGCTTTGCTAAACTCTGCTTAACCTTGAAGATTGATTGACAGCTACATGCTATGACATTATCAGTTGAAACTGGCTCATACATGGTGAGGCAATTTCACGTGACATCTGGTTTTACCAAAAGAAAACAATATAAAATACAAATAAATGTGTTTTTTTGTTTTTTTTGTATATATGGTTCAGTAGGCGACCGTATGATCGAGGATGTAATCTAAACGTGTTAAAATTACAGTTCTTTATTACAGGTTGACTATAAAGGCTCCTCAACTATTTAAAGAGAGGGGCGGAGCTACAGAGCAGAAACAGAGAGGGGAGGGGGAGCAGGGTTGCTGCTTTTGAGTTTTCATGCTTGATTACCAGGAGTTGTAAATAGCACCATGGAGAATAACACCGTGTCACACTTCCTTTTCACTTATGGACACTGTTGTAATGAAAGTATTGGAGAATGGAGCAGCCAGGTGAGGGAATTAGCAAACAATGTAATCTGTAATGTTTGTGTGTGTGTACTGTATGTGTGTGAGGGTGATATACAGTAGGACTGGGTGGCCTATGGAGTCCATGTGTCATTGGTAAGAGCGACATGTTCAGCTGTGCTCAGCTTAGTTTTTCTTTCACTTACGATATCTCATGGTATATTTGAAGAATGGCTGTCTCTTTAAAAAATTCCTTGACAGAATATCATCATATTGCAGCTTAAAATTGTAAGCAAGTTTTCAAAACCCTGTATTTTCCACACAGCTATATGGATAGGGGTCAGAAAAAGGGCAGAAAAAGTGGGCAATTGTCTTGTGATTTAAATGTGATTTAAAGTATAAGAGTGCAGGTTTTATCGCTGGTGGCATACCAACACATCTTAATAAAAAAATGCTTCGTTTTGAGTAAAACCTAATTATGAACTTTGCTTTTTGAATGACCTGTATGAAATTCTGAATATTGCCATATTTTGGAATGATAGTGGAAGGATGTAACTGTAATATACTCTGTGATGTGTGCCTTACAGATTCCTGTTCACTAGCACACTAAGATATTTTATAATTGATTATTCTGCTGATTACCTCATGATTAATCGTGATAAATAGTAAAACTTCTCATCACATTGCTTATTTATTCCAATCAAGTTAAAAGAAAGACTCTTCATTTATTGTCAGAAATGACAAAGAAAAGCAGCAAATCCTAACAATTAAGAAGCTGGAACCAACATATGTTTGACTTTTTTACTTGAATCATCACTGGAACAATTATTCACTTATCAAAATAGATGTCAATTGTCACTCTGGAAAGAAGCAATATTTACAAGTAGATAAATTCTCTTTCCCCCAGAACGGAGTGACCTGTATTAAACCCAGCTGCTCTCACCACCAGCAATCACAGATCCCATAAAACCAAGACTAAAATCTGAAGGGTTATAACTAGGAAAGTATTAAAATCAGATTATTCATGCAGTTCTACAGATAAATCACACTTTACTCTTATTTACTTGTATTAGCCATCATTAGTCCTTACAACGCAAAAACACAGAAGAAACTGAGAGTGACAGATGACAGAAACCGAAACACAGAGAAAGAAGACAGACACCGACACAGAAAAGAGAGAATTAAGGCTTATACCTTGCATCATCCCAGTAACAATAGGGAGAGTGCTTTTCAGTAGAAGACATAATCCCATTTCCACACGCTAAAGAAATCCTGAGCCAAAGCCTGAGGCTGCACAACCACACACTGTTGTACCACTCTTACATCCCATAACACTCTCGACGTTTTACACACACAAACACACAGACACACATGCACACACACGCTCACATCGCTGTAGGGCCAAACATGGCAAAGCCTCTCTCAAACATACACACATTCATGCACACCTACTCATAAATTATCTTTCTCTCAAGTAAGGATGTTTTTGGAATAGACATAGTAAAGCCTCTAACACACATGCACACACAAAACTAGACATGGCAGGAGTACTTACGATGCTCAGAGACGTTTATCTTTTTTCCAAGAGTTGTTGTCACACTACACAGAATTATGTTGGACAGATAAAGATTCCTTTTGGACCAGCATCAACATCTGTTTGGGTCTCTTATGTTCTTTCCAACAATAGTCACGTATGTATGGTTGTGTGTGGAGATGTGTCAGGGGCTTGACTGTGTTTGTTGACTTTTCATGTGAGCAGTCCATCATCCATGTGTCTGGATGCTCTGCCCTTATGTTGATATTGCAGTTTATTTTTGCAAGATGAAAGGAGATCTTGGCATATTTGATACATGTTACCTTTCTTTGCATTTACCTCTTTGCAGATCCCTTATTCACAACAACAGCCAGCTTTTCTGAGTTCTGTAGTTCCTATTTTCATTTACATTAAACATGACCTTGAGAGATGAATTTTCTCTATTTATGATAAATCTTACTGATGATCATATTTTCAGGGATATAATAAATATTTGCCAAATTATTCTATTATTAAGATAATGTTATTTGAGATGCTAAATTTTGGTGGATATATTTTTGTCCAGAATGCAGACAAAAACTTTTTAAAAATGTCTTGAACAGACAGCATTTTTAAACAAAAAACCATCAGTTCAGTTTAAGAAGAAAAACGTCAATGAGTGAAGGCAATTTTCCTTCATTGAAATAAGTGAGGCAAGTGATTAGTGCCCTGTTATCCTAAGAGGGACCTGTTTTGGCCTTTGCCTTGAACCAAACTAATGGCTTTGTTCTCACAAGCCTTGCTGCTCTCAAGTGGGAACAAATGTAGACTGTTGCCAATCCTGTTCAGCTTTATATCATGAACTTGGCTGTTCTAAGCAGCTGTGGGCAAGCCTTGCTTGGCTGGTATCAAGAAACTGATAAGATAATCTACTAAATACTGTGAAATCCTCTCACTCACTGCCTTCAGTGCAAACCCATTAACACGTTCTTTATGTTCTTTTCTTCTCTCTCTTTGTCCCTCCAGGGTCTAATCAGTTCATTGGGCGGATGCAGGACTTTAGATTTTATCCTGCCACCCTGACCAACAGGTGAGCAAGATAGAGTAAGATGGAAAGAAAGAGGAAGGAATAAAAAAGAAAATAAAAGAAAGGAGTTTTTGTAGAAGAAAAGGGTAAAAATAAAGGAACCACGATTGACAAAGGGAAAAGGAAGGAAATGATAGTCAAAGATGGATGGAATGATGACTCAACGATATACTGTAGAAACGAGAAGTACACAGTGACTGTATAGATTAAAGCAACAGGGCAACAGGACCAGTATTTAGTGATAACGGGAAAGATTGTTAAAGGAAAAAAGGGGAAAGCTAATCGTTGCATTTTAAGATCCATACTGCTTCCAGAGGATTTTCCTGAGAATTCAATACAAGGCAATTAGTGTTTTGTTTACCAGTGATATATTGCGCACTGTTTGGACTGGGAGCACTCAAGTTCCTCTCATTAAGATTGGTGCAAGACAAAATGAGTTTTCAAATGATGCCTTTGATTTTCCACTTTGTACTAAATGTTCTGTCAGAAGCCTTTCACTAGGTGCATTAAGATTTTATCTCAAAATTTCAGCCATTACAAAACCTCATGTGGCCACTGTCATTTGTGTGCATCCTCTCTGCACAACTTGAAGTTTCTCAATTTTTCCTCATCCCTATTTTGTAACTATATTTTGCTTCAGTGTTGCGTTATTGTTGAATATTTATGGGTTTGACAGGGAAATAATAGAGGTGTACTCAGGAGTCCTTCCCAGTCTCCATGCCCAATCAGAGTGTCGCTGTCCTCCCAGTCACCCCAGAGTACACCCTTTAGTTGAGAGGTACAGTATTATGTATACATGGCATTGTTCTGTATATTTAAATATTTCACTATTATATACATTTTTTATATGTTAATTAACTGGCTAAAGAAATAAAACCATCTCTCTGTTATACAGTATTTTTTATATGTGGATGTCATTTTAACATCTAATATACCTATAATTTTCTCTTTGACAGATACTGCATTCCCAATGGTGTTGAGGACACCACCAATGACAGAGTGTTACGACTCAACCTGTATGCGCATCCACTCAGTTACTTGAATGATCAGGATCTGGGCACCACATGGCTTTCTAAGATCATGACCACACAGGAATTGGATCAAGGAGTCATCATCACTGTGGATTTGGCCAATGGACAATACCAGGTAACACATCTAATGATACGCACATGACCCAAGTATATAAATGTGTATAAATGTTAGCTTGCATGTTGTCTACTGTGCATGTGTGAAGAGTGCAGACTCTGTTTTGTTTATTGGCTGGGTATGCGGAATGCGGGTTTTGGTTGTGGTATCGAAAAGTCTGTGGCGGTGGTCATGTAGTGTGTTTAAAAGTATGTTAAGTAAGAGTGGCAACTCAAACAGTCGTCGTGGTTACTAACTCAACAATTCACAGCTACAGTATTACAAACTAATGATATACAGATAGGTAGCTGTGCATTGAAAGGAACAAATATCATATATTATTTTATAAGTTCTTTCAACCAATTCTCTGCACAATTTGTTGAATCCATTTTTGCCTTCTTTAAAAAATTAGTCCACCTCCCATTTGTACCCTGTGGATGATTGTTGTGGATTATTATTTCTGTGAAAGACACAACTGCCTCCAGAAAATACTGTCCAGCAAATGTCAGACCTGGGTTTTGGTCCTTGAAAAATACAATGTGAATTGTTTTGAGGCTTGTTTGAATAATATTGAACACGTTCACATATTGATTATCACATCTAGTCCATGTCCACTAACCATTTTTGTTAGTTTACTACAAACACACCACCAAACATCATCACATTATCAAAACATCTGAACTGTTGCCATGACAGCCATATCTCTGAAGGCTCAGACCAATTGGATTCCAAAAATGCAGACTGGAAAATAGGAAAAATTCTCAAAATGTTTAGTCAAGCTCTGGGTTAGTATAGAGGAAGGCAAAAAAACAGGAAAACAAATCCTAGTGATCCAGATCCACTGAACTCTGTCTTACTGGCCTCACCCTACTCATATGGAACTTGGGATGAACTCCAAAGGACCTAGGCAACTCCAACCTCACAGTCAAAGGATTAATAATCTTACATAACTCAATGCCTTGAGGCAGATCCCGTGGTTGATAACCACAGCTGCTGTCCAGCAATGTATATTGGCGCTGGTCTCCTCCTGCAATCAGCTGTTCTCTTGTAGGCTGCCGATGTGTGGAACAACGCATGATGAGCCCAAAGCCAGGTGCGCTGACATAGACGAATCATGGCTGAGGGTACTGGGACCTCTTGCTCCTTGACTGGTAACAACCGTGCATGGAACCCGTGGATGCACTGAAAGGGTGAAATTCCTTTAGAGGCGCTGGGCAGACTGTTGTGAGCAAGGCGAAGGATATTGTGAGGCCATACAGCAAAGTCCTGCATTTAAGTGCTGATTAACCCTCTACATCTTACTGTTAAATTGAGGGTGCTATCCCGAGGACATGGTCACTGTGGCTTCCACAATTTTGCAGAACTCCCTCCAGAACTGGGCTGAGAACTGAGGTCCCCGGTTTGACGACATGTTCTTGGGAAACCCATGATATCTGTACACAAAGGTTAGTAAAGCCTCCGCCGTTACCTTGGTGGAAGGTAACTTAGGAAGGTGAATGAATTGGGCCATTTGAGATCATCTATCTACCACAGTAAAAATGGTATTGTCATAGTCTGAAGGCGTAAAACATGTGACGAAGTCCAGAGAAATACCAGGGAAGATGGGGAACCGGGAGAGGTTGTAAGAGCCCAGCTGTAGGAGCATTAGAAGACTTGTTCCGGGAGTACACATGGCAGTTGAAAACATACTCAGCAACGTTCTTCCAAACAGAAGGCCACCAGAATTGTTTGCCCACATGGAAGATCGTTGTCCTGACACCTTGATGATGGGAGAAAACTGAGTAATGAGCCCAGGCAATAACCTTGAATCAGTCTATAAGGCGGTACTCCCGGTGGCTGTGTGGAGTCTGATAAGGCCTGCTTAACCTTCCACTCCACAAACCAGGTAATGGCGCCAATCACACATGAAGCCTGGATTACAGGAGATTCCTGTAGAGTTTAAGTGTCAGCAAAGAGTCTGGAAAGGGTGTCTGGTTTAATATTTTTGCAACCAGGCTATTAGGTGACATTAAAATTGAACCCAGGTGAAAAACGTAGCCCAACCTGCCTGTCAAGTATTTAAACACTTAGTATATTTTAAGTATTTCAAATTTTTATGATCTGTCCACACCACAAAAGGGTGAGCTGCCCCCTCTAACCTATGCCTCCATTACTCTAATGCCACCTTGATGTTTAGCAACTCCTGGTCCCCCACATCATAATTTCTTTTGGCTGATGATAATTTACGAGACAGAAAGGCACATGGATGCATTCTGTTATTGGATATTTTGATCTGCGACACCACCCAAATCCCCAGATCCGATTTTTCCATCTCCACTACGAACTGGCGGGTAAGATTAAGGAGAAATAGGACCGCTGCAGAGGTGTACCAACTCTTCAGCGCCTGCTCTGCTGTGAAGGACCAAGACAACTGAGACTTGACAGAGGTTAGGGCCTGCAAGGGAACAGCGACAACACTAACATTCTTGAAAAATTTCCCATAAAAATTAGCAAACCCTAGAAAATGCTGAACGTCATGACTAGAGGTTGGAGTAGGCCAGTCGGACACAGCTTGAATATTTGCTGGATCTATCTGGACCTTACGCTCAGAGATAACATAATCCAAATAAACACAGAGAGTCTATGAAACTCACACTTCTTTCCCTTTACATACAGTTGATGCTGAAATAATCTCTGTAATGAAAATCTTACATGTTTCACCTGAGTGTCAAGATCAGGAAAAAAAAATTAGAATATCATCTAGATACACAAATACATACTTATTCAACATTTCCCTTAACACATTATTCACCAGAGCCTTAAAAACTGCTGGAGTATTTGTGAGACTGGCTAGCATTGCCAAATATTCGGAATAAACCACTAGGCAGTTAGTTCACTAAATGAAAGGCGTTATGTAAATCAATTTTAGTGAATATTCTAGCCCTTGCAATGAGTTAAATCCAGAGATTAGTGGGAGAGGGTACCTGTTTTTGACCGTGATGTCATTTAGTCCTCTAGTCAATACATCGTCTTGATGATCCATCCTTCTTTCCCACGAAGAAGAAGCCTGCGCTGGCCGGAGATGAGGTTGGTCGTATAATTTCGGCTTTCAGGGATGCATTAATGTAGTCCTGTGACGCGTGAAACAAAAAAAATAGACAACTTTTTCCTGATGACCATCCAACAAAGATAACCTCACCAGAGTGGAATGTCGAGTTACGGTGCATAGCAACCTGCTATCCAGAGCTGTGATCTTCAGAGGTTGTTCAAGCAGCTCTGAAATTAATCCGAACTAGAGGCAAATCAAAAAAGGTAACATCTGCCCCAGAATCAATTAGGGTTTCCAGTCCAGAAGAGCAAAATGATGAAGTTAATGTAACCAGAGTTTACTGCTAATGGGGTGTCTATAGTCCTTCTATATTGGGCAATTGGCCAAGAAATAGGAACAACTAACTGTTATATATACACTGAACTGAAGGTGACATTGATGTTCCTCAGCAGAAAACCGGGTGCTGCCAATCTGCATAGGTTCATCAGTTACCTTAGTGGGAGTCAGAAGAAACTGGACTCAGAGGGTCTCATGCTCTGAATGGTGCTGGTTGGAACTCGTTACAACTGCGGCTCTTCTCTCACTCTGAAGGTTTCTTATCAATCGTAGAAGCTAAGGCAATACAGGCATCTAATTCAGCAGGTAACTCAATAGATATTAGTTGATCCTTTAACGCATCAGAGAGTCCGTTGAAGAATGCATCCGCTAGAGCCAGTTGATCCCACCCACTCTTGGCAGCCAGCATCCAGAAACCAGTACCGTAATCCAAAACTGTACGTCGTCCCCACTGCAGCGACACCAGTTCCTTCGCCACCTCTTGCCCAGGAGGTACTGCTTGAAATAACTGTGAAAATGCTTAAGCAAATAGCGGCAATGAATTGCAAATTGCTGACCTCCTGTCCCACTCTGCTGACGCCCATGCCTTAGCCCGCCCAGTCAAGTAAGAAATGATATAGGCGACTTTCACATGGTATATGTCACATTGATAGAGAAATGGACGACAATTTCTGCTCCGGGCCACACAACCAAATTTGTGACCCAGGGAAAGCAGAAATGGTGGGGGGCGCCGTCAGAAGACCAGCTGAGATTGCAGCTCCCTCTGCTGGTGGAGATGTCACTCCCAGCCTCTGTAAACTATCCACCAGAAAACTTATTTGAGATACCAAAGGTTGCGGATTATTTCTTATGAATCGTCTCCTTTAACTCCTGTCAAAGGAGACCAAGTTGTTCTTCCTGATGGTGCAGTCTCTGTCCTTGGTTCTGCAGGGCCACTCAAGCCGGTTCTGCAAAATCCATGTTTTGGCCAGATTGCACTGGCAATGCTCAGAACAATTGGACTCCAAAAATCCAGACAAGGACATATGGGGGCAAATATTGGTTATTTTGGATCAGTTTTGTCCAAATATTGTATCAGCCACATTTAATGTTAGTGCCTTCAGATGGGCAGTCAACAAAAGTTCATCTTTTGTCTTTTAGTGGTTGACAGTGCTACACTATAAACTGTGTACCTTTGTGTCTGCCTGCCTCTGTATGTACAGTGGACAGTTGTGTCATCCTCTTTCTAAGCTTTGCACTGGGAGACATTGCTGGAATTGGGCGTAGTTGAAACTGGGACTGTCAAAGGACTCGTCCCTCTTCTCTCTGAAGTGTGTATTCGAGTTTTGGCAGATGGATTTTGGGAGCTCTCCCGACGTTGTAGCTCAAGTCAAGTCCCCAGATAAAAGAAGTTTTGTGAAGTTTGCTGTAGTGTGCTGTTGTGTGTGTGTGTGTGTGTGGGTTAGCACAATGATGGTGGCTTAATGCGCTCCCTGCTGTGTAACCCAGTGTCCCAGCCCACACTGTAGTGGGGCAGATAACACATAACACACATACCCACACCTAAACACACATATACACATATTTTATATGTTTGTGTGTTATGGGAAACTCCTTATATGTGTGTTTTGTGAGGGCTGTCAATTTTCAACTAAATCCGTTAATTTTGATTTTTTTATCTTCCATACAGGAAAATGAGTAATGACAAATAGATTTGTAATGTAATTTTCAATACAAAACACAAAAAAATCTAATAATGATTATAATAATATAGAGGGGAATGAATGTATCTGACATAACGTGCCAACAAAACTTAACCTCACCATGGGTTTATTTACTGCCTATTGTTTTGTATCGTGTTACATTGTGCAGGTGTACCCACATGGCAAATCTAGTTCAAATTCATGCTCACTTGTATTCCTCTCTTGTCCAGGTTTTCTATATTATAGTTCAGTTTAGCGGTCTCCTGCCTGAGCGAGTTGTAATCCAGAGACGGAGACTTGACCTCACAGAACATGAGAGTGGTACTATCACTGAAGAGCCATGGTTGGACTGGCAGTACATGGCCAGAAACTGCAACGTGTTTGAAATGCAGAACAATGGGCCTTTACTGAGACCAGACTCAGTCAACTGTCTGCAGCTGCCCAGGTAAGTCATGACCTATCATCGACAAATTATTGGCCACACTTTATTATTATTGACTATGCACTAATATAAAAAAGAAACAACCTTAAAAACTGCAGAATTGTTCATTTGTTTATAGTTTACACATTTGGAGAAAACAATTTTAAATAATTATATCAAAACTCAAAAACAGCAAAAGCACCAAAAGCGTTGTATGCCTCCGCAGGTCATACAAGCCGACAGTAACAGTACAGTGGTAGGTCAGGAAGGAGGTGGTTTGTGGTAGTTTTATTATTAAAGAATCGTTTTTCAATGGTTTAGGTGCATGTTTTGTCAACATGAGTATTGGCAAAACTCAGAAGGTTGGGGCAAATTTTCTTAGGAAAAGGAGGTCTTATTGTTTTGTTAGGTATTTTAAGAGAGGAAGTAAAGAGGACTGAATTACATAAATAGTAGGCTGGATATCAACAAAAAACTTGACTGAATTCAAAAAGTTGTAAGTTTGTGGCAGATTTGATTAAAATTCCTCAGTGCAATCTTGAGATATTGTGCTCACAAAATTTCAGGTCACAGTGATCTTGACCTTTGACCTTCAAAGGTCCTCAGATCAAAGTTAATTGTCTGTGGCTTTGATCTGAGTTTTTTTTTTTATGTTCACAAGTGTAGCCACCATGAGGCTGCAGCAACATTGACCTTTGGCCTCTCTCCTCCAAAATGTCATTAGTTCATCCTTGGACATTTTGTGCAAGGTTTGAACAAAATTCCTCAAATCCTTCTTGAGATATCACATTCACAAGAATGGTCTAGACAGACAAACGAACAGCCCAAAAACATAATGCCACTGGCCCGTGCTGTCCCCCATGTAGACATAAATAGTACCTCTGCCTTTAAGATTCATAACACTCTTCAAAAAGCCCCCGAACTTTTGCAAAATCCCGCATAGAATTGCTTTAAGTGTATAACAGGCTTATACATTTATAAGTTTACGTTTATGAGGATTAACTGGACATGAGTATATCATACATGGTGCATAGTATCAATAAATCTTTGCGAATCAGGGAATGCAAACACATATGGAGTGACTGCCAAGCTGGTTTGTGAGAAATCTGTACTTATTTTCTTAACTTGTTACTTAAGATCACATGAAGCAGGAGCCGAATGACATAAAAAGCTGCCATGAGTCAGGTTGCAGCTGCTGCTTTGCTTGAATGGTGATATAAATGATATAGGAAAATATCCATTTATAGACAGCCTTATAAGCAAGTTAAAAATTGACATTATTCAGCATATATATAAAAGATAAATAAAAAATTGACATGATGTTGGTCTGGCAGCCTGCCAAACCTGTATAATGGTAGTAGAAATCCTGTATGTGGAAAAGCTGATAATAAATGGTCAAATAGTCTATTATTGTGTATATGCTCTTTGGTAGCCATGGCCTTGAAGGCAAAGGGCAAGAAAGAAATTAATGGCAAGATTTACAGTAATAAATAAGTAAATGAATATGCATAAATACTCATTTTTGCATGCATATCCTTATTTATGTACCAACGTGCACAAAACATGCCAACAGAAATCAGGAAATCAGATGCATACCCATTATACATGTGATAATACACAGGGTCTGGCACGCTCACACTGACCTGATGTATAAAGCTAACC
Organism: Mola mola; assembly: GCA_001698575.1. Taxonomy (NCBI): domain Eukaryota; kingdom Metazoa; phylum Chordata; class Actinopteri; order Tetraodontiformes; family Molidae; genus Mola; species Mola mola. The sequence goes on from KV751315.1 coordinate 2,997,980, forward strand.
ACCTACAGTGCTTTTATGGCACATGACTGGTAACAGGCTCTTGATTGGTACTTGATAAGGAGATAGGGAGATTTGGAACATAGTCTTAGCATGCAGACACAGTCTCTCACACACTAAATCTTGGCATATCTGCTTGTATTCAGGCCTTGGTTGGCACAAGATAGAACAAATATGAATAGATCACAGATTATGTAGTCATTGCTTATCTTTCACTTGACTGGCAAATTATATCATCTACAACCTTTTCTGGCACAGTTGTACACATTAGTTTAATTGGCATGAGAGCAATTGAACCTTACATTGGCAACATAACAGCACACGTCTGTGACATTATTTCTTTGCCATATTATCAAAAAGCACTATGTTCAATTTGGATCTGGAAGAATTTAGTTTTTATATCACGAGAGTTATTTAATCTCGCAAAAGACAATGCCTCCACAGACATGCCAGTGTACTGGAGTACTAAGACAGTGATCCTTTTGGATATTATAATGTACAGATAAACAAGTAAACAGGTATTTTTGTTAGACAACAGCATTGTCCATCACAATAGAAGGCAAAAATGCTGGAAAAAAATAAACTGAGAGCCAAGTTGATTGATAGTTACCATTTAAATTTTTTTCATTCCTTTTTCTTTATCCGTTGTGGCAGCAGTAAAATGAAGTATGTGTGGCTCTCGTGCTGTATTATGTAATCAACAATTAGAGCTGTAGCGTCACTAGTATTTGCAATTCATTTGAAAATACCTAACAAAAATTTTAAAAAGTCTGAAATCTTCTGTCTTTTTGCCTACGTCTTATTGAATTGGCTCTTTTTTGTTTCTTGGGGATGTGGTGGTGAAATTTGTGCGGTATTTATCATACATGCTCTACATCTTTTGTTACTGCTGTAATAATGTTTGTAATGCTGAACTTCATTCAGAGTTGTACAAAGAGCAAGGGTCAAAGCTAAATAGCTAATTAATAAGCTATTAAATTACACATCACAGACGAAACACCAAAGAAAGAATGACTTTTACTTCTTTTGCTACATGAAATCCAACACTTCGTTTTTATAGTCTGGTTGCAATACAAAATCAAGAACAAACCAATGCAGCAGCAGTTTAGTTTGGTCCTCAGTTGGTTTAATATATTGTTAGTGCGTATTGTAACCCATTTTTAATTTTACTGTCATTTGATGTAGCCTTTATTTACATTGAGCTTTTTTCTGCATCAATTACATTTTGTTTTCTAAATATTTGTGCACTGAAAGAGTTAGATTTAAAAATATTTCTTCTACATTCAGTATGTGGTGTAAATTAGAAGCAATTTGGGTTTTTTGTTTAGGCCATGATGGGATTGTTTGAAATTTTGGTGATTTTGGGAATATTTATTGACCTCTACCTTTGACTGACAAGGCACAAAATGTATCAGTTGCCAGAGAAAAGGACAATTTTTCCAAAATTGTGGGCGGTAGGGTATTTATAGACAAACGAACAAACTGAACTGAAAACGCTACCTCCTTAACGAAAGTAATAATTAATTTGTCAGTTCCCTTTGGTGGACAAACTGTAATGGTGACGCATTACACAGTGCTGTATCAGGAATACATTTAACCCTTGTTTGGCATTTTTGTATTACAGTGTTGTGATGCTCGGCATACGGATACTGATACTGATACTGATTCCAGTGAGCTGATAAATGTGCATGAATTTATGTGTATAGCTTTATAAACCACATTTTACCTGAACATGTTACTATACTATAGAAAACAGTACATTTTGTCATTGTGCAATGAAAAACATGTGACTCCAGTCCAAAATGTGTTTTTCAGCAGCATGAAAGTAAAAATGAAACTTTCAGACTGAAGAGGTTTTTCTCAAAAACTCTTACAAAATAAACCCAAATGAGTATAATCTCACACTTTTAGGACCCAAAATGAAAACTCGTGTTTAGAACAGTCATCAATGTTTATGTTTGTGTTAATAATATGCTCTATTGATGCTAAGTTATTTAAGAACCTCAAGTCTCCTGTCTATGTCCTAGTAAGTTGGTAAACTTTTTATAGGAGCTATTCTACATTTCCACATTGCACATTATACTAATTAAAACTTTTCTTACATTTCTTACCTGTATTGAAATCAGGATAATTAATACGCGAATAGTTATCTGATATTGACATGTGTGCATCAGCCTTGGTCCAAGGAAATAACGATAATAGAATGCAAGCTGCCCTTTCCCCCTTTAAGCACATAGAACTATGGTGGCTGTCTGTGTGTGATCCTTTGTATGAAGTAACGTAGGTTAACAAACTTGTGACAAACTTCTAGCAGACAGCTTACAAAAAACTCTCTGTAGTCCTACTTCTAAATTGCCTTTTACTTGGGTGAGTCGTCTTTGTTTGTCATATTCCAGTATCACTACAGTATACCAATGCAAAATGTGTTTTTAGGCCTTTTTGTCCTTTCTTGGCCACCGTATTAACTCCTGCGTAACTATAGATTATTTTAAGATTGCATATCACTGTGGGTTTTTCATTTAAAGTGATTACACACTAATTTTGACATAATTACGAAGATATTATACTTTACATTTTTGAATACCTGGACCTTTAAAATCTCATGTTATTTAGACTAAAATCAATCTCTCTGAATTCCAGTCATCATTTCTGTTTCTGCTGAACATTGCACTATAAATATTACATAATAAAACATATTTCCACCACTCATTTAGGTACCCAACACTGACAGCATCTAGTGAAGAATATGGACTTTCTGTACACTGTAGAAAACTCAAATATGCAAAGAATGGAGATACATATTTTTCGTTGGACAGTGCCAATTTCTTGAAATGTGACTATCATTTCCCTAAAGATAAAGAAGCTATAGTCCTCTCCAAAATGATCACCAAACATATATTTTTTTATAAAAAAAAAAAAGGAAAACCCATCAGATTTTATAATGTTTGTTGTTCTTGCTCAGTTGGTTTTATAGTATTTATGTCTTGTATGTTCCAGTGATGTGTCCTTCTCAGGTGCTAACATTACATTCAGCCTGCTGACCATGGAGCCAAACCTGAGGCCAGGGTATAATGACTTCTACAACAACCCTGCCCTGCAGAAGATGGCACATGCCACTCAGGTCAGGATACATCTGAGTGGACAATACCACAACATAGTAGCCGGGGTGAACCAGCGACACCAATACTATGCCATCAGCGAGTTCACAATCAGTGGCAGGTGAGGAGTTCCAAATTTTCAAAAAGTTGTCTAAGTGTCTCATCTGTTTCTGAAAACTGAGTTGTTGTCATGGTAAGTGATTTCATCTGGAATTCTAATTTGAATTGCAGATAAGAAATTATAATTGCCAAAACTCAAATATAGCTGAATATTGCTTTTATTTGTTAAAATGTCGTTATATTCTGATGGGGTAACCTGGCATGATGATCAATTTAAATAAGAAAAATTGTACAACAATTTGTAGGATAATTCCACTGATAATTCAACTGTCACCATTGTCTCAAAATTATATTTAAGCAGTATAATTGGTTTAAAAACACACTTGAAGGTCTTTTCAGTGTTGATTTGATAAAAATATGTGAGACCAATTCAGTATTTAGAAAAATATTTAGACACAGACTATTGAGGTCCAGCTAAGCTTTCTGAGAATAATTGTGACCACATCTCTTCATTAGCCTGTAAGAGTGACTGTTTTTTATGACTGTGGTAATTATAGGATTATGTAGGAGGAAATCATCTCTAACTCTTTGTCTTGCTCCCACCTCCCGCTAAGCTGTTTTAATTAGTAGGTTGTTACAGTGAAGTAGGAGAAACAGAGATTTAGTCATGCTGAAATCTCATCTGTTCATTCTTCATCCTTCCCCCTTTCATCCTGAGTCAAACTCTTCTCTCTTCTTTCTCTACAAAGGGTGTAAATAGGCATGTTGGGAAGAGCACACACACTAGTAACCTCAGTATTTGCATCTTTGCGTATGCATTGTTTGTCCCAGAGCTCTGACATGACATTACCACATGACCTAATTTCATATAAACGAACATTTGTTCACACAATGCTGATCACCACCGAAGTCGATGGAAAATTTATGACACTGGTTTCCTGATAGAATTGTGTTTTATCAAAGATTGTTTCATTTTAATAAATAAAATTTACATTTGTTTGTTTATGTTTTACATTGTCAGAAAAGTTGAAGAAGGATTTTATTTTCTCTGAACCTACTTCTACCTTTGCTCTCTATCGGTTTTGGCCCTTCAAAGGGAAATGAGAGACTAACTGTTTTGTATCAGTAGCTGTTGATAGTAAATTTGTAAGACGGTAAGGGAATTCTGACAAGGAATATTGCAGCATAGTCACTTATTATAGTACTTTTACAATTACATACCCAATTAAACCCTGTTGCTTGCTATCTTTAGTAACTGTGAGAGGGCCAATTAGTGTTAGATCTGACCAAATTTACAAGAGAGAACAAAACAGATTGATTGACAAGAGCGAGGAAGCATGTTTATATACAGCATTTCTAAATGTCTGTGTAGTCCTGCAAGTGTTTGTCCGTTTGTTTTTGTATGTCTGCCCTATGCTGATGTAACACGGGCAGGGAAGTGCAGAAATTTTATTGCTGGATTATATATCAAGCTTCAAATTGGCCCATGGGACATGTAAATAAACTGTCACTCATGAGTTGCCGTTTATATTACGATCTATTGTCAGTGTGAATATTTACGATGGAATCAGATTTGGTGCTTTTGTTCATTTGTGGTAATAAGAAGTTAACAACAATTTTCAAATTTGTTAATAAGTTTTGCGGTCCTGTCAGTAAAATTATATTTTTTTCCTCTCTATCTTCTGACCAGGTGTGAGTGTCACGGACATGCCGACCATTGTGATACTGGTGTGACGCCCTACCGCTGTCTGTGTGTTCCTGAGAGCCACACAGAGGGAAACTATGTGAGTAACAATCGTGATCACAAAAACACAACTTCTGCTTTACTCTTAATTTACTGGTTTTTACTGAAATTGCAATTTTTTGAATTTCTTTCTATGTTGAAAATTGTTACTCATTTGCTTTAATTTCGAACCGTTTATTTTTATCCTTATTTCAGTGAATAGGAACAATTTTTAAAGTTTTAATACTTATTTTGATATTAAGAAGAACAATAATAACAATATTTCAAGTGAGCCTACAGCTATTAGCTCCACATGGTCTTAATTAAGCAGTTCTTTAACAACATATAGAAGACTTCTCTAATAAATGAAACACACACACATACAGACAGGTGTGCACAAGGAGACATTTATTAGAATCTCTTTCCTGTAAAATAAATATGTGCGTCTATTTTCAGTTACATTTCCAACATTGCTGAAAAATAAATGAAGGGCCTGCGGTACTTTTGGACAAATCAGCAATGTGATGATGTTCTGCGCAGAACATGATATTTGGGTTAAAGGTCAGCAATTTGTAAAGCCACTGTGCTAAATAAGGCTCTTCGCAGTATGTTGTTACATACATATAAACACGTACCACTTGAATGTTCAACACATAGAGTAAACTTAGCTAAATTCAGCTTTCTGAGGGGAAGAATTATGTGATTTATGAGAACTGAAAATCTGCCAAGTAACTCAAATCCCAGAAATTCTCAATTACATTTAAGGTAGACCATTTCTTGTCTTCATGTCTTTTAGTCAGAGTTGTTTACTTTGTTTTGAAAAATAAAAAAAACAAACAAAAAAACATTCATTTAAACCTGACATGACTAAAAAAAAGTTTTCCTTATGGTAACTATGAAAACAAAATTTAATGTTTTATCTTAACCAACTCTTTTTGCATGTTGGCTTACTTAATATTATAATTTAATTCTGTAAAGGAATCATTTAGGAAGACAAATTGGCCTACACACACCAGCCTTGGAGGAGTACCGTCTAAGGTAGCTGAAAAATTATGAATATAAAGAGCTTCAGAGATATTTTTCTCAGTGATGCAGTCAGTGTTTTGTTCCAAAATGAGAATTCAGTCATTATTTGCTTTGCTCATCTCTACGCCAACTGCAAGTCATGTGAAGTTTCTTCATCCACAAAATATTTCTGGTGCTTCACAGATCGCATCGTTGCAGCATTGAAGCTTTCTCCTAAACAAGGGAAGTAGATGGGGACTTGTTTCAAAAACTAAATAAACAACATAAAAACAAAACATCATATGATTTTATATAGTCTGCAATATCTTTTAATTTGGGGTCTTGAGATTTTTTCTGACATAGACAAACTTCATCAGAAACTTTACCTGACTTTCCACTGGAATTTGTGTGAGAAGGACTGTGTTTTGTGGTAAACTGTTCCTTTAACCAGCACTTCAGACCAGGCCTTTGTTCATAACAAAGCTAATGCTGCTTGTCAGGTAATAGTAGGCATCACCCCAACAAAGCTTCTAATCGGTCAGCAGTGAAAAGTTCAGTACGACTGCTCCACCTCACTGGTGCAAAGGACAGCTTGCATTATTCACTGCGTATGCATCATTCATATGCCTGTGTCTGTGTGTTAGTGAGTGTGTGTGCGTGTGTATGTGTTTGAGAAAGAGAGACTTTTAGACAGAGGCTACAGAGGACATCAGTGGAGAGGTACAGCTGTCTGCCAGCAGCTGTTGAATTACTTGTCTTGTTTACTCTCGATCTCAAATAACAAACACCCTCCTACACATAGTCTAATATTTTTTTTCTAGAACTAGTTGAACTCCAGACTAAACTAAAAGTTATCATATCACTAAAAGCATAAACACACACAAACGTCAGGTAGTATATGCCATCGCTAATTCTGAAACAAAGAATCTCATCTCTTTATCTGTATCTGTATTTCTCTTTCATACGGTGCTCATTCCTCTCTGTAGGTCCCTGTGCCACCTCCGTCCCATCTCTTTGTTGATCCCTTTCTTTTTCTACTACTCTGTCTTTCTCTCCAGTGTCTCCGTTTAAATAATGTCTCAAATCGACTAGAACAATGACATTCCCTCAGCGTGCATCTGTAATCAGCTCTTTCTCTCTCTCTGTTTGTCTTTCGCTTCATTTCACCATCCTCCCCCTCTTTCTTCCCCGCTTATTAAGTATTTAATTCATTTCTGTTTGCCTCTGTTTGTCTCATGTTTCATCACTTGTTTTCCCTCCATTTTTTTCTGTCTTATGCCTTTTCATCCTTTCCTTCTCACTTGTGCATACAGTAGTTCTTTTTTGTCAAAGATGGAAATAAGCAATATGGATAAATTTGTGTGTGCAGTTGTGGCAGTGATTTTGTTATATGTAAATTAATCATTTTTGTGAAAGACATTGTGTGAAGGAGTGTGCATGCATTTATAGTCCTTCTTGTATGATCAAGTGCGTGTGCATTTGTGTGTGTGTGTGTGTGCGCCTTTGAGCAGTCTTCCCCCAAACCTGTCCATGTCATCTCGCTGAGTGAATATTCAGGACCTTTCTTCTGTTTCTGTAATATTGGAGCATAAAAGGCTGTGGGGAATATTAGCGTTTAATATTGCATGCGTTCTGTTGACTTGGATCGGCCTAGCAACGTGACGGATGTTGTACTAATCTGCAGAATTTTCACAGTGACATTAAAGTGACAGAAATGCTCAGACATGTGTCAAGATGATCAACGGGGGCTTTGGCAAACACACTCTTAAACTCTCACGCACACACTTAAACACACTTGCACACACTCCCTCTCCCACTTTGTCTCTCTGCCTTTTGATTCTTTCTTATGTGCACTCTGTGTCAGACCTGATCTCTCACGCCGTCACTCTATCTCTGTATGTCTCTCCTCAGCCGCTGGATTCAGTCACGTCTGAAAGCTATCTCATATTTTGTGTTGTCCATCACATAATCTATTTTCTGTTTTACAATTTCTCTGTCTTTTCAACGTTCAGAGTTGAATATTTTGAGGAATCTGTGCTGTTTAATATGAGTGTTACAGAAATAAAACATGCATCAACAGAAATATGTACAAAACAGTTCACACTACCTTTGCTTTAAAAAAAATGTGTTCGTCTTCAGTCACAGCAGATATCTGCGGTACATCAAGTTGTTTCAAACTGGAGGCTGATTTTAGTGTAGGCGTGAGTGAACAAATTGTGTCGGCCCTAGCATGTGCTCATACAATTACTGTACGTGGGTTGCCAAAAGTGTTGGTTAAGTCAGAGTGAGAAATCCTAACACATTAAGTCAGTAGTCACTCAGTAGAGTGAATACATCCACTACATGCCTGAAATTGCCCTAAAAAGAAACCCTAAAATACCCTGGGCTAGGCTTGGATGCTGTTTGGTTTCTGATCGGCTCCTTTTTTCTTGTACAAATGAAAGTACTTCTTTTCTTGGCTCATATTAACAACCGAAAAAGCATTCTCATTGTATTTAGATCCTAGATGGTCCTGATTTTAACTTCATTTATCCACAGCATTACTTCAACTGGTTTGATTTTGCGTTTTTGTGAGACGTCATACAACGTCATCACCTGGCTCAGGATGACATAATCCTGGGATACTGGATTATTTACTCAACTAATTTTCTATTTCGTTGATTCATCCCTTTTTTTTCTTGGTGCATGCCAACCAGCATGTTTCCCCTCTGCACAATTATTTTTGTCACTGACTCTACTGTATCCATAAGATATGCATGAACTGAGTGGTGACCATTGATTTAAATCTTCTCTGAAATCATACAAAAGGAATCAATCACATTAAGGAGGGTTTCTTGACACTATCATATTTTACTGATCTGTTTGTTCCATATGACCAGTTGTGTGCATTCCTTTCTTCCTCCTAGTAGATCAAATAGTGAAATTGTGACAACTCATTTCACCATGAAGAAAAAAATGTCTTGTTCTTTTGCGTGGGAATGTACAGCCTAATCCTGGCCCTTATTTTAACAGTTTCCAGTGTTGATGTTATTGTTTTATCACAGATGAAGACATTAATGATTAAAATACTTTTCCTTTTGACTGTCCTAGAAAAGGTGGTGGTGTTGCCATCAAAAACCAAGTTCCATGCTACTGTCTTATCATCAGTATCTCTTAGCAAACAATTTTAATTTCCTCACTTAATATTAGGAACTTTTTAAAAGCTACTTTATCACTGTTGCAGGTTGTTATAGGCCCCGCTCAGCAAACAGTGAAACTTTATCTTCACTGACAAAAGAACTTTCCTCACTTCATTTTTAATGAGATTCTCCTTACGGGAGAATTTAACAGGGACTGGCTGTCCTCTGTCGCTGCCAGTTTTAAATCTACCTGTGACTCATTTAACTTCACACATCTTTTTGATTGCTCAACATGTTGTAGTCTTAAATATTCTGATAGATCTACTCTTCGTGATTTATTTTTAACTAATGCTTTTCATAAATATACAGATATTGATGTCTTTGCAAATGATATAAGTGACCAATATGTCATAGCTACCATTAGACCATCAAAGCTCCCAAACACAAAAGCATAAATAATTTTCAAATGTTATTTTAAACATTTTTGTGAACAAGCTTTTTTCCTGACATACGGGACTTTGACTGGCACAAGATCACTCTCAAAATAGATGTGGAATTGGCTTGGAAGAATTTCCATGATACTTTAACTAAAATTGTTAACAAACGCGCTCCCTTTTATAAAATTATAGTGAAAGGCTGAAATAACAATTGGTTTTCCCCCTCAGCTGTCCAGTCCATAAAAAGAAAGCAATGCGTCTGGGCCAGAAAAACTAAATCCCAGTCTGACTTTTAGAGAAATATGAAATTTATACTTTCCTTGTTAGAAGGCAATATCAGGTTATTACCTCACCAATACCATAAATGACCTAAATGAGCCCAAAATATTTAGAAGTTAGTTAAATTTTTTTTATGGAAAAGTAACCTCAAATTAGTTACCAACCAACATTCTAAAGGACACGTACATTTTAACTGATAAATCATATGGTTTTCATATGGTTTTCTCTGGTTCCATATTTTAAGCCTTAAAACCACACTCCATCCACCAAACTCAACGGAGAGCTGCTCTATTATCCCTAAAGAACTCCTTGTTTCATTTTCAAATGCTACATCGAAAGTGGTTAACAATATAATTCAGACACTAGACTGCAAACAGTAATGAGATGCTCTCTTCATGGATCTGTCCAAGGCCTTCAACTCCATGGGTCATGGAATTTTAGCAGAGACACCGCACAGTATTTGTTTTTCTGAGCACACTTAAACCTGGTTCATAAATTACTTTTCAAATAGAACATGGTAGGTCTAGTTGGCTGCGTCTTTCTTTTCGGTTTTTCCTGTTTCAAAAGGTTTGCCTCAATGCTCCATGCTAGGACGACTGCTGTTTTGTACATATGTAAATAATCTTTGTGAAAATATGTTGCATGTCAGTATCCATTTTTACGCTGATGACACTGTTATTTATTACTCATCTTCAGTTTCGGCACACAATATTAAACCAATTGTATTTGGAAATGGCAAAAAGTAACCATCATCTCTCCCAAAGATATCAACTGCCCAAGGTGTTGACATTGAAATAGTTACTACTTACAAGTACTTAGGTATTATTGATCAAATTTTCTCCTTTCAGGCAACAAAACATTTTATATAGGAATATAGTTTTTCTGAGATTTTGGATGTTGTGATATCATGATATACATATATTATATGATATAAGTGTTTCTTTTCTGGATTTAATGGCTGCATTACAGTAAAATTATTTACTTTTCTGAATTAATCAGTGTTTTACCTGTTCTGTTATATTCTTTCACCCACTTCAGTCATTAAATAAA
>KV751315.1:3008815-3021002 GCA_001698575.1 Mola mola
GGCACAAGACATTCACTAATAAATTAAACTATCCAATTCCATTCAATCCAAAACATTTTAATACAGGTTAAAACAGAACATAGGAAACAAGAACTAAAACAAGTGTGAGAATTTAGAAAAGACTCAGTAAAAGTATGTTTATGATATGGCCTAGAATAATTGCAATGTCATTTTAAGACTATACAACCCAGCACTAGTAGGAATTTTTGATTTATTGATGTTTAATGTTACCGTAATACCTTTCGTCTATTACAGACATCATATACACATTAAAATAGACACCCTGTGTGTTTTTTTGTTTGCATCAGTGTGTCGGTGACATTTATGGCGAGTGACATTAAGTAGCGTTGTCCTGGTTCTCTGTTGCTAAAGTCTGCCTCAGCAACAAATTTTTACCTACTCTGGGGTTAACTGGGTTAACTTCAGATACACACAACAGGGCTGTGTACTCACAAACATTCAAAAACGCACACACCCAAGTGCCACGACCTTTCCAGTGAGACCGTGAAATTGGTCATGGCATTTAGGATAAGATGAGTTTCCCCGGCAGATTATCACACACACACACACACACACACACACACACACACACGCACACACACACAAATGCTTGTGACAGGTTATCTGAATGTCCACATATCCATTAGTATAGCCTCCTCACTAAGCAGGTGTTGTTCAAACATTCAGGGTAAAAATAAGATGTTATCATTTACGCTGCAACAGTCCACCAAATACACATACAGTATAAACACACCCCCACATTCACATCTTTTATAAAGTGGACCTGACCCTTGAAGAAATATATGGCAAGCCGTTCACAAGATTTATAAAAAATAATTCGAAATGACAAATTAACAAAATAGTCATTTTATTAATGAACTAGTGTTTTGTGATTTGTCATGAGATGACACCATGTTCTGCTGTGGAAGCCACACATGATGTTAAAAGAGTCAAGAGTTATAAGTAGTCACAAAATTACCTTTTCATAAGCAGAACATTCCAGATACCTTTTCTTTGTTTTTTTGTTTTTTTTTAAATATTCTCTGGGGCTAGAGTTTAAGTTTAAAGAGGCCTGGCTATTTTCAGAAAGATAAAGCAAAATAAAACCCGGTACAATCTATCTATAGTATGCGTTGTCCTTCTTTACTGATGTTACTTTGTGCTAATGTTGGCATGCCATCAAAACCTTTTGTATGAAGAAGAGAATGAATGTATCCTGCTTCTTTTCACTCCCAAACAGTGGTCCCATGACTAATTAGAAGGCTGGGAGAGAGGGAAGGTAATGCAATGTTGAATGAAAAGAAAAGAGATGGAAGAAAAAATTCCTTTCCCTTTAATTTGGTATGGTAATATTTCCTGCTCACATACTCACTGTGGCTATGAGAACAAGCAGTTGGGGGACGGCAGAGACAGAGGGAAGCGGGCAAGAAAGGGGGAGAGGTGGGAAGCCTGGAGAGATGTTCAGAATGATGTTTTTCAGAAGGCGGGGAGATAGAAGAGGAAAGAAGGGTGGAAAGAATGGATGAGCAACAGAAATAGAGGAGATCAAAGACAAATGAAAAGGGAGGGAACTTACTACGTCCCACTCTTCAACTTATCCCCAGCGATTGAGATGGAGAGTGGGATGTAGTGAGATTTTCTTTTCCAAGTGCTGAAAGAAAAGGACCTTTGATATGTGAAACGTTTCAGGGGGACAGACCTGCAGATAGATAGGCAGGCAAACATGAAGTCAGAGGAGCAGAAAAGGGGATAATAGAGGCAGGTGGTTACTGTGGGTGTGACATCATAAAAGTGCGACGGACAGGCGAGCAGGAGACAGACAGAGACATGTGGACATCCCTGAACTCCTGTGGAACTACATGTCCCAAGACACACTCTGCTCTGTGTGTGTTTCTGGGTCTTTTCACGCTCATGTCTTTTCTTCTTATGTTTGAGTCTGTCACGTCTCCAGAGAATCTCCTGCTGCTTCATTAGATCCTGTTAATAATCACCCAACAGGGAACAGCATGCTGGACTCCCCTCACATACTTGATATTGTTCCTTCTGAGGGGAGGAAATATATTTGAAGAAATTTTGTGTTCCTGAATCTTATTTTGTAAGCGAGCAGACAGTTACGACGGTTACTTGCAGTCGGAAAAATAACAGCAAATGGATATACCTTAAATATCTAAAATTTAATGCGATACATAGAAGGCAGGTATTTTTTTTTAAATTAAATTAATGTGTAATTAAAGTACAAATCCAAAACAATAGCAGAAGCCCAATATCTTTTAACTTCCATCATTAATTTGGGTTTCTGTGTTTCATCCTTTGCGTTGTGTTGTGCTGAAGCTGCAAATGGCTTTCCTTGTCTTCCTCACATTTTCATATAAATTCTCTTTGTGATTGTAATGTAAACCCTCTTTCTGTATCCTATTTTCTTTTGCTCCCACAAACGTAGATTATTTGTTCTGTTACTGGTTCCATTACTTTCAGTGTCAATCTTTAAAACACAAAGAGAATTTTTCTCTAATTTCTCTTCACAACACTTTCCTGTATTTTTCTCATCCTCCTCCCTTTTCTCTTATATACAAAATAGGAGCCTTTTCCCCATTTCCATCTCCCTCACCTCTCTCTCTTCCCCCAGCCCCCACCTCTTCTCTGTGTGTCATACATAATGGGTCCAGTGCAGGTCTGCATGTGTCACACATGGGAGGAACTCCTGTGTTTTTTAATACATTTTTAATCCCACCATTTGATGCCTCCCTTGTCCACCATAATTTGTACTGACTGCTGAACAAAATCAAAGGGCTTTTGCTTGCTGCTTCTCACCTCTGCTGTCTTCTGCTACAGAAAAATCCTTTTTTTATGTCAATTTCCCCTTCTTCTTTCTCCCCTTCACACACTGCGGTATGTTTATTTTGACATGAAAGTGGGCCCATTTGTGAACCGTGCGTGTTGCAAGTCATTCCTCATTAGTGGTCTGATTTCCCTATGTTCTGTGTATGTGTGTGTATGAATGTATTGGCTTTTTATTATATAGCAGAGAATAACCATATTCTTTATACACAGTTACGTGTATTATTATTCCCTGTCTTTAGATTCAAATTTACATGGCCTCCTTATTTTTTCCTAATTTTTATATTTATCTTTTCTTTACAAAGTATTCCTCACTGTCTTCTTTCTATAAAAATCATGCAATTCAGTCCTCATATCACCATGTTTTTGCAAACACATATACATAGTTCAAGTTCAAGTTTTGGTAATGGAACATTTTATTACATTTGCTTGTATGAATTACAGTATGTTTATATGTTGTATTCACACTGATGGGTGAATGCTATTTATTGTGGTTTTATACTTGCTCACTGTGTGGGTTCTTGTGTGTCTAGTTCTAAGTATTCTTGCATCTGTGATTGCAAACATAAGGATTATAAGTCAATTTGATTCTTTTAGAAATATATTGACATTATAGCATAAATAATGCTCAGTTGTTCAGGTTACTGTAGAGCTGAGAATTAACCGAATTAATTCTAATAACAGAGCATACCCAAACAATATGTTGAGAGTACAGTATCAACTACAAGTGCTTTAATGGTTTCTTCCTTGGCTCATTCCCTGTCCTCTCACCACATTTTGATGATATCCCTTCAGTAGTGTTTGTGTAATACTCCTAAAAAAAAATCAAAGTAACCAGCCCTTGTTGGAGGCAATTATCAATTAATTACTCTCACTGAAGGCATGTGTGACCAACAAACAAAGCACAGTACTTTTATTCATTGAGTGGGTTTTATTATTGCTACAGTGTCTTGTTTATTCAAAACTGGTCAAAATTCCTGTATTTGCCCATATATCTGGATCTAGATCAAAATTTTATGGGTTTTTCTTTGTCCCATTTCTCATATTTCCACCAAGTTTCATTGAAATCCATTCAATTGTTGTTGCATTATCCTACTTTTAAACAAACCTCTTTGGTGGAGGTAATATAGATATGTATGTCTGCATTTATAAACAGTATGTAACTGTTTTCTACAGTGCCAGCGTTGTGCGCCCCTCTACAATGACAAGCCATTCAGGTCAGGTGACCAGCTCCAGCCTATGAACTGCCGGCCTTGTCAGTGCCATGGCCACGCCCTCTCATGTCATTACGATGTGGCGGCTGATGACCAACCGGATAACCACTATCGAGGAGGAGGAGGCGTCTGTGACAATTGCATTCACAATACTACGGGTAAAGTAGTAGCAACAAATATTAGCATTAGATTCAGCGAACCATTTTCTCGATAAGACAAATGGGGTTGTTAACTAGATTTTTAAACATGGTTTCTGCTTTTCCCTTGGACATATTTGCTTGCAGTCTAACCCTGTTTTTGTCTCTTTTGTTGTCAGGGACAAACTGCGAGCTGTGTATCAGTGGCTTTTTTAGGCTTAAGGAATCAGATCCCACTTCTCTTGATGTGTGTCAGCCATGCAACTGTAACACTGCTGGAACAGTCAGCAGCAGCTTCAAATGCGCACAAGTACTCCCAAAAACAAACAATTGTTAATAACCAGTAACACCAGTAAAATGTAACTTCTGATTTGTATTTTTACACTGTTTGAAACCTGTTATTTTCTTTTCCTTGTCCATCCCTCTCTCCCTCTGTGTTTCTCACCCTCAGGTAGGAGGTCAGTGTCAGTGTAAAGTTGGTGTAACAGGTCGTCAGTGTGCAGACTGTTTCCCTGGCTGGTATGGCCTTAAAGCCTTAAATCCAAATGGCTGCATTCGCTGTAACTGTAGTGACGTTGGCATCATCAGTACCTCAACAGGAGTTCCCAGTTGTAACCAACATACTGGACAGTGCCAGTGTAAACCCCATGTGACAGGTAAACAGACCACTGACAAACATTACGGAAAACCACATTCTTGAAGTTTTAATCTTTGAGATTCATAGTGTTTGTTTAGTTGCTGGGGACATTATGTTTTTTATATTCATACGCACATCTGTCCTGTTCTCATGAACAGAGTGCCTCAGGAATGCTTTGAGGTAATTTCTCCCAGTTTGCCCAAATGTCAATAGGAATTTTTTAATGTTTGGTGTTTAAAGGTGACATCTGTCCCCTTGTCAAGAACACAATATGTAGTGCCAGAATTTCATTACATCTGGGACAGTTGTCTGCTTTGATTCAAGGACAAAAATTGTTGATCAAAATTAAGAATATTATGGCCTCCTAAAACACACTTTTGGATTCTAATCAACCAATAAAAATCTCAGTCAGCTGGAATGGTTGGAAATTTTGGTCTGATGAGCGCATAATGACCAAAAAATTGACTGGGAGACTACAGACTTAAACCTAATAATTCCTACACTACTAGTGACATTTTTTGTCTAGAAAGGTCAGCTTCGCTGTGGAATTAGAATGTGCAAAAACGCTTTTCCTGCCATTATTCAATACAAAACTTTGCGATCAGAACAGGAACAAGTGAGATTTTGATGATAGTTCTCCTTTTGATGAAACAGAATTTGTGGCACTAATATTGCTACCCACCTTGAAACTTTGCTGATGGTATCGATTTTTTGTGCTGCCAGGTTGAGGATGAGTGGGAAGGATCCACACCTCAGAATTTTTGGCTTTTTTGTCCTACTGTATATTGGCCAATCATGTGAATACATACAATGCATTTTTCATTATTATTTTATTTTTCTGGAAGGATTTATACACTTACACAGTAGCCATCGACAACCTCATTGGTGGTACTAAAAATGAGTTTCAGGTGAATGCTGCCCCATGTGACAAATATCTCTATCACAACAATGTATTCTTTTGGAAAGAAATTGCAGCGTGTTTCTCACTGCATTTTATTGATTGAAATTGTCAATTGTCAATACTTGTATTATATCCCTTCATATCCTGGACATGTATATTAACTTCAACTGGACAGGTCTGTAGTGTTTTAAGATTAAGATAGCAATGCAACAAAACATAGAACAACCTGACAAGCAAAAACCAAAACCAAAACAAAAAAAATGAAAAACACACCGGGCTACAAATATTTACTGGTTACCCAGGTCAGACATTAGAGTCCTTGCCGACATCCTCAGTGATATGGATGTACTACATCATTAGACTTTTTTGACATCACCAAATATGCCATCATGTCATCACCATCCAACAAGGGCAAGATAAGCAACATCAAAAGGAATCTACAAGTATAAGGGTACATTTAAGGATAATACCAGAAATGTCTAAACCCTGGTGTTATACCTCAGCAGTAAACCTCCAAAATGCCTGGTCCTTTAGTTTCAATCACAAAATGTTTCCAGGTAATTTGTTCATAACTTGTGTTTTCATTAAAAGAGTTACTCTGATTAATTGTCCAGTAATACTATCTTAATTAATACGAAGACACAGCTGCTCATCTGGATGATCGCAAACACAAGTGGCTATATTATATGTACACACCAAAACAGGCACGTGTACACACACGGAGATAAACACATGCATGCACACACACACACACACACACACACAAACATCTATATCCCAAAGTGTTTTGCCAGCCAAAATAAACAGGCTTTTCTGCTGGCGGTGCTTATAGCCGTTGTGCTTCTCTTTGTGATAAATGGTTTCACTCTCTCCCCTGTGTGTCTTTGAAGAGCAGGCTCGTATGAAATGCAAAACCAACCAATGCTCCACAACTCTTGCATCGTTGTTATTACTAAGCTGTGCTATCAAGGGCCTACGGTGGTGCGAGTGAGGGCAGGCATGTGTATACGAACTTGTGAATGTGTGTGTTTATGGTGATGCATATGTAGGAAAGGAGAGTGTCTGGATGTGTCCGTGTGTTCATGTACTTTGGTCTTTGCTGAACTGTACTTGTACAATTCTAAGAGTTTCTTTCTGCATGTGTATTAACGTTTGTGTGTGTGTGCATGCCATCAAGTACTTAACTGGTATTTAATTCTCTATAACTCAGTGCCAAGTTGATTAAAACAAACTGCTGCAGCCCTTGTATTTTTCTCACTCCTTCTTACAAGACCCACTTTCATTTTCTGTCCTTGTTCGTTTGGTCGCTCCCACAGGTATTTTTCAGAAATGAGATTTGATTGTGGCAATTTATTACCACCAAGCTGATACTTTGAGTAGAGCAATGGCAGGCATGCTTCAGAAGGACGGAATTGAAATATGTGTGCACAAAGACACAGACGCACACATGTAGACATTAACGCACACTCATAACAAGGTGCCAGAGTGCAGTGTGTACATAATAGTGTTTGAAATGGTGATGCATGAGCCTGTTAACCAGCTGGCTGCTGATAAAAGGGCTGGGCCATGTCCCCAAAACTCACACACGTATGCTTGCATGTGCACATGCACACCTCAATACAACTTCTTCCAGCCTTGATTTAATATCTTCTAACACATTCTGTTCTCTTATGTTCTCACTTTCCTTTTCTTTTTATTGTCTTCTGATTTTTTTTCCTGCTCTTCACTTGTCTCAGTTGTTTCTGTTTTGTTTTTGATGGACCTCATGTATGAATGTCACATAATTAGATGCAAGAGTAGGATTTAGAATATAAATAGGATATATGATTAATTTGTGCTCAATTCTTTTCATAATATGTGTGATTCTTTATCTGTTCTATAGTTTTAATGGGTAAAATTCACATGTAGCATAATATACTGCATCACAATATTCTTGGGGTTGTACACAATTCTGTGTGTAGTCTGCATATTTACCATTAACACACTCAGACGTAACCACATTCCTCAACACACTCACACCAAAGCTATATTTTCACTATGCTATTGTGAAATATGATCTATGCAAAGAAATACATTAATATCTATAAAATGAAAAGAGGGCAGACAGGAGGAAATGCCAAGTGTCTGCCGCACATTGAGTAGGACACACTCACACTGACATCCGTGCCTTTGGTCATGTGCACAAGCACTGATGCACAGGCTGAATGTATGTTGTGTGCATGCACAGTCACACCACCCACATACGAATGCTCGCTCCCTCATAAATGGCCGTGGTGACTGCGTTGGCCCCAGGCATCCATTTAGGGACAGATTGCCTGTCATGGAATACGTACGGCATATTCAAATAAGCCCAGCACTTCAACACACTGCATATCATAGTTTAACTAGCCTTATAGTCTAGCACTGCCTCTGTATCCATTAGCCTCATAAAATTCCAAATGCCTGTCCATGGAATGTTTTACCGAAACTCGTTTAAATACATCTAAGTTGTGTTAAATGATGCTAAGTGATTTCTTTTTTTCAAGAGACCAATGCCATGGATATACCCCATGTAGTTTTAGAAAAGCTTTTAATTTACTTTGTACCCTGGGTATGCTAATTATACAGGAACATACAATTAACCCTCTACAGTATAACCAGTCTTGGTGTTTGCTATAGTAAAACAAAAATACTATATATCAAACTAAGTTAAATATTTATTAAATATTAAACATTTACAGTATGGAAAGCCTTAAATGTTCGCAATCAACTTGTTTCTGACATTTTTGTGTTTTAAAGGCCACAGTCTTGTGAAATTTGTTAATCATCATCTTTTCTTCCACCCATCTCTTCTTTTTTTCTTTCCCTCCCTTCTTTTCTTGTAGTTGTTAAATTTATTTATTTTCTCACTTGGTGAAATTAAGTGTTTGGCCTGAGGTGAGTTATCCATCATATGTAGAGGGCCTGGCCCTAATGATGGCAGTTTTATACAATCACCCACCATCGCTTTCTCTCTCTCTCTCTCACTTAAACACACACACAAGCACACCTGCAAAAAAAAAAGCAGAGAGAGGCTGAAGGTTCTCTGAACTACTCCCATTTTTTCTTCACAGTAATGTTTCTGAGGCAGCTTTCTCTCTTTCTCTCTCCCTCTAGGTCTCTCTTGTGACCACTGTGAGTTTGGTTATTGGAATTTGTCCCACCCAGATGGCTGCGTCCCATGTGACTGCGACCCCCTGGGTTCCCTCAGCCCATTCTGTGAGCCTGGGCGGGGGCAGTGTGAGTGCAAGCCTGGGGTGGGGGGTCAGCGCTGTGACTCTTGTGGCAGGGGTTCATATGGTTTAAAGCTGGAGGGGTCCTGTGCCCCCTGCAATTGCTCACAGGAAGGGACGGTGCCTGGAACAGACTGTGATCCTCAAACAGGGCAGTGTGTGTGTAAGGCAAGTTACAAAGCATATTTTCTTTTTTTATGATATTATTATTATTATTTGATCTCATGTCTAATCCTAGGTGACTTTGCTGTAATGGTTGTGTTAAATGATTCACAAGCCATCTAATATTTGGGGAAAATAGCAACAACATCCTCTTTCTCTGTTGACCGGTGAACATCACAGTTACATTCTGTCATAGTATACACTGTTAATGGCCAGTAGACTAATATGAGATTCGGATATAGAAAAATTTACCTATCAAACATTTTGCAAGTAATAATAAACAAATAGCAACTGGTGAAAAAACAGAAGTGACATAGTTTAGTAGTTTGTTTTGTTTGCACATACACTAGAGATGATGTGGCCTGATAAAGTGAACATTTTCTACCTTTGCTTAAGTTTAAACTGTGAGAAGAGAAAGTTTGTAATTTCTAAAAGTTTCTCAATCAACAATTCAAACTCCCAATACATTCTTAACCGTGTCCTGTCATCATTTATACCCCCTACCTTCCTCTTTACGTCGCTCCTATTTTAGGAACATGTGGAAGGCCGTCTCTGTGATACTTGTCGTCATGGTTACCACACCCTGGAGCAGCGTAACTCCCTGGGCTGTCTGCCTTGTGTGTGTGACATCCATGGCATTGTACCCGGGGGTGTGTGCGATATGTGGACTGGACAATGCCCATGCCGAGAGGGGGTGGAGGGCACACAGTGTTCAAACTGTGTCCACAACTACTATAACAGGAGTTTACACCTCCAGAGTAAGAGAACACAATGAGACAAGCACAGTTACTGTCATTAAAATAAACTAGTTTATCTGAAAGCGTGTTTGGGTACATGATGCCCATAACTACGTTATAAAGGAATTTTGTCCCAACAGTTTTTTCTCATGTTTTTTTGTGTCCCATCAGAGGGGTGGCCCCAGGGCTGTGTACCATGTTTTTGTGACCCCAGAGGATCAGTGCCGGGTTCGGTATGCGACAGCACCACAGGGCAGTGTGTCTGCATCCCAACGCGCTATGGCCAGGACTGCAGTGGGTGCCGACCTGGTGAGAGTTTTTAAATGAAAACAGTTAATAGGCCCCAAAGTCAGATTATTACAGAGATTTTGGAGCAAAAATTGTATGTGTTCCTCAGCACTGTAAAAAGAAAGACATTATATTAACTTTAAAAAGTTAGGGCCAGGGCTGCCTTAAAAGTTTCACTTAACTTGAAAAAACATGATGAGGTTATTTTTAATGATTCAAAGCTGACTCAGGCCTTGGGCCTAACATTAACTGTAAACAAAAAAATTTAAAGCTAAAACAATAACAGCAGACTTCACTTTCACTCTGTGTGTGTGTGTGTGTGTGTGTGTGTGTGTGTGTGTGTGTGTGTGTGTGTGTGCGTGTGTGTGTGTGTGAGAGAGAGAGAGATTTCGTAGTGTCACTCAACTCTTTTTGATTCAAATATTCAACATTCAGTTCTTAACCAGCCCTCTTTACATGTCTGTTGTTATTTTTTTTGTTTTGTTGTTTTGAAAATTGACAAACTTCATACTGGATACTATCCTTCATTTCCTAAACTGCCAGTTTATGACATGGTATACACAACATTTAGAATGTGCTGTCAAAGTGACTAAGTAAAATATTGCATTTATTTATTAGCCTCAAGAAAAATAAACTGAACTGATTTGTACAGAGCTTAATGTAACCACATTATTGGCTTTTTGTTTTCTTATTACAAATAAATGGCAAGTGACACCTGCTTATTGGGTGGGACACAAAATTGTTGACTCAGATTTGTTCCAAGCTGCAGTACTCATTCACTATTCACTACATGAGAAATAAAAACATTTTTTAAAAATCCCTTTTATTTCTGAGGTAAGTAATGTATTAATTATGAAAATAAATTCACATTTCCGGTTCTTTGTAAAATTGAAATTGAAAACCATGCTTGCTTTGGACAGTCACCCAGCCTCCTTGGTTTACCAAAGGAGAAGTCACTTGATTGGTCTACACCTGAGGCTGGCTAGTTAGGATGCTAATAATCCATGGTACGGACCGCAACTCCATTTCTCTAAGTCTGTACTCCTACATGTCAAATAGATAAATTTATTACAGAGGCAGACTAATGCATTACTAAACTAACCTTTTGACAGAGTGGGAAAATGAACAGCAGGGGAGAAAAATGTAAGTGCTTAAGGAGAAGAAATTAATGCTTTTAATCTAGTGGTTAGTTAGAATTAAACAAGATTTAGGAATTTTGAACTAAAGCAACATCTTAAATCCTTAAAATTCATTAAGATGTTTTGGTCCATTATTAAGAATGTTCATTCATTCATGCATTCAGCTATTCTTTAAGAACCTTGATCTGGAAGTAAAAGAAGTGGTGTTTTCAGGAATTCAGGAATTTAAAAAAAAACAACTTATAGATTTCAATTTTTAATTTCTAATTTTAATTGTAAAACTGTAGAAATATAATTTAAATTTTAATAACTGACTCAAAGAGATGCACAAATGCAACCTTTCCAAAAGTATAGCCAAAATATATTGATCAACCCCTGGTGGTGGGCTTTAGAATAGGTAATAAACCTCTCCACCTTCATGCTATCAGAAAAGACCTCAGCTAAACTAAAAATTTAAATACTACACATAAGTAATAATAATATTTTCCTGTTGTTTTAAGTAATTTTGTTACCTGTACGAGATGGCAAGTGCTCATGTCTGCGATATTTTTTCTCATGTTTGTTCACTGGACGCAGTCGAGATGCATCCATCTTTCATCCATATGTCAATGCAAAAACTACTTTTCAGGAAATGAACGAAACCTGTATATCTCTGATGGTGCAAAATGTTCCAAACCTGTACCTAAACCTTAATTTTAAAATAAGTGAACACTAACACAACTTCTTCAAAGCTGGAGTTTTATCTTTGTATACTGCCAGATATTTTTATGTGTAAAGAACATGTAAAGACATAAATGGGGATCAATAGAATTGCTTTATAAGAAAAAAAAATTAAAATGACAAAATAAATGTAAAAAAAAAAAGAAGAAAAAAAATTGTAATT
>KV751315.1:3025923-3056277 GCA_001698575.1 Mola mola
ATGTTGCCGGTGTGACAAAAAGTACATCAGCCTCCTACCAAACTTTAGGGGCACCACCTGAGGCAGAACAGCTTCATTTAAAACTCATTGGACGACCTGGTCCTACATCTGCCAGTTTCAACTGGAGCACACCACGGAATGATACAGGCCCAGTGGAAAGGTAAGTAAGGAGGGAAAGGGAAGAAAGGTTTGACACAGAGTGCTCTGCACTCATCAAAGATGTAGGGTTGGACTGCACATCAATATCGATATTTTTTGCAGTATGGAGGTCTTTTAAAAGAGAAACATTGCAAAGTGAAACTGAGAAGGATTTTAGAGAACTTGAAATAGGTTGAGCCCATGATATAATAATGAAAGAAGAGCGACAGAAAGTATCATTCATAGAGAGTGACGGACTTACAGTGTGGGCAGAAGAAGGAAGGCTGTGAAATGTTTCCTGGAAGCTCATGAGCGAAAAAGGAAAAGAAAAGAAAATCTTTGTTTCAAAAAGAGTTTGGATCTTAAATGTGTGTAATACAGAAAATCAGATGGAAATGATAAATATAGATATGAAGGGAGTTGTGCTGATCAGTAAGTGGTATGGTAGAATAAGATGCTGTGGGTGGCACGTTGCCATGTACATGGTGCAGTATGTGTAAGATAGAAATACACAAAACAGTGAAATAAATTACAACTGTTTTTTTGTCTCTCACAGGTTTGTGTTATCCTCCACTGAGTCATCCAGTGGAGCAGAACCCATTGTTCACTACTCAGGCTTATCTACAGAGGCTGTGGCAACCGGTTTAAAGCCCTTCACCCAATACACTGTAGTACTGGAGGTAGGAGGAGCAAAGAGTTGCCTGTTTTATCAGTCTCTATCTATCTCTTTAAAATAGACGTGATTCTCATTCCTGATAAACAATTAATTAATTGCACAATTCTGTAACATACAGTGCTTTTACATAGTATTTATATGTTCATTTTACATCAGCAACTTTTTTGATTTTGAATTTATTCAGCTGTAACGTGGGATAAATAAAGGTTTATTATGTATCTTATCTATCAAAAAAATATATACCACAATGTATGTTAAAATCCAACCTTGTCTACAGTCATGCTCTTCTGGAGGTTGCACCTCTACACCACCACTGTCATTTCTGACATCATCTGCCCCCCCACAAAACCAACCTCCACCCAGCGTCACTGCTACAGGACCACATACACTACATGCTTCCTGGGAGCCCCCTAGTCAGCCAAACGGTAGGACCCCAAGCATACTTATGTAAACTGCGCAGCTTAAAAGTGACTTTTTAGAGACACATGAACACATCACACATCAGAATTGCAATGGCAAATCAGAATGTACGAAAATACATGTATGGTAAATTTTGGTAAATATATGCATGCACAGTACAATTACACGGCATAACAGTTCTATTAAATATTAATGTCCATGTCAGAATGAATAAGTAGAGTAATCATACAAACATTTTTAACTAACATAACACGGGCCCAATAGCGTAGCTTTTAGGTTTCTATGACTGAAGAAGTATGAGAATCAACTAAGCGCACACACTGAAATACTCTGTGAACTGCAACTGCCTTTGGTAAATCCAGAGAGCTTTGTAAAGGCTCTAGGGCTCAGTGTCATACAAAGCCCTGTAACCTGGGTTATTTTCTCTTTTTGTGTCTTGTTTTTTTTTCTTCTTTCTGTTAAGCTGTCACAGTGTTATGCTAAGCCTTGTTACATGGGTTTTGCGGTGTCTCTGTCCTCCGTTTTCTCAGGTCATATTTAAAGAATGGTTGATAATGCTCTCAACGGGACGTAACTTTAATCTCATTTCTGACCTGTGTTCCTACCGCTTCTCACAGTTTGTTTCCTGACTTGGTCACCCCCACCGTTTTTTCTAACCCTCATTTAAACACATATATCCTATCAATCTAGATAACTTGTATGACTAAAACTGGCTCCTCCTTTCGTTTGATACATGTGGACTTTGCTAATGTGAACCAAAAGGTTTTGCCTGAAGAGATCAATTTCTAAATGCACCAATACCAATTTGTGTTTCCTTTTAAATATAGGTATGTACTATACAAGCAGACACTTTCTCAATTAGGATTTGCAAATGTGAACTCTCTCCATGGTGGTATGAATAAGTTTTGAAAACAATCAATATTGATATAATATACACATATTGGAAGGAAAAGGAAATGACAGACAGACAAGGGATTAAAATGAGGCAGAGTGTAAAAATTAAGGATTGACATGGATTTAATTGGAAGGAAAATAATGAAAAGGGAGCAGGGTAAAGAGGGTACACAAGGTCTTTAAACAAGAGTTACACATTAAGCATGTCCATAGTATATGATTTTATTTGTTTGTTATCCTTATAACAGCATTCCAACACTCGTCTATTCCGTAGCGGTTCTGTAAGTCTCTTATTGTATGTTCGTGCTGCTCTGTCACTTTTCTATTATTAACAAGTGTAACAGAAAGTGAGAGATTAGGACAACAGCCTGGGTTACACCAGAGAGCTAAACGGCAATAGGACTTAGTAATTATCAGCCTGTTTTCTACTACAGGACCAAACACTGGCAAAGGCTCTGTCATTCTTTTACTCAAAATATCATTACTGTATAAGGAAAAAAGTTCAAATTTCAATGCCTAGGGATGAGTATACAGTTTCTGTGCCCATTTGATGCTTTGTTTCTTTTATCCAGTTGAATTAGAACTAGGAAACTAATTCAAGAAAACAGTTGAGCCTCTGTGAGAAAGAAAATTGCCGCTGTATTTTCTTATTAAATTCTGTAGCTGCAATTGTACCAGGTAACCAGGTTCTATATTAACCAATATATGTTATGTGCCTGGAGAGAGAAAGATATTTGTTTGAACAGTGTGCAGAGGCAATAACTCTAGTTTAAACTTTACAGGGGTTATCACAAGATATGAGGTCTTTCTACATGGACCAGTGGAATCACAGAATCTCTCAAGTCCCACCAATGAGAGGAGAGTGTTTTTCAGCTCCGGCTGGTTGGATCCAAGTATTTCCCCAGAAACACAGCTTACTAATAGGAGCACAGTCTTACCCCCTGAGAGCACTGCCATTGTAGCAGGTCTGCAGGCGTTTTCCACCTATCAGATGAGAGTTGTGAGCATCAATATGGCAGGAAGTGTCACATCCTCGTGGACCACAGCACGCACCATGGAGGGAGGTTTGTAGAGCTTGTAATCATGATTCAGCGTAACTTCCAGGTATTATTTTGTATCTCTTTACAGATTTCTTGAAACAATCAATTAAATCAATTCATAGTTCATATTTCATTTTAGCTATGTAAAATGAAGGTAGTGGAGCTGCTTTCTAAATTATTTAGTCTTTATATTAATAGCCAAGAAAAGTCAAATCACTTAATTGTCATTAAGATTACAAAATTGTTGTTGCGCTAATCTACAATATATAATGTAACAGTATTAAACACAATTTCCATAATGTTCTTTGTTTGGATATGCTGAAAGGGCTTACAAACACTGTTGTATTGAGTTGCTGACCTTTCCTCAAGAAAAGAATGAAACATAAGTACTGGCTAAAAACTCAAATAATGTAATGCAAGAATTTTTAAGTCAAATCTGTCCATCAGAAACCTTTACTGGTAAATGTAAGAAATATAAGTGTATTTGATAAAAATAAATCTTGTTTTTGTCATAAAAAATGAAGAGAGAAGAAGTAGAGAAGGAGGAATGAAACAAATGTGTGTGGGGAGGGGAGGCTCATGAAGGAATTTGAATTTCAAATAGATGATATGGCTCATTAAGACTAAACGATTGCCTCCAACATCACTGTAAGCCATGTGTCTGGATAACAAGCATATGATAACACCATTTTAAACGTTGAGTGTGCATCAATGTTTTTGCACTTGCGTTTGCTGTGTTGGAAAGAATATGACTGAGGTTATGTCTGCAAAGAAATCACATTTCACAGCATATTTCATAGCAAGATGCCATCAACAACAGAATAAAAGAATCCTTCTCTCTAATCTGTCATGTAAGAGTGGCTCTCAAACCATAGAATTACAGAATACGTAAATCCATTACGTCCAATGCAAATGATCAATTTTCAATGTCTTTATATTGAAATGTTTTATTTCATTTTGAATTAACTTACTATGAAAGGTAAATTTCAAGTTTTTTAGGTGTCAGTCAGAGAACTATGAAGGAATTACCAACAGTTAGAATTAAGTTGGTTAAACATCAACAACTCAGAGATCAGTTTTGGTGTCAGTCAAATAAGAAGAAATTAAAAAATGTTTAAAAGACGCAACACAAATTTTGAGAATCAGAGAGTAATTGTATATGCCAATTAAAGTCTTTCCTGTTGATATTGTTTTTTTGACTATGCTGATCAGAATGCACATTTTACACCTGCTGAATTGAATGCAACCAAAGGTGCTCTGGGAAATGTCGCAATTAGTAATTGAAGGTGAACTTAATGCAAGTTCGAATGCATGGGTGCACTAAAATGGTGACGAATCAGTTCATAAAACTTTCTTGCCTACTAACAATAAACTATACAGTGTAGAGCCTGACCAATATATTGGTTGGTTGATATTATTGGGTGATATTGGCTGATCACAAATAAATCTGTATTGGCTAATATATAAAAAAAATTGCTTTAAAGGAGACAATGCAGAATAAAGATACCTTGGGTGATTTGTAAGTTTCAGTGAAGGTTACTTCTGTCATTAAAGACAAAAGTTTTTTGATAATTAGTAAAATACATCTTCTGTTACATAATAGTTACAAATGTTTGATAACCTAATTTCAGGGATTATTGCAAAAATTTATCAGAACTGTTTACTCCCTAATATCAGTATCGGCCCCAAAAATTACTTATCGGCAGAGTCTAGAGTAGTGATGTAAAGTTCCTTCAGGACTTTCTCACATTTTACCTCTTTTTACATATTAATATTTCTAGAATGTCCCAAAAAGAATCAACATACAATTAAAATTGGCTTCAATTTTGAATGATATATTATAGAGATTCATAATTCTAATATGTACTGGCAGATATGTAAAAGCTCAACAAATAAGCCATAATTTATTAAAAAGATTAATGATTTTGCATTGACTAGTTGATGAAAAGCTCATCATTGACTAATGATGTGATGTGTACCTTTTCACACCCATACATGTGTGGTGGTGTTTACAGTCCCAGAGTTTATTGCTCCTCCAGAAACGTCTGCACTGTCATCAACCAGTCTCAAGGTGAAGTGGAACTCTACTGAAGGTCAAGGCGTCATCGCCAGAGGACAAGTCACAGAATATCGAGTTAATTTGCTCACTAAACAGGCCAACAATCCATATGCTCCTCCGCTTATCAGTCAGGTAAGACAAGTAACACGTGCGGTTTATGAGGACGAAAACTATGAAACCTTAAGACTTACTGTGTTGAGCCTTCGGTTGAGTGAAATTTGTGCTAATTGTTGGAAATTAAGAACAGCTCTATTTATGGTACCTGCTCCTGGGTGAGCTCATTCTCTGTGGAACCTATGTTTAACCATGCATGCTTTCCTTTGTGTCAGCAGCAGTTTTAGAAACAGAGATTGAATAAATATGTAATGGATTGTTTTAACTGTTGGAAAGCACTAGTATTACTCAATTAATTGTGCAGGTGGTGTATATGGGTTGTCAGGTCATGTGAATGGAACCAAAATAAAAGCATACTTTATGTTTAAGTACAAAGATGAGTTTTTTCCAATGGATTTTGGATTCTGTCTTCTCTGTCTCTGTTCTTATGTTCCATAGCTGTATTCTCTCTGTATTACAATATGTTATTGGTTACATGCTATAATTCACTCTCTTTCACTTTCTCAGGTCTTACATAGGACAGGACCATCATCACAGCCTGTTTATATCGTACAAGGACTGAAGCCTCACCATGTGTACAACTTCACCATTACACTCTGTACAAAGACAGGTTGCATTACTAGTCTGCCAAGCACAGGATGGACCTTACCAGCAGGTAAAAAAACAAAGATATGCACACAAACGCACACTGGTTCAAACAAACAGAAAAGCACATTCAAATGGCAACACAACTGTAAGTAGTTCAGAAACAGCTTCCAAATATGATGTACCACCACTCATGGCACTAAACACATCTGAGCTGTGGGGACGTCCTGTGAAGCCCTTCGTTGTCTTACACAGCACACTGGCGGTAAAGCGCTGTGCACAACTACTTTTTTCATCCCACTACTGCCCACTTCCAGTAGATTTCTGCCTATTAGAGCCCACTCCCACAAATTGTGTGTTACAACACAACCTCGTTCCCGCAATTTGTGTCCATTTCTGCCCATTTCTTGCCTGTAGGTGTGAATGTGGGTGTGGATGGTTGTTTGTCTCTGTATGTCAGCCCTGCGATGAACTGGCGACTTGTCCAGGGTGTACCCGCCTTCGCCCGAAGATGCTGAGATAAGCTCCAGCCCCCCCCCACTGTCCCCTAACAGGATAAGCAGTACAAAATGAATGAATGAATAATGTAATAAGTTATTATATGATGCAATTAGCACAGCTATGTCTTTTACTGCATTGATCAGGAATGGTTTTACAAAATGTCTCTCTATTATCTTATTTTCTATAGTGACAAATCACTTAATGAGCAAACAGAATTAGCCATAGCTTATGTGAATTTTTAGGTGTAGGTGGTCCACCACTACACTTTAGAGAGAATTTGTGTGTCAGAGCATGTGAGTGGAAACGGAGCAAGTGGAGAGATGAGGATTTTGGATGGAGTGCGTAGCAGGATGGGACCCACATGTTTT
This sequence comes from Mola mola, assembly GCA_001698575.1. Taxonomy (NCBI): domain Eukaryota; kingdom Metazoa; phylum Chordata; class Actinopteri; order Tetraodontiformes; family Molidae; genus Mola; species Mola mola. The sequence goes on from KV751315.1 coordinate 3,032,719, forward strand.
TTTGTCCTGTCCACCTTCCTGCACCACAGTTAAACATCCAGATTCTGGATGGTTCCCATTGGATACACAGGATCCCACTCCTAATGCTGTCTTCTAATTGGCAGGGGAATCTTTGGATCCTGTGAGTTGGGGGGTGGGGCCTGCACGTATTGGGCTTGTTACAGTTATCTGAGGAAGCTTGAGGCTGGACAAGCGCTGTGTTGTGTTCCCTGAGACATTTCTGTGCAGTCTCCTGCATTGTGAAGAAATGATCAATGTTGGTCAGTTGTTTTTTTTTTTGTGAATCATGTACCTGTAAAGCATGTTCTTCAGCCTCTGACACATGCATAACACATCCAAGCACTCACAGTGAGTCATTAGGTACTTGAGTGGCGACAGCATCAGTTGTGTTAACCAGAGGGGATATTCATGGAGCGCCGCTGTAAAAACAATTTACTGTTAATTACAAGGAGAAAAATGTGGCGCAGCACACACTGCTTGCTGGCCATGAATCACACACACACACACACACACGATCTCTCTCTCTCTCCTGTAGATTTATAACCATTATGAAAGTAAAATGAATTAGCTGTGTTTAATAACTCCTGCACAAATCTATGAGACTCAGATGAGCACTAATTGATCAGTGCACGATGACAGACACACACATACACACAGAATTTCTATTCAGGGTCTTTATCTCTTTCTCTTTGACCGTTTGTTACTTTCTTACTAATCCATCCTTTACTTCTTCTCCTACCTGGCATTTTCACACAGCACATGGCAGCTAAGGAACATGAATCACCCTGCAATATATATATATTGCAAACACACGCACACTTGACCCTCCACACACTGTTCCATCTGTTCACTCACTGTTCACTCTTGCACTCATTTTCTGTTTATTTTTTTTCAGTTTTGTTTAGGTGGATAGACAATGAGAGCTGCGAGTGGTTATAAAAAAAAACACTTTAATCTATAAATACCTGCTCAGGGATTTTGAGGTTTTGAATACGCTCGAATCAGGTACATCTGTTGACATAGAGAATATTTTCATTTCATACAATTCTCCAAAAAAGAAATTTTTTTTTCCTTGTGTTTATTGTGATGAATGATACTTCATATTGTAATCAGTGGACTACTTAAATTTATTTTTAATGGCTACATCTGTTGACACAGTGACAATGTTTATTTCAATTGATTCCAAAGACTTCTCTTAACTGTAATACAGTACAATACAATATGGCTTATTGTACCCAGTTGGCTTTTTGAATGTATTTTTTTAACAGCCACATCTGTTGCAACCATTTTGTTTCATCTAACACCAAAGATGTCCCTTGTTTCAACTATAAGCAATGATAATGGCATATACTGTTATTTATTTATTTATTTTGAACCTCCAAACAATTTGCATAGCCTGCTTTAATCCACTGGGTGTAGAGCCTCTGTTGTAGCTGTGGACAAATCACTTTATCTCATTCAGTTTTAAACTCAGTTTAAATCATCTTGAGATATTCCTGAAAATACTTAATAGTCCTTTTTAAATCATAATATTTTAGAGGTTTATACACTGTTGGTATTTAAATTTTGTATTAAAATATTCCTTAAGGCTATTTGTATTTTTGACAGGTTTTCCATGCTGTTTCCCATTTTCCATAAAAACCATATCACCATTCTAAAATGCTTTTTACTTTTATATATGGATTGTGGATTTTGAATCTTAGAGATTAAAATATCTGTAAGAGTCTGAATAGGTTTACCTGAGTAAAAAAATTATTATTATTTCATAAATAATGTTTATAGCTCATATAGTGCTGAGCAGTATGGCCTTAAAGTAATATCACTATTTTAGTAGGGACAACTGTTGTTAGTTTGACAAAATATTAACACAGTGAGATTTTTGATAAATAATCATTAGCAACATGAATTTAATTATTGAAATGGGTGAATATAAGAACAGGTAGCTCACTCTGTTAAGTTTGGAAAATTACATCATCTTACTGTTGTGCAGCATTTACAAAAAGACAACACTTAATATATGATATAGTGTGATATAAAGATATCCAAACTATCAGACAGTATTAAGTATATTCTCATACATCAACAACAGGATATGTCCTGAGTTGATGTAAAATTCACGGATGTGAATATATTATAATAACAATATTTATTTGTAATGACCCAAGTATTCTTAACAAACTGTAACCTTTCTGGGCCCTATTTTTTATTAAAAACCAGAAGGAAACCTAAAAACTTCAGCATTAATTGAATAAAAATGTTCTTTTAGTTTGGTCTTAAACTGGCATTTTAAAGGAGTGCCTCCTGAATTTAGCTCTGCTTGTGGAGGATATTTAGTGGTTCTCCAGCTAAGACGTACTTGAACGTGTTACCAATGCACCGATAAATTTAGCACACATAAGGCTGAGCCATTAGAGTCAGCTACCATCTGCTGTAAGTGAACAGACGGCGTCTGCCGAACCACTGGAGTTACACCAAAGCACATGACTGAACTCAACGCACATACTGAGGCACACGTAATGATGCAAGGAAAGAGTCCATGTGTGGGAACGCATTTACGATTGTTTCAACGTGTGTGTCTTTCCACAAAGTTATCGATCACAGCGTAAAGTGAGTGGCTAATCAGGGGCTGATGGTGATATTTTATGTATCCTACATCCATAAGGGCTTGTTCTACAAGACACACACGCAGACATACACATACACAATCACACTGTAACACCACTCAACAGAACAGGAACTTTATTGATTTACGCATAATTGGCCTAAGGCCCTTCTTGAGGAGAGAAATATGCATGGCAAGGGATTGCCATGTCAATAAGAGGTGTGCTTATGTGCATGGTGTAACTGTATGCTAAGAGCCTGTGAAGACATGTCAGTTGCTGTAAAAACAGAAAACACACTCATGCACTATTCCGTCTGGGAGCTGGGCCATGATTTAGCAGCTTCATTACCATGTCGGCAGCTAAAATTAACCTTTCTTGTGGACTGTTAACCTTGTGCATGTGTGTGTGGGTGTGCATGTGTGTTTGAGTAGACCCATGAAAAGACATATGGCTTTTGTCAAACTAAATGTGTCATAGTAGTTAGTGCATTTATTTAAATAATACAGGACAATACGTTAAAATTCAGCGGACAGGAAAGCTCATGCAGTAACATTTTTGTGAGACAATACACAAAGTAAATCTTTATTTCATAAATTTATCAGGGCAACCAAAAATATTGACAATGAAAGCTGTCAGTCACGTAAAATTGCAAAGCTACAAATGTTGGACGCCAAAAACATATTGTTATGCAGCTGGTGATGTTACATTGTTGGGAGCAATGAATAATGCTCCCCAGGACAACAGCTGGCATCTAAAGCCAGAGGCAGCTGATAATTATAATTCTGTAATAATAAACTCTTTAACAACAATACAAGCATCACTTCTGAAGAACAAATGACGTGTACCAATGAGAATATTGGTGAGTTAGAATAAGTCAGTTTTACAAAGGGTTCTTGCATGAGGCCCTATTCAGTGATCACACATAAACAAAAGTTTAGTAGGCAGAATGTTAATTGAAATAGTCTGAAAAGTGAGGACAAACTGTCTTTTCTAGCTTTAAACACCAGTTTAAGCTTTGCTTGCTGGATGTTAATGGATGTTGAACCATCATAGGTGACTAAGAGTGAGATTGTGGCTGTAGTTACATGCAACCATGTGCTTATTCATAATGAAATCATTCAGATTGAATATTTCATTTTAACCTTTTGGTAAACAACCCTCAGTGTTTTCAAGCAGATTTTAATTTGGTCGATTCTTTGGTCTATCCTGGCGTCTTTTATTTTTTCGTGGAATATTTGAATAAGTAATTGTGTCTTATTTTCAGACCAAGTAGGGAGCCACTTATGTTTAGTGCTTTAGTTGATCAGTTCTTTTCCAATGAAAAAACAAACTCTTAGTAAAGCTAACACTGTTAAGGAGTGGAGAACCGTCCATCACAAGTCAGGATGGAGGGCATACACAGAAAGTGCATATCCAGGACATAATCAAGTTGTCTACAATTTACTGTACATTCCTGCCTTTTGCAACCACTTGACATTTTTTGCGTTCAACCTTTTTAGTCCAAATTAATTGTTTATATGACATATTTTTAGGCTCCATGTAAAGGTATCTAATGATCATTTCAGTAACATTTTACTCTCACAGAAATCAAGTCAAATAATCACTGATTTAGTCCAGTTTGATCCACTCCTGAAACCAATGTAGCCTGGCCTACTGTTCCACTGGGTTTAAGTCAGAAGCCTAGCAATTGTGCTTAATATTTGACAACATACAGTAAACAACATGAACAGTCACATACAACTCCTCCCTTTTTTTTAAAGCGCACCAATTTCTAACCATCTGGCCCTAATGTACATAAACATACAGGAACATGCAGAATTTGTCTAAAAAACTTACATACTGTATGTTTTTTCAAACTTAACACATCAATGTAGTACACTACCACCACTTTAAAACAGGATACGTTCATGTGTGCAGAGCAGTCAGTGTTTTAAATGTCACCATAGCTCAATTTCAATAGACTTGTGAGCTATCGATTGGCAGTAATTTATGGTTTGATGTGGCAAGATGAGCCACCTTAGACAAGCTGTCCACTTTCCTTTTTAAGAGCTCTATCGGAGCTCACACTAAAGATGGCCCACATGTGTGTCACTGAGAGCTAATTTACTCCTACCATGGACCATTTAGACCATTATTGAAACACACACACACACACACACACACACACAACCCAATGCAATGACACTTAATGCATACACAACTTTCCAATCTCTACACCAGTCGATCACTTTTCTTCATTACTCTTTCCATTCTTATATATATTCCCTGGCCATTTCAGCCAGTCTCTGGTTGATTTATTTATGATATGTGTAGAAGCTGCAGCTTCATTCACTACCTGTGTGTTTCAAAGGGACATTTAATTTAACATCTAAAGTGAAAGAGGGAAATTAGATTGAACCTTTCTTAAATGAAAATGGTAGTTTTGTCCATCCAGTCTAGACATAGAGCATGTATGAAAAAGACAAACATAAATCTCATAATATTATTTTTTTAGGGACTGATGATTACAAACACAACATTAGAATGCTTTAGAGCTGTGAAAAAAATGGGTATTCCTGTTGGCTTGTTGTAAATTTCTAATAAGTTACATTGTTGATTTAATCTCATTTCACAGGTCTTCAAATGAAAAAGGAAATGGATTTCCTTCGTTGTCGCTTTGGGTTGATTTCCAGCCCAAGATACAGTTCAATACAATATCTTACAAATCTTGGAAATTGGTCCTTTAAAATACATTCATGAAAAAAATATGGCCTTGTGAAACTAAGAAGGCCTAAATCACATGAAAATTTGAATAAAATATTAAAGAAGTAACTTCTTGGACTGAGGTGGGTTTCAGTTTCTTATTGTCAACCTTTCTCTCCAAAGCTCCAACAGGACTGTCTACACCCCACTTATATCCAGTAAACGAAACCACCATTCAGATAGATTGGGACCCCCCAGCCCGACTCAATGGACCACCCCCACTATATCAGGTCTGTAACAGTTATGGCTTATATTCTGTCATAGATGAGTGACCATTTTGACTCCCATGGATGAATCATGATGACTTTGCTGATCACTATATTGTTCTTCTAGCACAACATTGTGGTTGGCATTTATGGTTTTGTATAAAATGTCTCAACAGTTGTTTGATGTATTTCTCCATGAAATTTGCTATACTTATTTAAGTCGAGAAATTTTTGTAATTATTTGACGTTACATCCAGAGTCATCATTATCTAAAGCTAAATTAGGATGATGGACAAGATACAAACGTCGTGTAAGCACTGCCATTGAGTGCATTTAGTTCAAAACATCTTGTGCTGTACCCCAGCATGTATGATTTTATATATTAATTACAATTAACTGAAGTTCATACTGTTGAAGTTTTTTACAGTATCAGTAATGTCTTTATCATGTTATTATTTTTCCAGGTGGAGAGGACTGATGTGTCCTTGTCTGACCCACAAGATCCTGTTGCCAGAGGAACTAGATTCCCAGGGAACAGTTACCACCAGTTCCCCAGGTACACGCTTCCAATCAACACTGACTTCACAGGTAAGAAAATGTGTACATCTACATGCAGATAACTGAGAAGCGTGTCTGCCTGCATGGCTATACACTTTGCACAAGAGAGTGAATGCACCTGCATAATTCCCTGCCTGTTCTTAGTATATTTATGTGTGTCTGCAAAGCGTCTCAGTCTTCTAGTGACATTCTTTTAGAATGACTTCCCCACTCATCTTAAAGGACAATTATCTTTCTGTTTACCAGCATCATTAGTGTGTTGAGCTGCACAGCCAAACATGTTCTGCTTCATCTGAGAACATCACCCAGTCTGACGCACATAATTAATGACTGCTGATACTAATCTGTGGGATTTGAGCAGGCAAAGCTCTTCGATGCCACTTGAGATTGCTTAACTGTCCAGAACAAACCTTGCATCACCAACTATGTCTCTATGTGGGCGTTTAAATTTGGGACACAGAAAAACTATTTCAAGCCATGTGAAAATTATTTGATAAACTTCATTTACATTTGTGGGTAAGTCAGGTTTTCTTAAATTGGCTAACCTAACTTTGTGCCAAGAAAAGTACATTTGTAATCCTAATGTGACTGCGATCAACCATAATTAAGTCAACAAAGCTCTCTATTTTGGTCACATAATCTTGCTGCACCTAAAATACCCAAATATGTTTGCTGCCCACAAAGTAATGTTCCCTTTACTGTTCCTTTTAAATCTGAACTATTAGGAGTTTACAGCCTACATAGGATATCTTTCAGCAAATTACTAAAGAAAGGGGATCAAGGATGACTTTTCAGTTTCCTTTGACATGAGAAGGTAAGAAAAGAGAGTTTAGAATCAAAACAAGGAAAAGAAACAGGTTGATAAATATGATGGAAATTCTTTTTGTGTTTTTGACTCAACATCAACCAGTCAACTTCAGTGAGGCAAGTTTTTTTTTTTTGTATTTCTTGGCCCCTGGGTCTTTTTTTCTTAAATCTGTTTGAAGAGTTTTTGAAGGTCACAGCAATGGAAGAATTGAAGAGAAAGGAAACAAGTGTGTATTTGAAAAGTTAGAAAAGACCCCTAGAAAAGACCCCCCCGTGACCCCTAACAGGATAAGCAGTAGAAAATGGATGGATAGAAAAAAATTAGTCTGTAAAATATTTTGTTTATTCAAATAAAACTGTTTGATTATGTGGAGGTGTGGTAATGTTTTACAACATATATAGTTTAATAATTTAGTTCATCATTTGAAAAATTCACATCTCACACATCTGTCACTTGCTTACTATATTTGTTTCATGATGTGACAGGCACCATTCTATGGAAAGTATTTAGAGAGTTGTAAGTAAATATTTACATTTTAATGTCACTTTTAACAGAAACCTACTTAGAAAATCTTTCATTATTCTCTATTAGCCCTGAGATAATATACTTTTGGCATTCACTTCCTGTCTACTTTCCTTTCTGCAAGGAGGATAACTTGTTTGTTCTTAGATGTGAGTTATCTGAATGTGTATGGCTGTGTAAATGTAGTGAAAGGTGTGGCAGAAGCTGAGAATGAACACTGAGCCAGTCTTTACTGGATTATACTGTATCAGATATTGTTTTAATGACATCCCATTTTTGACATTCTTTGTATTTCTCCTCTTTGTCTTCTACAGACTTAGTCCTATGAAATAAATAACATTTTATAAATCAAGTGTCATTTCCTTTTGGAATTCTTTGCTTTATTCATGGTTCCCGATTGTCCACTGCTCTTTGCAAACACTGTTTACAAATCTACTGATGATGATGCTTGCTCTTATCCATGATTCCTTCATTTTAGAGGTGAATAGAGAAATGTGAATATTGCCAGAAGACAAATGATAGTTTTTGCAATTGAGGGATGCCTCTTTCCTCCTCCAATTTTCTCCTTAATAAAGGGTAATGGATCAGACAATAACTCTCAGACCGGATCTATTCTGAACCATGAATGTGTCGGCAGTCTCCAAACCATCGCCCTTTTACAACCATCAATACTAATAGCATCATCTACAGACAATTATTCCCATCGAAGTGCATGGAACAGCGAACAAATCAAAGCCAAATTGGATTATGAATGTAATGCAGTGTAATGCCCCCTCGAGAGTCAATTGATCACAAAGGAGAGACTCGTCAATTGTGGATGTCTTATGGAAACCCACTCACTCCAACAATGACAACTGTAAAATGTTTCTTTCTTTTAATCCGCTTTATATAGCAATAACCCTATATTTCATTCAGAAAACATCACAATTCTTAGAACGTCCATTGCTTCGAAGATTCCTTTTGAGTCTTGAGAAACATTTACAGTCTGAGGTTTTCTTTTTTCCCCCCGAGAGGCAGCATTGATGGAAACAGGAGATCATTATTTTTCTACATCAATAATATGCACCATTCTAGGAATATTAATAATTTGCTGTTTCCATAAATTGTTCATTCAGGTTCTACTGGAGGCTTTACGTCTCCTAGTATAACCATTCTGTATGTAAATCGTGCATGATGCACAATGTAAAAACAGATGATTTTTGCCCTTTCACTTCTAAATTTATGGCCACTTTACTTAGATTATTTTTGGCTAAATAGGTTGTTTTCCATGTGCAATTATTGTGATAGAAGTCGATGTTTCCACAAATGATATGTAAATGAATAAATAAATGATAAATCCACTTGCTCTTGATTGACGTTGCGTCTTAATGCTGAATGAGTTTAGGGTACTTGAGGTCACTATTTACCTCACTGAATCTTAGTTTAGATGAAACAGGATTAAAACCATAAGCAGTTATGCCGTATTTATGAATAACCTGTAAGTGCTTGTTTCCATAAATACACGTGAGTCCATTCATCTTATCTGTAATGCCACTATATCTAAATGGAAATTCCTACTCTCGTTGTTAATCTTCAAATTTAGAAGTCTGCATTTCAGTGAGGAATACAATATTATTTGATAATCTCTTTAAATGGTACCGATTCCCAACAGCATATGTAGTTCTCTCACCTCATTTGTATTTGACCTTGAAATAGTAAATAAATTATTGGAATAAGGATGAAGTCCTGCTCGTATTTTCAAATATCCAGTTTTTCAGCAACTAGCAAATTGAGAGAGATGAAACAAACATAGTCTAGATAGAAAAAAAAGAAATGAGGGCACAAAAGAATAGGCTTGGAAAATTTCCAGACACGTCTAATACAATACATTTCTGTAGCACCACTGCAGCAACAAGGCAGGAAAAAGGGAAATGTTAAATGATACAAATTATTTTTCCTTAATTAATATGATTGATTGCAAGGCATTGACGTTGAGAAGAGAGGGGGGGAAATGTGTGAAGGGAAAGTTTGCACAGACATCATTAGTTTTTCCCCATTTAAAGATTAATCAGAAGAGGCTGGGCTCTTTAATTCTGTCATTTGTATATTTAATGGGCTGCTGCAGAATCTATGGGTGTAATTAGCTAGCTGCCGCACTCTCATTAATACGCCAGGCTCTGATTAATGCCAGCGCAGAGCTAACATGACTGGAGTTATTCAGGTTATGTTGTGTAGATGATTGCACACATCCTCCATGGTTTACTGAGACAGAAAGAGGAGAAACAATACAATAACACATGAAACAATACTACCCAATAAGAAAGATTTGCTGAATCTATAAATGACTCAATGTTGTTAAATGTTTACAATGCATATTGTAGAACATAACATAAATCGTATGTGTTTGCTTGGAGACAAAGATAGAAAAGCAGTATATTGGGTATGAATAATAAACTTAATGTAAAACAATACTTAATCATTTTTAATTTACAATGACTGAGTTTAGACTAAATAATTATCTCACTTAAAAACGTGAGTTGATGATATGCATATATTTGCTTTAATGCACTTGTAGGTCATAAAATGTGTTCTTTTTACATATATATTCTTTGTGTTCTGGCCATTTTACAAATGGTTTTTAAATAAGAATTTATAACATGTTAAAGTTTTATTCTGGATTATATGTTCATACATTTTTGCAAGAGTTTAACAATGAGACCTACAAATGGTAATGAGAGTTGGCAAAACTTTTGAAAGCTTTTGAAATTTTTATGCATCATTTTATCATTTTGATAATAAAACTACTTAAAAAAATAAAATATATGTGTTGTATATGATGTTGAAAACAATGTTGCAATATCAATATTGATTCACACTGCAAAATCAAAACCAAATACATCACAGCAGCCAGCATTTAAGTATTGATTTACAAGGAAGTCACAAGTTACAAGTATTTTACAAAGCGAAATAATGTTGATATTGCAACATTGTTTTCATTGTCTTACAAAACAAATGCGTTTTATTTTTGAAGTAGTTTTACTAGCAAAATCTGAAAAAATGTATAAAATTTTCACAAGGACATTAAATGATGATTACAGGTTAGGATAGAGGATAGAAAGGTTGATTTATGGGAATTTTGCATACTTACATCCACTTTACATCCATGGCAGTCAACTGCATCAAAAGCATCAACTGCCATTATTTCAACCACATTTCAATGTTCAAAGTCATTCATGTGCCAGCTGGGATGAATAAACCTTTGTTATTTCACCAGTTTCTTCATTCAGTTGACTTTAGTAGAGGGCTGTGGTAGTGTTTTAGGTGTCTTTGCATTGTGTTCATGTTAGCCCTGGTGTAAGGCAATGTTCTCTTACAGTGCTTACATACTGTTCTTGTCTTGTCCATCACTCTGTCGCCGTTTATTATTTCCTGCGGGTACCCACAATGCTGCCAAACATATAAAATAACATGTACTTGATGTCAGATAATTAAGACAATCCATGTCTAAAAGCATGAATATATTTTTTAGTAAATCCTGTAAGAGAATTGAAAAATAACAAAAAATATGTTGATTTTATATCATGTTTGGAAACAGGATCATAAGAATCATATACAGTACAGCACCGTGCTGTTACATGGTAGAAGTTAGTCAAGGCACAAGAAAAGCTACAGTGACACTAAAGTAAGATGGTTTACTGAGAAAAAAATAAATTTGAAAACAGGTTTTAATATGCAGTCTGATTGTGTTATAGATATATACTGTATGTAGCTTACATACTTTGTAATACCATATTCTTATTCTGTTCACCTGGCCACGTAAACGTATACAAACAAACATATTGAGTGTTTCCCACACACAGACTTGAATAGTCACTCAGGTATATTAACACACCAAATATATTCAGCAAACCTTTTAAACATTTTTTAAGGATAAATTCATTTTTTGTCCATCACCACATGTGTTTAAAAATAGAGCGAGAGGTGATCTCTGGATTTTTTGTGGATTTGATTTGTGGTGCATCCACAGAGTTTGTCTGTGATCTTACTTGTAGTTTTGTTTAAAGCTGGTGTACACTTGGTTATATCATTTTTATTTAGTAGGCTATTGAGTTGGTTTTTATTGTTTTGTTACGCGATTAAACAACAATCCTCCACATGCAGATCACTAGCTGCTGTGAACACAAAATTGCAGGTAAAAGAAAAACATACAATATGCAAGTAGGGAGACTATAAAACATTATGAAGTTCAAGTGTGTTTGTGTGAATGTATGTGTGTGTGAAAGGGAGTGAGAGAGAGAATGTGTGTGTGTGTGTGCGTTTGCATGTACTTTGTTTGAGTAACAGAGAAACCTGTCATGACGTGTGCTCACGTTTTACTGTTGATGGCTCCAAAGTGGTTGTCAGTGTGAAGTAGCACAAGTCCAGTGGGGAAACCCGGAGGAAGCAATGTTCAGAACAAGAAGAGACTGTACATTTGGAACAAGCACACTGGTCGAGGATGTGCTGTCCCTCCCGATTGCAAGAGTTTCACACAAATATATTCTAAAAAATATGCAAACATTTGCTGTTGTGGCCTTACAGGTATCTGTTTCAAAACTCATATTATACAAAATGCTATATTTTTTTTAAGTGGAATACCAGACATACTATGTACTGTAAATGCATTTACATCTATTAGCCACAACTTTAAATCCACCTGCCTGATATTGTATTGGTCCTATCACGTCACCAAAACAACTCTGAACTGTCAGGACATGGACAGGGAAACCTGAGTGTGCTCTGTGGTACCTGGCACCAGGATAGCAGTTGATCCTTTGTGGAAGGGGGTTGGTTTTTTGTTCTGAACATAGGTTCATTGCATCTCATAAATGTACAGCAGGATTGGGATTTGCAGGTTTGAATCTTCAAGCTGAAGTCTTGACCTCTTTTTCACATTCCTTGAGCCATTTCTGAACAATCTGGGATTCTGGGACAACGCTTCGGTTGGTGGTACATGCTAAAGTAACTCCAGCATCAGTGCTGGTTCATTTTAAGAAATGGGAAAAGCACAACTCATTGTAGAAAAAAGTATAAAATGTGAATAAACTCCTTTAGTGATGGGCAGGTATAATTATACTTATGCTTCTATTGTCAAATCCGCTTATTGCGCTTATATGCGCTTATTTTAGGAGCCTCTTCCTTGTGTATAGGAGTTGTTGTAGCTGTTTCTTGTAACATGTAACTCCCGTGTTCATGACCAATATAGAAAGCACAGTTTCATGTTATGCGTAGTCTGTTTTACAAAAAATTATTTCACTTAGATTTAGAATGGTAAAAAAGGTTGAGGACTGGACAGGGAGGAAGGAGTAAAAGGAAAATTGAAGATGCAAGGATAGAAAACACATTTAGATGAGGTGGAGACAAGGGGAATGAAGAGGTCAAGAAAAAGACGAGGAAGGTTAAAAGCGAAGGGAATAACGAAAGGAAGGTCTGAGAGATCAGGAGAGGATAACACATCGAGAAGGTTAAAAGGGGAAAATGAATTGTCAGGTATCTGTCATGACTTCACTCATCTCTGTAGCGACAAGGTCATGAATGTAAATGACAGGTGCCTGCTTGATGTACAGAATGCAAGTACAATGTAAAGAACCTTTTTTGTCTTGTTTTATTGTAATGTTTTTGTATATGAACTTTAACATGATGAATTATAACCCAAAGTAAACGTATTGTTTTTGTACACAGCCAACTTTATTCAATAGGCCTCACCCCACAATTCTTTATATCATTATGTTTACTTAAATCAAGGCTGATGTGCTTTTTCTCAAAATGTGGTTTGTGAAGTCACAGTGGCTTTTTACCACAGAAATTCATTCATTCGTCAGTCAAAGCTTAAATATTTGCCAGATTTGAAAGAAATTTTCGATTTTGTAAGACAAGACTGTAGGTTGATTCCCCACTCTAACTCTACTGCTCCCCCAGAAGAAAATTTGGCCCAACAGTGTGTGAAACTTTGAGAGCAAGACAGAAGCAGAATCTAATGCGACTTCAGGAAAACAAGGCCTCCAGACTGTATTCCCAGCTCTTTCTTCAAAATAAATCTAGAAGAAACAGAATAAGTACTTTTAGGTGAAAATTGTACAGAAGCGAGATCTATATTCATCGTGAGCTTTCCGTGTAACTGTTTGACTTCTCCCGATGTTGAATAAATTCAAATACTAATTATTTTGCTAACACTGGCTTCTGTTGAACCCTGGCCTGCCTCCATTCACCCCCCTCAGATCTTCCCACACTTCAGTTCCCTTCAGAGACAGACAGAACTAAGGAAATGTACACATACTCAGACACACACACAAAATCACATCCTCAGTGTCATTATGTGGATCTAGTAGAGGATTAAGATCCAACCTCTGATCCGTAGTAACTTGACGAGACAGCACGCTGTACGAAGACTCTGTGTGTGTATCAGTGTGTTAGAAGCCATAAGTTTCCCACATTGGTAAAGCTTCTGTTATAATCAAAAACTGTTAAGAATATTAAAAAATATTATAGCAAAAGCAACTCCAAGAAATGTGTCCTCATTTGTATTGTATTTGCTTTATCACTAAATGCACTCCCCCTCCAGGAACCGCCACCTTACCCTGTTGGAGGGGTTTGGGTGCCCTAATGATCCTAGCAGCTATGTTGTCAGGGGTTGTTTGCCCCTGGTAGGTTCACCCAAGGCAAATTGGTCCTAGGTGAGGAACCAGACAAAGCGCAGTTCAAAAAGACTTCTATGATGGTGACTACCAAGGACTTGTGCACCCTGAGGGGTCCCGGGGCCCTGCCCTGGAGCCAGGCTGGGGGAAGGGGTCTGTAGGCGAGTGCATGGTGGCCAGGCCTTTGTCCATGGGGTCCGGTCGGGCTCAGCCAAAAAAAGGAGACATGGGTCCGTCCTCACGTTGGCCACCACCCACAGGAGGAGCCATAGGGGTCCGGTGCTATGTGGATTGGGTGGCAGTCAAAAACAGGGGCCTTGGCGGTCCGATCAGTTGCTGAAGCTGGCTATTGGAACATGGAATATCTGTTGGGGAAGGAACCTGAGCTTGTGCGAGAGGTTGAGAGATACCGGCTAGATATAGTTGGCCTAACTTCAGCCACAGTCTGGAACCAGTTTTCTTGAGAGGGATTAGACTCTTATCTATCCTGGAGTTGTCCCAGGTGTGGGCTTATTAATAGCTCCCCGGTTCTCAGCCAATGTGTTGAAGTTTACCCCAGTGGACAAACAGGTTGCTTCCCTGCTCCTTTGGGTTGGGGAACGGGTCCTGACTGTGGTTTGCACCTATGTGCCAAATACTGTAGCAGTTCAGAGTACCGACACTTTTTGGAGTCCTTGGAACAAGTGCTGGAAAATGCCCCTACTGGGGACTCCATTGTCCTACTAGGAGACTTCAACGCTCATGTGGGCAATGACAGTGAGACCTGAAGGGGTGTGATTGGGTGGAACAGCCCAATCTGAACCTGAGTGGGGTTCAGTTATTGGATTTCTGTGCTAGCCACAGTTTGTCCATAACTAACACCATGTTTAGCCATAAGAGTGTCCATAAGTGCACTTGGCACCAGGACACCCTAGGACGACGGTCAATGATTGACTTTGTGGTCGTATCATCTGATCTGCGACCTTATGTGCTGGACACTCGGGTAAAGAGAGGAGCAGAACTGTCAACTGATCACCACCTGGTGATGAGTCAGGGGAGGAAGCCGGACAGACCAGGCAGGCCCAAGCGAATAGTTAGTGTATGCTGGGAACGTCTGGCTGAGGACCCTGTGAAAATGGTCTTCAACTCCCAATTCTGGTAGAGCTTCAACCACATCCTGGAAGTAGTGGGGATCATGGAATCTGAGCAGGCAAGCTGTGGTAGCAAGGTTGCTGGTGCTAGTCGTGGTGGTAACGCCTTAACCCGCTGGTGGACACCAGAGATAAAAGGGGCCATCAACATGAAGAAGGAGTCCTAAAGGGCATGGCTGGATTGTGGGACTCTGAAGGCAGCAGACAGGTACCAGCAGGCCAACCTATCTGCAGCTCGGGTGGTCGCGGAAGCAAAAATCCGGGCGTGGGAGGAGTTTGGTGAGGCCATGTAACAATACTTCCACTCGGCGCCAAAGAAATTCTGGCAAACTGTCCGGCAGTCGAAAGCGGAACCCCGTCCACACGGTCTTTAGTATGGCAGGAGAGTTGCTCATCTCAAGTGAGTGTGTTAGTTTGGCAGTGAAAGGAAGACTTCAATTATCTCCTCAATCCCACCAACACACATTCTGTGGAGGAGGCAGAGCCGGAGCACTCTGGGGTGGGCTCTCTCATCACTGGGGTTGAGGCCGCTGAGGTTGTCAATCAACTCCGCAGCAGCAGCACCCCAGGGGTGGATGAGATTCGCCCCGATCCCCTCAAGGATGTTGTAGGGCTGTACTCGTTTACATGCCTCTGCAACATTGTGTGGACATCCGGGACTGTGTCTTTGGAGTGGCAGCCAGGGGTGGTGGTTCCCCTTTTCAAGAAGGGGGACCAGATGGTGTGTTCCAACTACGGATTCAAGAGGACCAATGTGGTGGTGGCTGAACCAGCTCTATACCCTCACAAGGGTACTAGAGGGGGCATGGGAGTTTGCCCAACCAGTCTATATATATTTTGTGGATCTGGAAAAGGCTTATGACCGTGTCCCTCAAGGTGTCCTGTGGGGGGTGCTCCGGGAGTATGGCATAGATGGCGTTTTGTTATGGGCCATTTGATCTCTGTATTGTCGGGGCCAGAGCTTGGTTCGCATTGCCGGCAGTAAGTCAGACCCGTTCCCAGTCAGGGTTGGTCCCCACCAGGGCTGCCCTTTGTCACTGGTTCTGTTCATGATTTTAATGGACAGCATTTCTAGGCGCAGCGAAGCGGCGGGGGGAGTCAAGTTCGGTGGCCTTCGGATTCCGTCTCTGCTATATGCAGATGAAGTGGTCCTGTTGGCCTCATCAAACAGCGACCTCCAGCTCGCACTGGGACGGTTTGCAGCCGAGTGTCAAGCGGCGGGGATGAGGATCAGCAACTCTAAATCTGAGGCCATGGTTCTCAGCTGGAAAAGGGTGGATTGCCCACTCCAGGTCGGGGAAGAGTTGTTTCCCCAAGTGTAGGAGTTCAATTGTCTCGGGGTCTTGTTCTTGAGTGAGGGGAAAATGGAGTGGGAGATTGTCAGACGGATTGGGGCAGCACCTGTAGTGATGCGGACGCTAAAGCGGTCTGTTGTTGGGAAGAGAGAGCCGAGCCAGAGGGCAAAGCTTTCAATTTACCAGGCAATCCCAACTCTCACCTATGGTCATGAGCTCTGGGTGGTGGCCGAAAGAATGAGATCGCGAATGCAAGCGGCCAAAATGAGTTTCCTTCACAGGGTGGCTTGGCTCAGCCTTAGAGATAGGGTGAAGAGCTTGGACATCCGGGAGGAGCTAAGAGTAGAGCCGCTGCTCCTCCGCGTTGAGAGGAGCCAGTTGAGGTGGTTCGGGCATGCCCATCTGGGAAGAGACCCCGGGGCAGACCAAGAAGACGGTGGAAAAATTCTCTCGGCTGGCTTGGTAATGTCTTGGTGCCCCCCCGGAGGAGTTGGTGGAAGTGGCCGGGGAGAAGAACGTCTGGATCTCCCTTCTCAAACTGTTGCCCTGTTGCCCCTGTGACCTGGGATTGGATAAGAGGCATACAACGAATGAAACGAAACTAAATGCACTCATATTCTCAGCATTATTTTTATCATAAATACGGAGAATGAATATTCTAGATATGGCATAGTTAAGCATGACTTCATTAAGGTCTAAGATTTCAGAATCCATGTATTGAAGGATACATGGATTTCAATGTAGTTTATGGTGAAATTAAAATCTCTGCCTATTTGAGGCCCCATTTTGTGCATTTGCAATATTATTGAAAGCTTAGTTCAGGTGTGCAATGTAAGTTGCATTGGTGACCTAGCCACTTTTTCTCATTTCATCTGTCCAAAGAGTCTAATTCCAGAACTTGGGAGGTTTTATAAAAATGTTTTCTGAAAAATTCTAATCGGACTGTCTTCTTCCTGAGTTTTATCATGTATCTTGTACGTTGTTGTAAATTGTCTGTATTTAACATTTTGTTTACCAGAAAAAAATTCCCTCTGTAGTCTTGCAAGCCTTATGGTGTTGCTGCACTTGCCAGTGGATTACTTCTCTTAAGGATGTACCAAACTGCTGAATTGGTAACTGATAGATTTATTTAGCGTTTTCAATCAAGATGGCCTCTTGCACTTGCATTTATACCTTCTTAGATCTCAGTCAGTCAATTCAACACTGGAAATAACCTTGAGAGCTTTTATATGCTACTTTTGAAACATTCCTTTAACAAGGAAACAGATCACGCCTGGCCAATAAACTGTAAGTGAATTGTCCAAATACTTTTGAGCCCCTAATATTCTAGGAACTGTGAATAAGAAATTGTGGTTTTCTTTTTGTCACAGTGGTGCAGTGGTTAGCACTGTAACCTCACAGCAAAAAGGTCCATGGTTCGATTCCCAGGTTAGTTGTTTGGTTATGGTTAGACTTCTGAAATTGAAGTTTTCTGTAAAATATTTTACATTTTTTTAAACCAATGCCTTTATAGTTTTTCCATTTCATATATAATATTGTAGCATAGTCCTATATATTTCAACTTTATAATTTTTATGTACAAACCTATTCCCCTTACCCATCCCACATCAACATATATACTCTCTTAATATGTAAACATTTATGTGATTGTAGCGAAAGAACTGAACACATGTGACAGTATCAACTATAAAAAATAAATAAATAAATAAAATCAGTGGTCTTTCTAGTAAGAAAAAAATAACAAATATATATATGCATATACTCCTCTGCTATCATCCCCCATGACATGTCCCCTTCCCTCTGGTGTTCACTACTTGGATTTTTAAATAGCCTGCCTCCCCTATATTTTCCTTTTTAATACATTCATTAAATGGTTTCCAGACTTCTTCTTATACTTCCGATTTCTTTTTTTAATATGTATGTTATTCACTCCATTCCCATGCTTTTTGCCATATATACACACACGAATAGTAGGTTCAACAGTTTTCTTTCAGTTAAGACCTATAATCCCTTTTTGTCTTTAATATAGAAACATCCATAAATTGTTGAGATTTCCATTGAAGGTTTGTTGGATAAAGGTACATCAGTATCATCTTGGACTCCAGTGAAATATTCACAGACAGGATAACAGTGGTTGCATTGAATACCTCTCTCCAAAGGTTTTGAAATATCTTAGCTTTAATATTACACAGTTGACAGCTTTGGGCTTTATTGAAGTTGGAAGCTGACATCACACATTCTATAGTGACTTACAACCTGATAATAGCTCCAACAACTCTGTGGGTCCACTTTTAGAGGTTTGTGATGTTAAGTCTTCCAAGTGATTTTTGGGTCCTTAGATTCATTATATTATAAATTATTATCATTTTCTAACAGTATGATCAGATGTGACATGAATTGAAAGTATTAAGTCTATCTTGAATTTATTCCTGAAATATACTGTATGTCTGTCTTTCACTATCTCCAAACAAACTCTTGCTCCTGGTCTTTTATCAGGTGTCAAGTTGAGTTTCAACACTCGGTCATTGGAGGGCCTCCTGCTTTCTGCCTTCTCGCCAGAAAATCAGGAAGAGTTCTTGGCTGTTCAGATTAAAGATGGCCGCCCTTACTTTGTGTTTGACCCACAGGTATGTAAAGTTAATGGGGTTTTTTTGGTGTTGTTTTTTCTTTTTTTTAGTACTTTGTAGCTCATGTCACTGACTTCCACGTACGTATTCAGAAGCATCTCTACCTAGCTTGACTGTCATAAGCCAATATATCTATGTATAATTTGAGTGCACTTTTTCACTTTTTATTAGAACGGCACATTTAACAGAAAGACATGCCAAAATGTCTTTTATTTGGTAGAGAATATATCTGTCCACTGTGTCCATTTAACACATTTTGATTCACCATTTCAGTCGTCTTTTTTATTCATATTCCTTCATTAGGTTTTCAACTCTTATTTAAAATCAGTCATTCTGCTCACTTTACTTACTACACTTTACTAGCTCGCCTTCACCTGTCGTTTTCTCTTTATTCTTCAGATCTACCTCTGTCTCTCTATCTTTCTCCTTTTTCTTCCTCCCTCCATCTCTGTCTAGCATTTTCTCTCTCACTCTCATCTAATAAATTTGATCTGTAGCCCCTCATTGGTTTCTGTCAGGGAGACAGGGAGAGGGGAAAAACTTTGAAAGTGTGTCAACGTTTGAATTGGACTGCAATTAACTCATTCCCTGCAGTCATCACGCGTGAATACCAATTGCAAGCTAATTAAGCACCCTTACACACGCACACACACACACACACACACACACACACACACACACACATTCCCCTTATCCATCCATACAGACACATGTAGAGGGGTTAAAGAGTCAACGACTTCGATGATGAAAGTGATGATGAGGGATGATGGTTACATATACTTCCAATACTTCCATGAAGCCACCAAATAATTACACATTAAAAAAAAACAACCACACACTTACACTTCCCTTCCTTTTCTTTATCACTATCAAATACTGATCAAAAAGACTTGATTCAAAATGAAACCCTGGGATGTATCTCTGTGTAGAGGAGTGTGGGTCGCTAAATTCATCTTGGTTGACTTTCAGTGTGTGTCTGGTTGTGTGTACTGCAAGATAGCATGTGTGTCTTTTCCAACCGGGTTGATTCTTTTGTTTAGGCTAGTTTGGGGTAATTAACAGTGGGAGTGGTGTCACGGCTTATTAGCGTTCCCCTAGATACATATAGCTGGGTCCATTACCTCCCCCTATTAGCCTGTTGAGCTAGCCTAATGGGATTACTAGTGCAGGGGGGTAATTTAGCATGACACGAGAAAGTGATATGCTCATAAATATGTGCACATGTGACCTGCCACACACACACATAGACACAACGCTTTTTGAATTACATGAACACAGAAATATCTTGTGTGTATATCCTGAGATATAGACCAATGCATTGGAGATAATTTACTGTCATAAAGGGCTATCTCAGGTTTATGTAGCAGCTGATAACTACAGTGTCTGGCACAGGTTGTGATGCTGTACTACACATGTATCATCAAAACTCCAACACATGTCACAGTTAAATGCATATGTAGGCACACAGAAAAGACAAACACATAAATTATATGTTATTCTACATGCCACATAACTTATTTTGCTTTAAGCTTCTTAACAACGGTGACTTGTAATAAAACCCAGAAAGCTGTAACTCTCCTCTACCTTTGAGGAAAACACTTAAGTCATTAATATTTAGTGTAAAGTAAAGTGTACTCACATATTGACGCTCTTTAGATATGCTTTTTCTGCAATGACACCTGCAAGCTACTCTACCCTTTAAGAGACCACATCATCAGTTGTTCTGATAGAGAGATGAATAGTTTGCCTGTTGTCCACTTCTGAAAACACATATATTAAATTCCCTCTTAAATCTGCTTTAAGTCCTTTTTCAACCCATCTAGCATATGTTAGCTGCAGTATCTTTCCTGCTATAAATCATTTGCCAAAATAAAATATCTTCAACTTGAAGTTACTAATGTTTGTGACTTAATGAAAATACCGGACCAGAAACCTGACAGCACACCTGCCGCCAGTAACTGGTGGTACTGGTCATCTTCCAGGTACAACAATGTAATATATCTTTTAGTTTGGGAATTGAATGGGCCGGTTTATAACAAAGCTTTTCTGACTTAGTATTTTTTCATCAGAGGCCCAATGGTCCCATGTTTTTGAGAGCATTTGAGAGCAGACAACGATTTTTAATGAATTCACTAATGAGCAAAAAAGCTGCAACTGGTATGTGATTCTTTGGGGCAATTGCACATCGTCAAATTATGTCAGCAGAACAAGATTTTTTGAGTTTAATCAAGTCTTGCTTAAAATTGAGAAATATGTGTTTTTGAAAGAGTGAGAGGATTTGCCCAGCACCGCCCTGGTGATCAGATGGGATAACCTTTAAATTAATGGCACAGTATTGTGCAGTCCAAAATTATATTTTATGAACAGTCATGAAGTCATCCTGTATTCGGAAGCAAAATGTCGGCTTAGTGATGGGTAACAATACCAACAGGAATATCCTGATTTTCTCTCTCTCCTTGTCCAATATATAATTAATAGAAGATCTTTCTCACATCTCTGGTTAAGAGCCCCATGTTCTGACAGCAGAGAGCGCAGGATGAAATATATTGTATTAGGTCATCAGATCACCAGTTTTGATGAGGCAAACTTTTTCACAATTTTCAAACGTATTGATGAATACCTGTCTTTCCTAAATGGATTGAAGCTAAGCTTAGTAAACATGTTTGGAGGAGATAAGGGTGTGACTTACAGTGTCTGCAAGCCATGGACAGAAAATATACCTATTTTAGCTGTGTTGCCTATCTGAAAACATTAATTTTTTAAGGTGCTGATTCATGATGACATAAGATGTTGGAAATTTTATGCAAGGTTTCTTGGTTGTCAAAGATGGGCGTTACTGATACTCAAACCGGTGTCTGTACAAGAGGACCTTATATCGGAATCTCATTTTTGCCAGAATTTAGGAGCAAAAAAAAATTTGTAATATTTGAATTTCAGTGGTGTTGTTGTAGAAATGTATTCTTTGACTGCATTTAATTTGACCAGGAGGTGGAGTACAGTATAGTGAGATAAATAAATGGTCACAACTGACCCTTGGTGTATTCCATATTTCAAATTTAGTAGTGTCATATGATTATCAGACCTTTGAGATTGCAACAGAATGTTTCAGCTTGTGTTTAAACATCTCTTTTTCTTCACAGTCTTATAAAAATGTATCTAAAATTAAGAGTTTTCAGTAAGAAAATAGTTGAAAACACCAGTTTAATAGGGATAGAAGATCAGAACCATATTAACAAAGACAATATTTATCTACCTTGGATAGAAATTGTGAGATCGCAATGTGTTATACTAAATATGTCTGTTACATAAAAAGGAAAACAGCACTTTGAAGAACAAACTTCAGTTGGAGGTAGATGGAAGACAGAGGTGGAAACAGTACTTCAAAGGACTTCAATTTCGTGTTAAGTGTTTGCCTTTACACAAGCACAAACACATCAGAAAAATTCTATTCTATTTTTTAATTTCCTTTTCAAATTTCATCATTCCTGCATGTATATTCACAAAAATATAAAGTATGTTCACATGAATGTGGTGCAGGGCATAGCTGAGAAAGCCACAGTGGCCCAAACTTTGGGGATGAGTGCTATAAGGTAACTTTCAGGCAAGGGATTCAGATGGTTGTGTTTGTGTGTAGAAAGAGATAGAGAGAGAAATCTGTTGAGAGACTCCTCCCATATTGTCTTGTGAAGTAGAGCTGTGTAGCAATGGTAGTAAATATGTCAGAGACTGATATACTCTGGGATTCATTTCATTTATTGATCTCATCATTAAATCTTCATCACTGTGTGTGTGTTTGTGTGGATATGTGTGAGCATGCTCATGAATGTTACTCCTGTTTTACTACATCACTCATTGCCGACTTGCTAAAAGCTGATCACAACAATGATGTCATACTTAATAGGTAGCAAAAAGCCCTGTAACAACACTTTGATGATTATGACCATGTTTGTCCTGTTGAGTATGATGTTTGTATGATGTGGGTCATTCATCCTTAATGTTTAACATTGTCTATACAATAAGGGATATAGAAATCATTAGCATTATCATTCAAAATGTTACAAAAGGGGATGGAGCCTATCCCAGCATCATTGGGTGAAGGTGGGGTACCCCCTGGACAATTTGCCATTTAGAGACAAACAACCATCCACACTCACATTCACACCTATGGCCAATTAATGGTCTACTTTCTACATTTTGGTTTGCTTTGCTTCCCTCAAATGAACAGCGCAAATGTATGCAATAAAGCTTACTCTAAGCTTATTCTATTAAATTTGAACAGAGCTTTGGTGTGAATATGATATAAGACACATAGTTGTAAGACCTACGGTCAGAATTGCGGAAAAAAGAACATTCAACTGGATGTTTTCACACCACCGATAATGTATTTGTGATCACATTATTTGTATTGTTTACCG
>KV751315.1:3057244-3086344 GCA_001698575.1 Mola mola
ATTCAGGCACTGAATATTCACTCGGTAACCCCTGAATGTGCTTGTAATTAACAGTCGGGAGCAATAGCAGCTGAAAACTGGAACTGAACGTGGCTCAGTTTTTCATATGGCAGTTTGGAAGCATGGGAGTGAAAATTTTTTAGCTGGGGTATTTGTTCTTGTTTGTCCAGGTGATGCCCAGCTAGTACGACATGGTTTCTCTGGTTGCCTCAGAGATGTCAGCTTTAAGATGACTGCCAGCCCCTCAGAGGAATGGAAATCTCTGGACTGGGCAACAGCCACAAAGAGCACGGCGTCATATGACAGCTGGGAGGGATGCCCCCTTCAGTCCGTAGATGGAGCCCATTTTCTTGGTCATGGTATGATGTTATTGAATATTGCTATTACTTTTATGATTTTCTTTGTTAATTTGCTCTCTTTTATCAAATGGACAGTACAAACAAACATCACTACATACTACAAAAAGGTTGATGTCCATTAAGGGGGAAATATTGAAATGTACATTGTAGCACAGTACTTTATACTGTGCTATCCAGCATTGTTTTCCATTAGTAATTTTTGTTATTTTACAACATTAATTGAATTTTAATTACTACTAATGCACAGGCAACACTTTCTCAATAAGATGCTTGCTGCTGCTGTTAGTGACAATGAGGTTGAGGTCATGATTCATTGAGGACAAACAAAACCGTTTGAGTTGACCTCTTAAGCTTTACTCATTCATCAGCAGATGCTTTACTTCCTGGACAAATACACTGACCTGCTGTACATATATACATATCTATATTATTCTTGATAAATATGATCAGTTACTCATCTTTGTGTGGAAGAGCAGGATCATCATTGAACATTTCCCCCATTGTTGCCTTGTAAAGGGCCCACTCATCCTATGTTTACTGTCAGTTTTGAATATCTGACAAACGTTTAATCGTAAAACATGTCACACATTGAAATATATATATATTTGAAAAGAAGGGTGCACCACTTGACAGGTATACAATACAGTGAAAGTAGCTGCTCACTTTGTTGTAGCCCCATAATAAAATGTTTGTTGTTATTTCCTCCTTATGTCAGGTTACTTAGAGATTGACAGAGACGTATTCAGAGGAGGACAGGACTTTGACATTTCTATGGATTTCAGGACAGACCAGCTCAATGCATTTTTGCTCTTTACATACAACACACGTACTAAAGACTACATGCTGGTAAGGGGTGCAGACACATTTATGATTATTGTTTTAAATTCTAGAATTACATGACAAGGCATTAATTTTCATCAGTGATATTTTGTTTATTGGTGTGTATTTTTAGGTTGAACTAGAAGCCGGTCTCCTTTCCATCACTGTTGCCTCTGAGGGTCACATGACTGAGCTCAGGATGTGGGTGGGACTTAGTTACTGTGATGGAGACTGGAAGCAGCTTTCATTAGTGAAACGCGGCTCACTAATCGTTGCTTCAGTCGATGATTGGTCAGAAGAGACAAGAGGTGTGGGAGGAGCAGTACAGCTGACAGTTGATTCACCACTGTATTTAGGAGGAGTGCCCCAAGAGCTCATACATCCTGCTCTGGATAGACGAAGTCACAAACACGGTGAGATTTACCGTATAATCAAAGTACCAGGTGTTGGACCAAGATCTATTTCAGGATGTGTTGTTTGGTTTGGGCAGATTTCAAATGTTCGATATGGTATCTACTGGTATAAATTACAGTTTATCCATTTAAGTTTAAGATCATAGTAAATTTACTTTCATTTAGTTAAGCACTAGTGTATCTCAAAAAAATTGAAAATAGTGATATTTCATTAGTTACTATGTTTAAAAATGTGAACATTTAATATATTCTAGAATGATTACTGACTGACTGCTTGATTATTTTTTCTTGCTCTCTATCCTTTACTCTCTTTTATTCTCCTCTCCTCTTTCACAGGTCTAGGAGGTTGTGTAAGGGGTTTGACCATACGCAGTGATAAAACAAACCCTCCAGTCAGTCAAAGTGTTAATCTTTCTGTTGCCTCCCGTCGATCTGTTAGAGTTTACTTGGACGGCTGTCCCACCAGTGAAAGTCGGTACAACTGTAGAGGAAATGATTCAGTGCTGGTGTATAATGGGAGGAAAACACAAGCCACAGATAATAGCCTGCAGCCTTTCACTGGTAATAGTGCACAGTAAATATACACATAATTATCCTAACAGGTAGAGACCACACTCACCTGAAAATAAGTGAGCACATTGTGAGCTCCAGTGATTCTTTAAAAGTAACATTTTAGTGATAGACTTCTATTAGGCATCACACAAACTATACAAAGAATATGGGAATTTCACTTTTATCTTTGTTTCAGCCAATTAACAATTGCATTTAATTAATCACGTATACTTGGGAAATTACAAAGAGAAATGAGAAAAGTAAAGTATTGAATAATAGTGGAAAATCTGATACAGAAGTTCTGTGTGCACTACCACATATTTGAAATATCTACATCACAACACAAGAACAATTCTTCAGATTGAGTGTGCCAAAGTATTACTGCTGTACAAATTTTTTTTTTTTTCGTTCAGACAAGTTTTAGTATGTAAATACCAATAAATTATGCAGGAGATCTGATTTTATTTTGGTTTGCAGTGGTGTTTTTACTATGTTCCAATATTGTTTGACTGACATTTAGGTGAGTATGAGTTTACCATTTGAATTTAGATGTACAGTAAGAAATTATCACATAGTTCAGTATGTACCTCTGTTTTAGCAGCAGAGCAAAGAAAATCACATTTTGTCATTTAGAGTAAAATATATTGTTATATTGTCAATAAGAAAAAACACAACAAAAAAAAATAACAATGCAAATGTAAATATTGCTCCATTGTGAGTCTATTCATTTCTAAATGGACTGATGCACGTGAAGGAAGATTGCTGCAGAGAACACTTTCAACATATGCTGACGTATACATAAGGTTCCAGAGTAAACCAAAGCTCAAATGCTGGAGTAAAACAACTGCGTGTGATTCCAGATTATAAAAATTGGCATTAAAAAAACAATGTCACATAAGTCTTGTGGACACACTTTGGCTTCTGTTTTTAACAATAGAAAGTAAATGGAAAATCCTTTTGATTTTTTTTAATGTGGTAAATATATAATTCATTGGGAATTGTATTTTTAAATGATAAAGAGATCATGGCATGCTTGTTTGCTGTACATGTTTACAAAAATACATTCAATTCTCCTAAAGTAAGAATTATGAATCTGTCCTGTCCCATGTGCATCTCAAAGCCCTCCTCTACGTCTTTCTATGTGTAAACACACACACTTTTTTTTTTTAGAGTATTTGTACCGGTTTGTGGCCTTGGCTTCGGGGGGTTGGGCAGCTGGACCTTGGCAGAGAGGACGCAGCAGAAGCACTGGTACAGTACACAAGCACAGCATGCATTAAACACAGTTAGATCTGAGGTACCATAGTTTCTATCTTACTTCTGCCTGATATATTTCACGAGAATCCTGAGGCCTCCAGTAAAAATGTGTGAATCTGTGTATTCCTTATGTTCTTTCAATATTCTGTGTAATCAATCTTTAAATTAACTTTTCATTTCAAGTCACAAACAAAATGTATTTTTTCCCCTAAATGACTGCAAGTAAAACATTTTTTATTCAGATGCGTTTTGGTATGTTGGGCAAAAGAGTTGACATTGTTGAACAGTGTTCGTCTTTGTTTTTGAAATATTTTGAATTTAAAACTATGTCCATGTGTTTCACAGTATGCAAGACTTAACCGAAGCCAGTGATCTTACATGTGCCAGAATGTATGAGAGATTGATCAGGCCTCTATAAAGGACATCCCAGTAAAAGGCTGTTAACCCAGAATGGCCTGTGCGGTCCCTCGTGTAATATAAAGCTGCTCGTTAGTAGTGAACGATACACTGGCCAGTCTCAGTATACCATCCCATGAGCAGGGAGAGGAATGAAGGAGAAGGAGGGTGGAAGTGCTAAAAACATTAAGAAGTGGGGGGAAATAGAGGTGGGTGGAGGGCGAGGACTGTGTGGTGAGGAGGGAAGAAATGGAAACAGCCAAAAAGAGGAA
Organism: Mola mola; assembly: GCA_001698575.1. NCBI lineage: Eukaryota > Metazoa > Chordata > Actinopteri > Tetraodontiformes > Molidae > Mola > Mola mola. The sequence continues at coordinate 3,061,313 of KV751315.1, forward strand.
AGGAGAAGAAGAAGAGGCAAGAAGACATGTGTGAAGACGTAAATGGAGTAATGAAAAGATAACCATTACCAAACTAAAACCAAAATCAGACTGAGGGGATGAAAGATGGACAGAACATATATTTTCTAAACAGTTTGTTAGCTGTTAATAAATATTAGTCCATAAACATTCTCAGTGAGGGAGGGGACCGATGCACAGATGGATGGAAGCATTGATGGACTCAGAATGATAGAATGAGATGGACAGAGAATAAGGGGCTGAACTGGACCATCCTGAGCTACTGAGGGTGTCAGAGAGAGAAAAGAAGGTAGTGCTTTAGAGAGGAAGGGAGACTGATTGCTGTGAAATATCACCCAGAATGAATGGCTAGCTGTATTAAATCAGTGCTGCTAAAGTTACTACTCTCATAAATAATATATATGCTAATGGTGAAGTATGATTTACTGGGCCTGTTAAAACACATAGCAATGTGGCTTGCTTTTTCTTTAACCTAATGTACTTGACCTGTTGTTTTGCTTTCTTTCTTATATTTTTTTTTTTTTTTTTTGGGGGGGGGGGTGAGAGCTTTATTTGATATCTTTGACATTTATTCTTCCCATTCTGTCAGATTTTTTAATGTTTTATTTTTGCTTTTTTTTTTGGCTCACTTTGTCTTTGTTATATTTCATAGTTTAATTACAGTACAGGGCTGTTTGATTTGTGCTTATTTCCCATTATTCACTTCATTCTCCTCTTATCTTGACTTATTTTACCTGAATCTCTCTTTCTAGTGCCGAGGTCTGTGCCACCTCCAACTGCAGTGCAAAGTTTGAATGGCTTCAGTGCCAAAGTGAGCTGGTTGCCACCCACTGGCAACGTTAGAGGACTGATTGACAGATATGAGTTGACAGCCTACAGTAGAGACCAGCCAGAGCTACCAACTGCAAAAGCCGTGTACCTGGCTAACGGAAATTTCACAGGTACAGTTTAACTGTCTAAAATATCTGTACGCATTAAAACCACTGACAAGTGAATTGAAGAACATTGTTTAATATGGTCTGCTAGATCTCAGACTTATTATGGGTTGGTGAAGGCCCCACCTCACACCCCACAAAACATATATCAGCCAGAATATTATAAAACTGTTGTGTGGGTGCCAAATTTTGTTCACTAAGACCCAGGCAAATATCTCTCACAAACACCACATGTAGCACCATGTGACACATGGATAATTTATGGCAGTTGTTGTCCTGTTTAACGGACTTTCTTGCCACAAACTGTGACATCGCTACGGGTGAATGAATTCACATTCACCTACTTTACTTCTGTCTACTTACAAAAACACATACACACATTTGCTGTCTAGGTAACCCTGTTAATGCCTCCTTGGCAAGCCCTCTGGGTTCAGGAGACTGTCCGTTGGAAGACACTCAGGACTACCCCAATGATGTCATACCTTGGCATTGCTCCTTTCTTCTCTCTCTTTCTGTTCTGCTCACTTTTTGATCTTCCCTCGCTTCATCTTTTATGATGATGATGATGTCCGCATCCGCTGCTGCTATTCGTCCCTCCTCCCTTCTACTCTGCTATGTCTCCAGGCAAATATGAAGATGAGCTCTCTGTCTCCGTCTTCCTCTGTGTCTCTCTCGCTGCTCTCGTTTCCTCCCTCTCTCTTTGCCAGACATTAAGTCCACCGCGATAAAGCTTCTTGTTAATTTATGATGGCCTCGACAACTGACTGCAGAATTACACCAACGGCTAAAAAACACAGAGAGCAAATGAGGGTGTAATGGCTGCGGAGTGGGGCCCTGGCCCCTAATTGAATTAAAAGACATGGGAGAGAGAGAAAAGAGAGACAAGTACAGGGTGACTGGAAACAGAGGGTGAAGAGAGTTGGAGGGGGTGTAAAAGAATGACTTAGGAAGTACAGAGAGGAGTGGAGAGGGTAGAGCAGACTAGGACAAAAACATCAGAGAGGAGGGACGACTGAAGCTTTACAATTAGAATAGACTCTGTGTTTGCCAAATGAACGAAGTTTGCTTAGCAACAGAGGCACATAAACACCAGTGTAGCATTTAGATTTTTATTATTAAAGAATTTTACTTCGGCAACAACAAATTCACACTTACAGGACACTGGGGTACTTAAAGGAAGAAAAAGAATGTTAACGGTTGGCTGCACTCATGCGTATGTACATTTCAAGATTTAGCTGTATGGTTCAGCTGAAGTTAATGTCAAGCTTCAGAAGTCTGAGTTAGCAACATCAACTAGGCATTTTCTGAGTTAGCCACTTTTAACAAATTTGCATCTGACTGTTCTGCCTGCTTCACTCCACCTCGTCTCTCCTCCTCTCCAGGTGTGCTGTCGGGTCTCACTCCATCCACTCGATACATTATCACTGTGACCGCCTGTGCCCCTGTAGGCTGCACAGAGAGTCTTGACAATGACAATGGTGATGAGACAGATGTGAGATCGAGCCTCACAATGCCAGAAGAAGGTAACACATAGACACATGCAGATGCCTCCTGTGCGATAAACTAAAATTCTGTCTTTCTCTCTTCTTTACCAGTAGCATTGCTTTGTGGTTGTTTTTGCATCTGGACACCCACGTATGCATGAGTGTGTCCACTCTTATCCTGTTTTCTCAGCTATGGAGATTTTTAGCTCTTCAGTAGAGAGAAGATGGGGGACAGGACAAGAAAGAGAGACGAGTCAGAATAAAAAACAGGAGATGAAATGAAATTGCTGGATAGAGCAAGATATAAAATGTAGCACCTTGCATCTGAGTGAAAGGCAGATAGTAAAAAATATTTTTTTCCTGTAAGGGAGGTCACCGAGGGAAGAGTATTTGTGTAAGGAAATAGGGAGTGGGAGAGGACAAGAGATTTTTCTTCATATCTTAGTAGAGACATTAATCTGTGTTGGACTAACTGGCCTTGTTGTGAAGATAATGTGACGGCAGGGGTCAGTGCAGAGACGGAAAAAAAAAATCAATCTAAAGTAAAAGAAAAAACATTACTGTATTGATTCTCACTGAGCGCAGAGTTGAGACACTGAACCGTGTTACGGAGACCCGAGACAGAATTTATTTATAACTCAGTTACGCCTAAGTTTTTTTCAGACACGAAAAACCTCATTTAGACATATTTCTACATTCATTTCTATAAATACAGGCACATATTTTATCTTCTCTACTGAAGTAAAAAATGTTTCTTTTTGTTCTCCAAGTGCAGCAATGTTGTGAACAGTAATGCAAAGCTATGTCACATCCCTGGCATCATATGACATTTTTCAGAACATATACATTTTAAATCAATGTCATTTACCATTGGACAAATTGTGATTCACCATAGTCTGTTTCATTGTTTTATTCAATGTTGATAATCTTTTTTTGCATTTCATTACAAGTAGCTACTGAAAGTAATGTGTAAATAAATAAAGTATATGAAATGAGGAAATAACAAGGTATGTCATCCTTTCTTCTGTTTGCTTATTAAAAACAATGAATTTATATTAAACAGGTATTTTTATTTTCCTTCAGCTCCAGATGCTGTCTCTCCTCCAGCTGCAGTCTCCTACCCAACAGCTCTTTATGTTACCTGGGACCCTCCAGCAAGGTAACAATCCAATACATCCAAAACACCGTTAGATTTTCAAATGTTTATGTGCATGTTTTAATGTCATAATAACTGACCTGCTAAGGAAATATAAAAGACAGCAGCCGGGTGAAAATATGCATTTCAGTATATTAGATCATAAATACACATCTTATATAATAATTATTGTTGAATCTGCTTTTATTGAGCATATTTTTTCACTTTGAAGGAAGATGCTCCGATTGAACACTGAACTGAAAGTTTAACATCAAAATAGTATATGTTACATAATAACAGCACCCCCAGTTAACTTTTTTGTTCCAATGATAGACCCAACGGAAGAATTACAGAATACCTCCTCTATCACAACAACCAAATGGTCTACAGGGGAAACGACAGACAACACAACATCACTGGTAAAGAAGAAAGAGAGCATGTGTGTGTGTGCATGTTGCAGTGTACAGTAGCTGCGACTGTTGAGGGATGGGGCCTCGCTGTAAGGAGAAGAGTGAAGAAAAGCAAAATGGAGTGGGGGATTAGCATTTGAAAGAGGAAAGAGCTTCTCAGTCTTTACCAAGGGAATAGCACTTTGAAAAAGAGCGCTTAATACACACACACACAATCACACACACGAAAACGAAGCAGCAGAGAAACAAAGAACGCCAAATATTATTGCACATGCATATGCACTTTGCTTTGAATGCTTTCACTAAAGAGACTTAAAGGAGGTACGAAACACATGTCACACCACTGAGACTAGAATGCTGCACTGGGACAGAAACACAAGCACACACTGGAAGACACAAAAACATACACACACGCACATACAAAACACTGTGACTGGATCATGTGCACACACATACAGTATGCAGGGATCTGCACACATCTCATCCTATTTCGCATTTTGTATGAGCAGAATTGATTATCGCTCATTTGATGTTACACACACATGCTCACTTAGCAAAACATCACACTGTTCAACACTGCGCACGTGTCTTTTTTAAGTTAATGAATGCACATATCATTCATGCTGGGTTAATAATGCCGAGTGTCTGATGTTCACAGTGATTGGAAGGATTATGGACGTAGTAATTATACAGTATGTGCAAAAATAAATGATGTTTCAGAGGGTGACAATACAGCAGCGAGACAGATGGAGAATAGTTTTGAAGTAGAGATAGAAATGGAAAGAGAAACAACAATTAAGCTAAAAGGACAGCATAGGGTGCATATTTCAGTATAAAAGGACAGAATTCAGGGGTTTTGGAGTTAAATGAGGGCTAAATCCTCTTAACTTAGGATAAATGTTTAAGTCAAGTTTTTGCTTCATGTATTTGAAAATTAGACTGACATCATTGTGTTTTATTTTGTCCCTCTCTGTCACCTGCTGTGTTGGTCTATGGTCTATGTGTGTATGTGTTTCAGGTCTGAATGTGTATTCCACCCATGTCTTTATACTGAGTGTGTGCACTTCAGCGGGCTGCACAAACAGTTCACAAGTCACTATGCTGACCTCTCAGCTTCCTCCTGGGCCTCTGCAAGCACCAACTCTTACCCTGCTTGATTCACGGACAATTTTGGTGGAGTAAGTGCGCGCACACACACACACACACACACAGACACACACACACGCGCAAAGCGGGGCTTTAAAACCTGCATGACACACCTGTTCAACCTGAATGTAGAAATGGGGTTTTGCTCGATTGAATCTGCAAGTATTAGTTGTGCATGTACAGCACAGGTGGAGTCTATGACTGTCACTGTTTTTACTAAAGCATTTATTTAAAAATGAAAGAGAAAATCAGTGTTCAAATTTTACTATCACTGAAAAAGAGCATAAGAATTAAAGTTTGTGGTCTACCTTGTCCTCCTTATTTTTTTATTCTATGTGTTGTGTAAAATACAGAGTGAGAGGGTGATGCAGAGCAAGTGACCTTCTGCAGTTGTGTTTACCATGCAGAATATTTTTCTGCACTTGACCTTTCACCAGTCAGAGTCAGAGTGTCAGAGGAAGATAGATCTCTTTACAGTTTCCATCATGTTCGTGTGCAAATGTCCCTCAGTGTGTGTGTGCGTGCAAGAATCAATCTATGTGAAAGCCATCAGTGTCCAGACTGTCACTTACAGTGGGACTCACTCACACATGAACACAAATGCACAAACGCACACATACACCATGGCATATCCACACACACTTAAACAATGGACAGAGGGTGGGCGAGATGATTGAGAATAAGTTATGTAAAGGTGTATAAAGTAGATGTTGTGTTGTTGGTAATGTTTCAGTTGTTTCGGATAAGTAGTAAACATCTGTATCAGAGGCAATGGAAACAGTTGGAACAGTGTGCTTCTAAAGCAGGAACAATGCAGATAATGAATACATTAAGGAAAAGTAATTGTATTTAAGAAAATAACTATAACTTTAAAAGCTATATTTTGTTTCTTTGAAGCAAATTAAATAGTCAAGATTTATGTTTCTCAGTTTGTCATTGGCTCTGATACCATGAAACACATTTCCCTCTTACTCAGAATTTTCCATTTTCATCATTTTATTCATTAATGATGACTGTAATTCTTTAGAAAATAATCATAATACTGTAGTGTTTTGACAGTTGACAGCTTTAAAACAGGTGTAAATACAACATTCACAAAAGTGCTTCTGTCTGCAAAACAGGCATATACATCATCCCCTGAACCTTTCAAATTGTTTTCCAGCTGTATATTCACCAGGTGTGGGAAGGTTGTGTATTGCCTTGTTAGCACATTGATAATAGGCAGAGGTTGAGAGATCATACTTGGTCAATACCTCTCTGTTGTGTCAGTGAGAAAAGCTGAGAAGACAGAGAGAGAGACCACCTGTGAAACAAATGTGATGAAAGAAGAAACATAAAAGGAAGGAAGATACATTTCGAATTTTAAATGGGAAAATGACGGCTAGTATTTAAACTTTAACCTTGTATTTGTGTGTGTGTGTGTGTATGTGTGTGTGTGTGTGTGTGTGTGAGAGAGAGAAAGAGAGGGTGAGAGGCTGTGAGAAAGGTTTTGGGAGGCTGTAGGATGCTAACAAAACAATATCAGCAGATTTATTCACTGACTTCACCTAACACCACCTGACACAAACACTTTCACACAGACACAAGCAGAAAGCTGCAGGAATACTCACACTGTCAGACATGACACAAACTTATAGAAAACATAATGACTCCCGTGCCATGTTGAGGTTTTTGAAAAAGTTTACTCTATCTGTCTTAACAAAAAAACATTAACTCCAATTAGTTTTTATTCCTCTGCTTTTTTTTTAAAATCCTTGATACTACATAGTGTTATTAGTAATTATTGATGGCATCGGAGCTGTTTTGTTGAGTATGCAGTGCAGAGAGCAGCTGGGAAAAAAGTTGCAGGAGACATGTTGACGCTTCATACATTGTGATGCATATCTTGAATTGGTTTTTAATTAAATGTGCTGAGAAAGCACTCGTCTGTCTGACACTAATTTTTTAACACATTTTTAAAACCAATGATTTTCTAAAACCATTACCGCAATGAAGTATGATACAGATTATTACAACTCGCCTTTGATTTAGTTTTTCAAAAGTGGACGTACATCACTCTGCCAATCGACAGCATATAAATCTTATAATAAATGTGATAGATTAGCCACAGTGGCTAATTGTGTGCTACCACACACTCATCATTCATTCAAAAACTGGCTTTTAATGGAAGGAATAAAGAAAGGAATCCATCACATTTTAAAATGGTCTCCCTCAGCAAGTATGCCAAGACGGGTGGGTTACTCTCAGGGATTTGTAAGAATTACAAAACCTATTTATAAAATAGTTCCAGTGCTCCTTTCTTTAGAAATTATTGGTTGGTGGTTTCATTCTCAAAAGCTTGTGAAAAGTGTATCAAGGTGTATCGTTTATAAAATGCATACAGTATATAAATCATGGTCAAGTCCATGGTTCAAAACCGCATTACAAAGTTAGGATGAAATTAAAAGCCTGCCCCAACATTTGAATTTATCTCCAAATTTCTTTTGATTGTAATACCTTTTCCCATTTGATTAGATTATTTTGTCATAGCTATAATACGTCTATAACATTGTCAACAGGCACAAGTTAAAGAGACTGTGGACAGATGTTGAGAAATGTTCAGATGCTGTGGTAAACATAAAACATACACAGAATTTGCCATCATTTTTGACACAAAGACAACATATTTGATTATTGTGTTTTCACTGCATTGATTTTTGTAAATCTATGCTTTTTCTACATTTCATGCTTGCAGCATGTTTTGAAAAGGTTGGGACAGGGGCAGCAAAAGACTAGGAAAATTGTGGAATGCTCCAAAACACCTGTTTGGAGCATTGCTGATATACCAACGGGATTATTGGTAAGGCTGTGTTTGGGATCATCACTTTGTCAAACACATGATTTTATAAAAGATATCGCAACACAGGCTTGGGAAACATGCATTAACCTGTTGTTGGTAAGCAGTTTATTGCACATGCTTATGTCCTGAGTTTTACAAAACAACACATTTTGAATCATAGTTGTGCAATTCTTTATGAGAATACATTTAAAAAAAACCTTTAGAGTAATAATAGTTTAGCATTGATTCATTTTTGTTTATTTTCAATTGAAAATGCATTGCTAATAATATATCAATATTGCCCTCTCTTTCAGTAATGGCTAATCGACATGTTTCTATCTATACTGTCTACTGGCCTCTCCCTCCATTCCTTCTGCTGTTGGGGATGACCTTCCTCTTCTAAATATAGAAAAGGAGACACTATCTGACAAAGGAAACTGTGTGCAGTGTATGTGTATGAGTGTTTGTGAGGTGGGGGAGTGTACACAACAAGATCTCCTCGCAATGAGAAAAAAGGCTCACACACGTGTTTGCATACACTTGTGCAGAAACATAAACAGCAATACTCTGCAGTAATACTACTTTAATCCTTCCTTTTCAGTAGTGCCCTCACACAATTCATACCTATGCTCTTATATCTCTATCTTATATGTAACAGAAACAAAAAATCTGAATTTAACTAAAGTACTGTAGTATGTGTATTTCTATTTTTTCTCTCTCCAGGTGGTCACGTCCCTCTCAGGTCAATGGCGTTCTGGAGTTCTATTCCATCTTCCTGTCCCATGACGATGCAGAGCCTGTGCTCGCTTATAACAGCTCAGAACTTTTTGAGGATTACACCCTTCGTAACCTGACCCCGGGAACTGCTTACAACATCACACTCGCTGTGAGTCCCTCACTATTACATCACATTTTATCGCGCAAAGTCACAGTCAATACATCAGTGTTTCATTGTGTGTGTTTAATGTCAGGCCTGCACGGAAGGCGGGTGTACCTTAAGCCCACCGAGCCAGGCTCAGACCGAGGAGAGCACCCCAGAGAGTGTTCCTGCGCCACTGGTCACCCCTTTGTCCCCACATGCATTCAACATCAGATGGACGCCTCCAAACAGTCCGAACGGTAGAGGACGCTAACTTCTATCAGGCACATTCTGAAGAGTAAAGTCATACATGCATAGTGTATATAGTCATATAAACATTTAAACTCATTGAAACTAAGACACATATTCATGCATATGAATGTGTTTAAGTATTTTGTTGGAAAATAGTGATAATTAAAAATGTAGAGGAGCAGAAGCATTTTAAAGAGCCTTGGTGAGGATGGCATCAGTTGAACAATAGATTTGATGAGAATGTGACAGTATATACCACAGCCTCCATGTTTTGCACGAACATAACTACCTGTACCACAGCGCAGCTATTCTGTACAGGTGAGCATTGAGCAGGAGATCATTTTGCTTTGTACCAAGAAAACTGGATGCGTGTGCATGAGATAGAAATAAAAGAACTAGAGAACAGGAAAACGGGACAAGAAACTTTTATAGAAGCCCTGAAGGACTCGGAGAGAAGGAGACAAAGCCGGGCAGAGAATGTACAGTTTGAGACTAACCATGACAAGGAGCGAGACAGCAGAGCTTCACCAAGCTCCTTTTAAGTGGATGAAAAGTGCTCCCTTTTGACTGAATAGAGAACTGCAGGCTGCAACTATATAGAGACACTCAGTCTTCTTACCTTCATTCTATTCTCAGCCGAAGAATCCACTGTACAGAGCTTAATGTCTTGTTGTCACGTATACTGATTGTGGATTCAAAATCTTACTTTTGGCTTTCAACTGCCAAAGCAAAAAAGCAAATGTAATGTTTGCATACCTATTTTCTGAGGAGAGATGTTTATCAGTAAAGAGATTCAAAGTTTTTGACTGGAGAGTTTCCTCCACAGCACAGTTTTTTTTTGTAATTAGAATGCATGAATTTAAATTTCCTCTGATGTGTTTGAGGGAGAAAATGCATTATCAATCACTATGGTTCTGTCTGAAGAAATTGGTATTGGTAACATTCATAAAACCTCAACCTTTGCGTCGTTTCAAAATCTGTTCTGTTCAACATCTGTTTTTTACCTATATTTCAATATTAATAACCACTTTAAAATTTAGATTTTGTTTATCTACAATGGAAATCAAACATTGCTCTTAATCAAACATTGAATAACTTCAATGCATCCTAAAAAAATAAAACAAAATGTTTTCAAAACTCTACTGCAAAATATATTATTAGAAATAGTATGTTTTTGCCCAAATAAAACGCTACTATGAATGACCAAAGGCATTATTATCAAAAACACATCTCATGAATCCAGATGAGTTGAGGATATCCCACCCTGAACATACAATACACTGCCACTTATTATCAAACGTTACTGCCATGCTCGTTAAAGCATGTGCAGTAATATAATGCATGTTTGTGTATAATGTGAATCGTGTGTGTTTTACGCTTAATGCCACACGAGTGCATTGTGCACCATAAACCCCGTGATGCATGTGCATATTAGCCTGGATGAATTACTTAAAGCTTTTCTCATCTGATGACAGAAATTTATAACAAGAAGACACTTAATCATGATTACCCAATTATCTCATGCTTAAAAAGATTTAATTTTTATTTAAAAGGGAAGAAGAGCTCAGTGCGTATTTTTTCATTTACTCTTCTTTTCACAAATGGACAGCAACAATGATGATGATGGTGATGGGTTCCAAAGGAGTGAGCTTCTGTGTCTCTCTCTCCTCCCCTTCTCCCCAATTCCGCAGGGATTTGCGGGGGATAATCCTCTCGGGGATTAGGTCGGGGCAACACGCAGACAAAGAGGGGAAATAAGCCTGTTATGCATTCACTGCTTCATTTCCCAACCTGTCTTTATTACAACCTATACTGATATGGGCTTACTAACACACACACACACACACATACACAAGCACACATAGAGATGTCCACATTCATAGACACACACTCACTCTCACAGGCATGTGATTGGCCACATCAAGAGCTATCCCAGATGTAGTTGGCGTCCGTGGGGTTTTTGTGTCTTCATTTCCCTGATAGGTGTATATATCTGTATTGAGCAATAATAAAACCCACATATGATTAAAGCAGAATAGGCTCTTACTTCTTAGCACTGATCTTTTGAGCCCCCTGTATGCATTTTTATTAAGGAAAAGCACATTTGGCACCATACTTTTTCTTTTTTTATTATTAGATGGATGTAATGTAACGTAATTATTGTTCCTGTATGTGTGTGTGTGTGTATACATCGTGTGTGTACACCTATTTGCACCCAAATTTTTGTGTGTGTGTTCATTCTAGTGCTAATGTCCTTCTGAGGGCCTTTATCCTCATAACGGCCACGGTTACATTTGTTGTTTCAGTACGATTTTCTTCATTGGATCATATTAGGACACAGTTACTGGTAGGTCTGAGGCCCTGAAGTCAGTTTTCATTTGCAATGTAATCCATTGACCCAGAATGCATCCTAACAAAGCTCACTTTTTTTTTTTTAATTCCTGTCATAACACAGTCCTATTTTGTTTGAGTGAATAGTGCCAAAAGTGTAAGCAGTGTATGTGCATATCAAAAAAGCTGATTCTACAGTACAGTCACGGATCTAGATGGAAGGGGTGCATTTTATTGAAAAAAAAAAAATACTAATAGTTCTTCTTCAGCCACAGAGAAATGTATTGTTTTTTTGTGTTTTTTGTGTTTTTTGTTAGGGTTTTGAATATCTCTATACTCATGTATGATATTTGGTATGGTACAATAAATACAAGATCTTATTTACAGGAAAGCTCTGGTTGTTATAGTGGCCTGAACTGTTATTGTCGTCTGTGCCTCATAAAAGTAATTACCAGATGTGTTCTTATGACAGGTGTAATAACTACTTATGGACTCTGGCTGGATGGAGTTCTGATTTTAAACTCCAGCTCCTCCCAGAGGTTCTCTCTGTTGGAAGGATTCACTCCATGGAGTCGACACATGTTCAGGCTGCAGGCTTGCACAGCACAGGGCTGCGGCAAAGGACCGATGGTCAGTTAAGTTCTTACAAGTAAACACAGTATTTCATTTATGTATTAATACAGGTATGATAAACTGCAAGAGGTTTTGTGAGATCTTCAAAGATAGACATGCTTTAAGAGCCCTTGCAATGTGACTGACCTTGGAATTTCTGCAGAAACTAACGTTTTCATACACACACACACACTAAGCAATTTCTGTCAAATTTTTTGTTAGACATACACAAACTTTAGTATTTAGAATAGCAAAAGTAGGAACTTTTAATGTTCTATAATATTGTACATTCTTTTTTGATGACTCTTATCAATTAGTAAAACAAAACAAACAAAATATAAGTACATGTGTGGAAATGCAGACTTTTGTAGGCTGTGTATGTGGTTTGTATGTGTGTGTGTGTCACTAGGTGTCATAAAGGTGATCGATTCTCTCCGCTCGATAACGAGGGTTGGCGTGGCGACTGTGACATTTGGTAGAAAATGCCAATCCACTCTCAATAATGTCTCTGACGACGGGCTATATTTTGGGGCATTTTTCCAATACAGATGCCTTGTTTAGTCAAACACTAGGAGAAAGCTGACACAGCAGACCAGGAGGAGTGGAAGGTGGGGAAGGGAGGGGTAAGAGCAGGAGAAGAAGGAAAAGATGACAGAATGTATGGGAAAAGATGAAGAAAGAAGTCAAGGAAGTAAGGATTTTAGAGTAAAAAGAGTGAAATGATGAGGATAGAGCGAACGGTCAAAGCAAAGTGAGAAATGAGGTGGAAAGTGAGGGTGCGAAGGGCAGCAGAGGAGAGGGAGACTGGAGGAAATGAGAGCGTGGAGGAGAGCAGGGTGATGCTGGAAAGAGAGAACAGGGAGCAGATTGAGAGATGAATGAGATGAAGGGAATATGACAGGAGATAGATAGAGGAGGAGAGGTAACAGAGAGGCACAAATATTTTGGGCCAATGGTGGTTAGATTAAAACAGGTGTTTTACACCTAATTAATACACCCACTGAAATGAATCATTATAATCCTTACTAAATTTCTCATATTTTAGAATATTTTCTTTATGTGTCAAAAATACACCTATAGCATTTGAATAAATGAGTAACTAGAATTACAGTAAAAAAGGGTAAAACAATGTATAGTTTGTACATGTGTGTGTTTGTTCTTGTGTATCTGCGCATTTGCACATGTTTTCTTGTGTTTTTCTCTTTTCTTTAAATCAGGTGGAGGCGCGTACTTTAGAGATGGCCCCTGAAGGGCCTATACTTCTGGAATTGACTGATCTGAGTTCTCGATCACTCAGAGCCCGCTGGACAGCTCCACCAAGACCAAATGGAAATCTCAGCTACACACTATATTACAAAAGCAAAGGTACTACTGTGAACTCGCTCACACATGCATACTAGTGATGCACAGATATATCAGATCAATATCTTTATCTGACGATATAGACATTGTTGACTAGCATCTGTGTCGGCAAATGATTTTGATGAAAATGAAAATTTTATTGATAATATTAACTTGTCCATATGGTATATTTATGTATAATGCATATCATGCCCAAAATAACTAGTCATGTGTCAGGACTAAGGACTAAGGATTTTTTTCTCTTTTCTGCAATCCACCAATGACAATCTTCAAAAAAACGAATTCTGGGAGCATGTTTCTACTATGTAGAAAATTAGAGGAACCAGCATAACGACTTGAGGGGGACTTGAGAGGACTTGAGAGGGCTTAATGTTGTAGAATTTCAGTTCATATAGAAGATTTCTTAATTTTTTTGACACATAAAGGGAATAAATAATAATAAAATATAAACATCAAAAGCAAGCAAACAAACAAACAAATTATTTAAAAGTTATCAGATATCCATTATTAATTTGTTATTTTAAGCAGAAGACGCCATCTATGTCAAAATGGAAAGACCCTCTTTAAACAGGGGTGGTGATCTAAAACACCAATTATCAGCCACCTACAATGCCTTCCTGACATCCCTTCCCAGGCATTTTAAACCTCGATCAAAACTTGCCTCATGTGACCCTAACGACCCATATGATGGCAGAGCAGGGCAGCGACTCATTCATGAGTCGAACCTGGAGTCATGAGACCAGAACACTTCACATGAATGTGAGGGGGGTCATCAATGAGTCAAAGCTCAAAACGACTCATAAATGAACTACGCCTTACTTGTGACCCTGACGTGCATACACAGAGAGGGTCAACAACACAGGTGTGACAACCCTACAAGAGGTTAAATACTGGGGACACCAAATGTTTAGAATTGAAGAAGCATTTTGGATGAGAGGTGAAAATTCTTCGAAACCAAAAAAACCCAACATCAGATATGAAGAACACCAAAACAGTAGATGAGAATAACTAAACAGAAGTGGAGTACTGGACATGGAAAAAGGGTGTAGGAGAAAATTTAACAAGATGAGTACAGGAGCAGAACACATACACATATTAACACATATTCACCATATTCAACTCTCTTTTTCTCTCTCATACACACAGACACACACACACACACGCAGAGTCAGGGACTTTGATCTGTGCCTCACAGTGGAACAGAATAAAATGAATAGAGAGAAGGATAGAAGAGGTGTGGAAGAAAGCGAGACAGTGGTTTGCTCTAGTTACCAACAAGCCCTTGTCTCTTTGATACACAATGCCTTTATCCTTTCTCTCAAAGCACGCACGTGTGTCTATATAAATATATTGGGTAGGCTTACATGGTGTAATTTTCTGATGTTTCTTTTATTCTGATCTCAACTACTATTGCATAACCTCAATATGGAGACCTCTCTTTTTGTTCATTCTCAGTTAATCTTAAGCAATATTCTTCTCTCTTGAACCCTCACTTATTCTACGTTGATGTTGTTTGTACCTTTGATGAACTACTTTTCTGTCACCACATTTGTGACTCTATTAAATAAACGGGCCCTGAAAACAATCATTAGATGTACCATGCATGGCCTAAGAACTTAAATGTCCATCTTTGTGTGACTCTCCTCCTTTTTTTAGATAAAGATGGTGTGTTGGATGGAAGTACAGCAACAGGAAGTTGGTTGTTTGTGACTGACCTACAGCCTTACACCAACTACAACTTCGGGATCAGGGGTTGTAACACACAGGGTTGTGTTGAGAGCCTGCCACACAATGTTACTACACCCCCTGCAGGTACATACACTCTCCGAATGAAAACACAGACAACAGTAAACACTCCTCTTCCCAACGCCTAACTCCATCTTACAAACCTGACTTTCACTAAGGATCTAAGTCTGCACACAACCACCATTTGAATCTATATGTCTTGATTAGATATTTACCAGTGTTGTACATGATTACTTGACTCATTGCCCCCAGTAATACTGGAAATGATAATTTGCAGCAATTTGCAAACATGTGGTGTACTTCCCATGTCACATGTATTCAGAAAGTGATTTAATATGACCCACATCTTGAATTGACTGAATGAAGTAAGGGTAGCACCAATGACCACAGTACCAGTGGACTGGGAGCTAAGGAGCTCTTTGCACCACTACTTCATTGAAATAAGCACTCTTTAAGTCGATGCTCATAAACCAGTCCTCAATTGATACAACTGGAAAACATCTGTTGCGTGAATCATTAAAACAAAGAACCTTTTTTCAGACAAAAAACTGCCATCCTTCTTTGGGACAAGAAAAAAAAATTCAATCAGAACCCCTTTGATTGAACAAAACTTTCTACATATTCAGTAACTTCTTCCCTGTTGCAAGCACTTTAATTTTCCAACTGGGAGCCAGAAATCTCTGACAGTCTTCAACAATACCCAAGAATCTGAAATCAAGGCCTCTGATCCACTGAGATGTGCAAAGAAATGAATAGTGCCCTGATTGTGGAAGGCAGGTTTGACTCCAGTGATCTTTGGGTGGCTTGATGTGGGAGGAGCCCCATGTTTTTGTGCATTTTCCCTTGGTATCTGAAAGGTAGATTCTGAAGGGGCTACTTGAGATGGCCCTGCTCTTAAGGGGCTGATAGCAGTACTGCTGGGTGAAGAGTGTCAGTGTGTCTTGTTTTGGGCAAAGTTGCCCTGCGTAAGTCAGCAAGCTGTTGCCCGAACTTTTTACTTGGGCTGAGTGCTCCAAGGCATGTTAGGATGACAGGAACATGACATGTGAAGTGTCCTCCTGCACCCTTCTGACAAGTTGGACTGAGTGAACCACACTTGGCTGTGGGCCAAGTTCAAGTGGACATCAGTCTTCCAAGTTCTCAGGTTGTGATGTCGAATACCTGTAGTGAAGCTTCTCTGAAGCTCTGGGACAGATAGCAGGGATGTGTGTCTGTGATGTTTGCAACCAAAAGTTGGTATATGTGCAGGTTTTCTGGAGGTAATTCATCCTCAGCGATGACACCATCTGACTTAATCAATTGTGCAGCCTTCCTTTACCAAGACAAACACACATCAGTGCATGTACACACCAAAAAAATCAGCAGTTCAAACCATGGATGCCATCAATGCAGTTGTAGTGTGAGAAAAACTCAGCTAAAATTCAAATGAATCAGATTCCAAATCCACTCATGTTAAAGACAAGTTCTTTTAAGGGGCAGTTTTCTGCAATTATAAACCATTAACAAGCAACAATAAGTTTTCCTCTATGTTTGCATGTAACTAGTCAAAAACACATTAATGAGACAGGTCATTCAAGTTAACCAGAAGCTAATACCAAGCTTATGCAGTATACTACAGTAAGTAACTGCAAGGAGCATTAGTGCATGGCATACAACAGGGCACATCCATGAGACAAAAGTTGGCAAATTACCTGGAAAAGTCCAACATTTGATTTGCATTTAAACAACTTACTGGTGGCGGTGAGCACCAGCTATACAGTTAGACAGAACATAGCTACAACCAACATAGCTCTAACCTGGACGGTTAAACGCCAATGAATGATGAATGCTAATTACATAAGCATTTAGGTGAGAAGATGACAACTGCTGAGTACCAGTTAGCTTCCACCACGTTACTTGCATCATCCAGGTAACATCTTACTTTTTTTTGTATTATCCCCTGGATATGCATGTGATACATATCCAGGTATCTGTCTCTAGCAGTCCGATTAAACTAAATGAAAACTTACAGTGGAGATATCGGCAGGTTTGAACCCTATATGAAAAAAAAAAAAACTTAAACATACCTGTTGGCCTCCACCAAATTTAGGTGACTACGGTTGTATTAGTGTTTGTAATTTTACATTCAATGATAAGAAGAGCCATTGTAACATTTTGATTTCATTGCACTGATTTTATTTGCCGCTTTTATAAACTGTGTTAATTTTGTAAAGTGCTACACACAATGGTTATTGAAATAAATACACATCATTAACTTGACTTGATGGTCTTAACAAAATTTCAGAATTATAGCATTTAAGTATGTGCTGATAAATGTCAAAGATGATCAGAGCAGTCTGGAGGTAATGGTACCCTGGCAGCAACACATACGCACAAAAAAATAGTCACACTCACATCTATGGATGGACATACGACTACTTAACCGACTACTTCACAGACAAGACTACTTGAACTAATGTTAACAAAAGTGTTGATTCTTACGCATACACCCTCAATATACCACACCCATGTCAGGGAGAGGGCAACAAAAGACAGACTTAGGAAAGTTCTACTGTTCAAGTTCAAAACAAAGGCACAAGAAAGTATAAATTTTAAATACCAGACGTTTCCTATCTTTCAATCTTTCTACCTCTGTGCCTCTGGCATCTCTTTAGACTTCTTTAAGGCAAACTGTCTTGATGCGTCCTTGTTCTGTGAAAGAACAGAGAGAAGATACTGGAGCTAGAGACAGAAGAGCAGAGGAGGAGGAGAGAAGTGAACATAAAAGTGCATAGTTTAAAATGATTAGTGACACCTCTGATATTGTACCTGCTCTCACACCATACAACAGACACAGGCTTACCAACAGGGTGTGTGTGTGTGTCAGGCAGAGTCAATGTGTTTTACAAGATAAACATGCTCATGGAATGACCATTTTGCAGTTCAACAATAAGGTCTAAAAACTATAGATAAAGGCTTTGAAATATTTTATCCGAAATTTACATCATGTATCAATGTTTATATTTCTTTTAGCTGTGAAAAACATATTAGCATCCAAAACAAACCAAATAAAAGAAAAATAAACAAATTTAAATCACTGGTGTTTTATATGAAAAGGTACACAGTGACATAGACTTTGACTCTAAGTTAAAAAAAATTGAATTTACTACTAAAAACTGAAAAAAACAGCACTTAATGTTGTTTTTCTTTTATCTATTCCAGGGACTCTTTTCTTTTGTTTTTACCATGCCAACAAACTTAGCAGAAGTTATGTATTCACCCGTTTCTGATTGTGGGTGGTCTAATTTGTTTGTTCGTTTACAGATTACACAATAACTACTCAACCAATAATGATGAAATTTTCATCAAAGGTGTGTCTTGGCCCAACCTACAGCAGATTAAATTTTGGTGGCCATAACTTCAGAAAGAATTGAAAGAAAGATCAGGTGGTCATTCAAAATAATTGACTGGTCAAAAAACATTTTTTGCCATTGAGAGAGGTATAATCGGTGTAATTTTGTAACTAATGTGACTGGTGTTGTTTGGCACTTGCTAAAGATGACTTACTTCTGGGCTTTCTAGGTGAAAGGTCAAGGTCACTGTAAGTCAAACACATTTTTTGCACATATCTCAAAAACAATTGACATAGAGAGATATAACTGGTGTCCTTTTGTAACCAATTCCAGGGTGACAGGTGTCACCTGTCAGGTGTCACAGACCTATGCTCTTTGTCTCACAAATAGACCTTGATCTTAAAATCACGGTGAGGAATGTCCAAAACAAACACTAATACCACAGCCTGGTAGAAAGCTGAAATATGAGCTCTGAAAAAAAAATAACCTTGAAAGTTAAGTGTTTTAATGCTGGGGAGCATATGTTGCAGGGCATTTAGCTATTTAGCTGTGTTGGTGGAGGTTTGCACTCTCTGAGTGCTTTTTCTCATTTGTTTCTGTGTTTTAGGCCTCCAAACGTTTTTGTTTTTTTTTTATATAGAAACAGACTGTTAAGAAATGAATCAGTAACTCTTAACATTTTTCTTTAATGCACAGACACAAAAAGCGAAAACGAGAGGTGATGACAAAACTGTCCTGAGTCTTTGGTGAAAAATGGAGTGCTTTTGTCATGTTTTAAAAATGTATGCGTACCTGGCAACATAATAAATATGAAATAGAGTTATGATTTATGTTGGTCAAGCATTACTGATGTTATTCCAAAGTGGTGTACAAAGGGCATTTGAGATGTTTTTCCTCATACTGTGTGTGCAATAGACACACAATGCATTAGACACATGCTTGTGTGTGTGTGTGTGGGTGTGTCTGCATGTGTGTGTTTGGTGCAGTCATCTTTAGAATGAGATGTCTTCAGCAATCAGTCTTGTAGTTGAAAGGGACCACAGTGTTTGATTGAAGGGTCACTTTATGCATCAGAGGGCCTGCTCTTATTTCACATAATCAACACTACACTTGCACTCATTCTCTCCTTCTATTTGTTGTCTTTCTCTTTCTTTCTTACTCTATCTTTCCTCGCGTTGTCTCCATTCCTGTTAAGAGCACAGCTATCAGAGAATCAAGATATTTTAACTGATTTTCCAAGCACTAATCTACGCTATCCCTGAAAGAGAGGAGCACTATTGAGAGAGTGCGGGTCATTATGGGACATTATGTTATATGCATGTGGCACTCTCACTCTCCTTTACAAAATATTTTTATTTTGCTTTTTTATTTCCTTCCTTTTCCATTTTCTCTCTTCACTTCTGTCTCCTCTTTCCTCAGTCATCCCCTGTCTGTATAGTAAACACAGGGCTATTTTAGATAGAAAGCAGGTGCCTGTTGATCAGTGAAATCAGTTATGTTACTGTAAAATAGACATACCTTTTCTAAAACCATTTACCGTTGCGCTTTTTCTAGCTCTCTTGCCTTTTCTTACTCCTTGACTGACTCCCTCCATCTTTCCTCCGGTACCTGTTCCTCCATTCTGTCCCTCTCTTTTCATAGCACCAGATGGTCTGTCACCTCCAAGGTTGGTCCATGCAGCCAGTAAGAGTCTGAATGTGTCCTGGTCCCCTCCGGCCAACTCCAATGCACCAGGCCCACTTCGTTACAGCCTGCAGATGAGGGCATCAACACGGAGGCCTGTGATAAGGTCAGAGAGCAAATGAAATGTAAAGACACACCAGATAAACCGGTGGACAAGTTTGCACACAAAAGTGATCTGAGATACAGAGGTGACAATAAACAGCAATAAGAGAATGACAGATTATATACAGTGTGTGCACCTTAAAAAATGTGTCCACCCATATGTATGCACATGTACATATAAAGGGGTGCATTATACAATCCAGCTGAATATGTCACAGCAGTGTGACAGACCATCAGAAAACCAGAGAGGAAATGAGCAAGAGGTGATGCAGGAGAGAGTCAAAAAAACTAAAAAAAAAAAAAAAAATTAAACAGGGCAGCAGTAGAGGGAGAGTGGTGGAGAAAATTTGATAGAATAAAAAGAAAGAGGGTGTGCATCTGATATGTATTCATTACATGCTTCCTGACAACAAATTGCAATTTAATCCAAGAAGAGGAGGCTCTCATTCTGTGGTAATAAATAAATGACTAGCTACATGTATTATATATCAGACAGCCATGCCCTCCTCCTCCTCTTCTATGGAAATCTCATTGTTCCCTGATTTATTCATTCATTCATCCCCTCTATCCATCTGATGCTAAATGGTCAACGTTCTCTCATTTATGACAATATTCTTTTACTTTGTCCTACATTCCTTTGTGTGATATGGGATCAGGTATGACATGTGGGTATGATGAAAAGCTGTGAAAAAAATCACCCAGGTAGCCACTGTTTGTGTCTATATGAAACCTGAAATAGGTTTAACATTTTTTGTTTGACATATTTGACATTTCTATCAAAAGGTAGTAATATTGACCAAACACTATGTTCCAAACACATAGAGCTCAGTACAAAATGATGAACTACAGATAACCTTTTTACACTAAATAATTACTTTGCAATTTTTTAGAATTGTCTTACCTCTCACTTTTTTCTCTGACAGGTTTTTGTGCATTACCTGCAATGTTCGTTGCATGTCCACTGTGCACTAAATTTCAAAAAAGATCACTAAAATTATGCAGTTAAAATGTGTGACTAATGTATGTTATTGTTCCACAGAAACTCCTACTGCAGAAAACTTACTCTGAAGGCTGTCCAGTGCTGAATCTCTGGGATCTCCAAATAAGAAATGGAGAAAAATTTAAACGAAGGCTTAATATTGATATTATGGTTTTATTACAACAGCTAAATCACTAAATCAGTGTTCTCAGCGAGAAAAGAAATATTGCTTTGGGTGTTCAGTGGTGTTGAATGATTCAGGTCCAAAGCCTGACTTTTTATCATGTGGGGTGCATCTCTGAAAAGACTCTTTGCCATTTATTTGAAATTTGTTTTTGCTTTCATTACTTGCCTTCCGTGTCGCTTGCATCTTTTTTCTCGCCCTGCACTGTCTGTCACGGTTCTTCTGTTGGTGATAACAGAGTTTTGTGTCTGGTTTGAGTCTGTCGCAGGAATTCATCTGCACAAAAGTTTTGTTTCCTATCTTTTGGTTGGCACCAAAGTATGACCAAACGGCAAAAACAAAAGTTGTCTGTATCACTCTCCAATGTGTATTTGCTGTTACTCAAGAGCATGTGTCGCTAATGTAAAGCATAAACCAAGAACAAAAAAAACATAAAACTGCCGGGACTCAGGACAAAGCCCCGGCTTTGCAACAGTTAAGATAAAAACGATAGAGGAAAATATCTATAGATAGACATTTTTCTCCCATCCCACAATGTTTACCTTCATATTGCCCAGTCCTAATGATGAGTGAGGTAAAGATGAGTGGTGACCAGTTTGTTAAACTCTCCAAAAGCACGGCACTGTCATGAGCACAGCATATTTTGGTCATATCATATATGCATCACATTTTTCTGTTTGTGTCTATCACCTTCTAGACTTATGGAAAACGCAACAGACACCTTCTCCTATCTCATTGAGGGTCTATCGCCATACACACCATATGCATTTAGAGTGGTTGTCTCACACACACATGGGCAGACAGTCAGCCCCTGGGAAAACCTTCTCACCGCAGAGGACAGTAAGTACACATACTCACACACACAATTGCATACATTACATTTACACAGACACGGACAATGCAAAAACAGGAAAATAGAAAAGACGCAATGTTCCCCTTGGTGGTCATAAACAGTCAAATAAACACCTATCAGATTGAATTGTGCCGCCTGTTTGTCTAGCAGAGATTTGTAAGTGACTGGCAGGTGGATTGCACCAGCTGGTTCTTAGTTGGTCTCTGCCATCAGTGCTGCAGAGTTCAAAATCTGACACATCTCCTAATTTAAGTTGATCAAAATAGTGGCTTCCAACACGGAATATAAACTTGGGCCTGTGTTGTGAAAAACAGCCAGGTTTCTTTTAATTCTCTGAATGTCTTAGAAGTGGTATTTTATAAAAGTGTTCAATTTCGTGACGCTGTTGGAGATGGTTATTGTGATCAATACAATATGGAAGAAAGACAAATATGCAATCAAGATAGGGGGAAACAACTGACAGAGGGAGATTTGCATACTGGAAGGTGTGCTTGTGTGTTTGAGTGACCTAGCCAGTGTCATTGTGGGCTAATTGCTGTAATAGAATCATATTAGCCACTGGAACAGCCTCCTCAGTGCAAAGTTATAAATTAATTAGTAACACGCTATTATCACATATATTATCATTAAGCAGTTGCGATTTGCATACATTGGATATATGCACATGTACACACACACAAATGTGTATGTGTACAGAAGCAAAGCTACACTCTGATGCACACACAGACACACACAAGTTTGGACATTCAGGATGTATTAAATTATGGCCCTATGATTTTCTTCTTGCTATTCAGATTTTTAGGGAAAAGGAAAGGGACATTGATTCAAACTCTCCATCTCACTCTCTCTCTCTGAGTTTTTCTTTCAAATTTTTTCCCCAGATATTCAACAATTAAAGATAAAGTGTAAATATAATTGTGTTTTAGTGTATACAGTATCAGTGTGTTTGCATATGAATACACACATATTTGCTTTTTCTCCTTATGACAGACCTTTTTATGCTCACAAGCAGTACCACAAAATCATGGAGTGGGATGCAGACAAACCCTTCCACAGATCATTGACACATACAGGCTGTCACTGAAAAATTGACTATAGATGCATCAGCCTGTTTTCCGCTCACCACTCTGCAGCCATAGTGAGCTGGAGCTTACCTTCTCTGTCATCGTTCAGACTTTTAAACTCTTCTACTATACAATGCATGATGGCAAGTTCTAATGTTGATGAGTAACGAGTAACAAGTAATTTAGTCAAATGTTTGAACCAGACACACATTCCCAAGAAAAAAAAGGAGAGCTGCTTGTACAACGTCTCCTACAAGTTGATCCATCGGAATAATGTTTTGTTTCTACAATGTAAAGCCCACTACCACCAGTAGGGTTTTATGCAGAATTGATGTTTTTGGGTTCTCTCCGGGTACTCCGGCTTCCTCCCACATTCCAAAAACATGCAAATCTGGGGGTGGGTTAATTGGTCACTCTAAATTGCCCGTAGGTGTGAATGTGAGTGTGGATGGTTGTTTGTCTCTATATGTCAGCCCTGCGATGAACTGGCAACTCATCCAGGGTGTACCCCGCCTTCGCCCCAAGATGCTGAGATAGGCTCCAGCCCCCCCCGCGACCCCAAACGGGATAAGCGGTAGAAAATGAATGAATGAATGAATGAATGATGTTTTTGGAGACTGTCATTAGAGAATGCAGGATGAAAGAAGTTGACTGCTTATTTTGGTCATGATATATATGTCATTGTATATAAAAAAAACACTTTATAAACACTAACAAGGTAAAATTTTCATTAGAAAAAATCATCAGTCTGAATAAGAAACAATTAGATATTATTTGTCTTTTTTGGCTTTTAAGTGATGAATCTGTTTGTTTAAACAGCTTTTCTTCATCTATCAGACACAGTTAAATTTCACATCTTACAATTGAATCCATGCATGGGCACACAGTACATGTAGCTGAGATGTGAAATTGTCCAATTTTTAAGCATGCATTTAAAAAAAGAATTAACATAATAATAGAGGACATGATATGTATGGGAAGCTTTTTGTAAGAACATATTTAAACACATGATAGGAGAAAGCCAAGTGTGGCCAGACTGAATATTTCCAACATTGATGTGTAATTTGTCACTATAAACCCATCCTCTCATCATCTTGGCAGTGACATGAAAGGCCACATTCCCCATCTAACCTTTTCCCACAAGCTGAAAAAAATGACAACCTTTTTTTATGCAGTGTGATTTCATATAATTCAAAGCTGATATTTAGTGATATTTTTGTTGTTTTATTTTAGCACACATGCATAACATACATGTCATTGGGAGCATGTGTTAATTTAGGCCTCTACATGGGACTATTTATAGTGCAGTCCTTTACCTGATCTGTAGGTGTGAGCTGTAACATTGAAAGGTTTCTGCTTTGCTATAAAACTGTGTACTTCTGTATACTGTCTGACATGGAGCTTCCTAATTAGTTGGATTTGAGTAGATATTCACCTCATTACTTACTGTATATCCCTTTCTTATTACCCTCAACCTTTTTCATACATTTTTCTTTTTTCTGTCTTTCTTCTTTTATCATAGGTCTTTCTTTTTCACTGTTTCTCCAACTCTGTATCTTTCCATATTTTTGTATTTTGAGCACAGAGGGGGTTTCACCTTTTCTGTTTTACAGACAAGTCCTTAAGTATTTACAAGACAGAGAAAAGGAAAGATAGAGAGGGGGAGGAAAAAAGAAAAATTGGGTAGGAGATGTACAAGAGAAAAAAGGTAAAATGAAGAAATGAAA
>KV751315.1:3100446-3119989 GCA_001698575.1 Mola mola
AATAAAGATAAATACTTTCATTATTCATAGGATTTAGATAATTTAAAAATAAATATCACTGTACAATATATTTATTTTCCAGGTCATATATACTCTCTACATGGCTTAGTTAACATTGCCACTGTTGATTAGTCACTATGTTCAGAATACCCCAAACCAAAAGAAATTGCTTCTGTTGCTGGTTTTAAGCAAATAAGTACAAATTTAACTCACTTGTTTAAAAAAGTTTAAAAAAAGGAAACTTATAGAATTATTGTACAAACAAGAACACATTAAAAATCCGACACTAATTAGGAAAAGCTAACGTGTGGATCCTGATCCATGCAACGATCATAGCTTGACAGAATCTGAATCAACACTGTATTTTTTTATTCCTTAGCCATTGTCAAGACTCCAAATCTACAGCATGACGTTAATAAGAGATGCATTCTGGAGATGTTTGGTTGTTGCTGAAAAACATTGGCCTACAGGCAAATAGTAACATTTTAACAAGCTGTTGACTGAACAGCCGGGTAATGAACTTGTACATTTTTTGCTAAGTCTTTTTTCAGTCCTAATACACCTTCTAGTCTGTTCTAGTTCTCTCCTGTCTTACTCTGTCAGAGATTAGGCCTAAAATAAAGGTCCATTTTCCTGGCAGACGATTAAAATGCATGAGCCCATCTCTGTGTTCTGCTCTGCTCAGCTCTTCGTGTTTGTCTAAGTGGTTGGTTAAAAAAGCAGCATTAAGCCCTTCTCTTCTGATTACAACACAAATTAGCATCACTGTGGGGAAAGGAAAACACAAAGCCCGCAGAAAAAAAAAATAAATAAACGGGGGGGTGGGGGGGCAGTGAACGCAAAAGAAGAGATGATGAAAGAGAAGAAGAGGAAATGAGCGATAAAGAGAAAAGTCAGTTTAAAATTGTGTGTCTTTGTACGTGTATGTGCGTGTGTGACAGTGCATTCCTAAACACTAACTGTGTGTTTGTGTATGTGTGTGTGGGTGTGTGTGTGCATCATGCATCGTGCACATGCATCCGTTTTCCTTTATTAAAATTTTCCCCTCCAGATACAAGTTGTTCAGACGTAAAACCCACCAGCCCCTGGCCATCACCGCTATCCCCACGGTAACAGCCGCATCCCCTCCCCCCTCTGAAGATCTCCATCGCTGGCTCCATGTTTACTCCGGCACCAAATTGTTCTACCAAGATAAAGGCCTAAGCAGGTGAGATTACTGAAATGAGCTCTAGAGCAAACGCCAGCGCCGCAGCAAACCGTGTGTGCAGAGCTGATCGGCGAGCTGCGGCTGATGCCGATCTTTTAATACCGCTCAAAGATACATTAAGCAAATATCCCAAAGAATTAAATTGTTTTTCACACAGCGTCCCCTAATCTCAGTTTGGCACTTGGTGGAAGCAATTTTTTTTCCTCTATGCTTGCTAAACGGCTCTTCGTGTACTCTTTTCGGGTTTTTGTCTCTACTGCGTTTTATTTAAACAATAAAACTTTGAACATGTCAGCACTTTTTACTTTTATATTGATGCCTGTGAAAGTACTTTATAAGAAAGTCTTTGTGTTTTTAATAGAAGTCACCATGTAATCAGCATTAAAAGTAATGTGTGAACAAATGGATGTGCAGAAGATTGACATGACTAAAATTATGTTTAGTTAAACTAGGTTAGACTTAGGGTTAGTGGAACTCTTAAATAAAGTATTGACATTTATACTATTAATTCCTCTTAATTGCATCCAAGGGGGATTGATTTGCAACATTATGTTGTGAGTAGTGATGTGGACCCAAACGCAGACACAGACCAACCTTGAGACTAATGAAGCAGGTTTGCTAGGAAAGAGGGGAATGGAGGTGGATGACGCTGGGATGAAAGCAGGCAGAGGACTGGAGGGCTGAGATGAGTGAGGGAGAAGGGGGAGGGCTGGCAGGAGGAAGCAGGTGGTAGTGGGTTGGAGAGCTGGCAAGCAGGCAGGCAGGCGAGTAGTGGTCCAGGAGTACTGGAGAGAGAAACAGTTAAGAACACAACCAACTTGGAAAGATCTTGAGACAAGTGAGAGGCCTGAAGCGTAAGCTACCACTGAAGTGGATTCAAGGATCTGGCGATGAGTGGGTGAAGAGCCAGGGTAGATATACTGCAGGCTGATGAATTGATGAGAGGCAGGTGAACAGACTGGGAGAGGTGATGAGCTGATTGCAGACAGGAGTGTAGAGCCGGGAGCCAGGAAGAGCCACGCCCAGGACAACACACACACCCACACCAACAAAACAAACACAGAGAGAGACCGACAGGGGAGCACTGGAAACACAGGGAAGGGGAAAACACAGGGAAACACTAGGGAACGTCTGGTACCGTAACAGGACCCCCCCCTCAACAGGCGCCTCAAGGCAACCCACCAGGCTTGTCAGGGTGCTCACGGTGGAAGTCCCGGACCAGGGATGGGTCCAGGATGAGGTGACGGGATATCCAGCACTGCTTTTCAGGGCCGTACCCCTCCCAATCGACAAGGTACTGGAACCCACGGCCACGGCAGCGCACATCCAATAGCTGCCGGACAGTAAAAGCAGGATGGCCGTTGACCACCCGGGGTGGCGGAGGGGGACTGGATGGAGGGCACATAGGATTAACAGAGACCGGCTTTAGCTTGGAAACATGGAAGGTGGGGTTAATTCTCAGGCAACCAGGCAGCTTGAGCCTAACCACAGAAGGATTGATGATGGTGACAATGTCATAGGGGCCAATATAGCGAGGGAAGAGTTTCTTAGAGTCCGTTTTCAGTGGAATGTCTTTGGAACAAAGCCAAACTTTCTGGCCAGGCTGGTAGTCGGGTGTGGGGATCCGGTGGCGGTTGGACAAGCGCTTGGTGCGGTCCACTGAACGGAGCAGGGCGGAGCGGGCATCCTTCCAAATCTTGCGGCAGCAGCGAAGATGGGCCTGAACTGAAGGAACAGCGATCTCCTCTTCCTGAGCAGGGAACAGGGGTGGTAAGTAACCCAAGGAACATTCAAATGGCGACATACCTGTGACAGCACTGGACTGAGAGTTGTGTGCATATTCAATCCAAGGGAGGTGGATGCTCCAGGAAGATGGATTCTGAGTAGTGACACAGCAGAGCGCTGCCTCCAGGTCCTGATTAGCCCGCTCCGCCTGTCCATCGGTCTGAGGGTGGTAACCCGAGGTTAAACTCACAGAAGCTTCAAGGGCCCGACAGAAAGCTTTCCAGACTTGTGAGATGAATTGGGGACCCCTGTTCTGTGGAGACGGAACACGTGGTGTACTAGAAGGTCCGCCGTGTCCAATGCTGTGGGGAGTTTGGGAAGAACCACAAAATGCACAGCCTTAGAAAATCTATCAACGATGGTGAGTATAACTGAATTACTCAGGTGGGTGGCAGCCCGGTAACAAAGTCTAACGCAATGTGAGACCATGGTCGACCTGGAACAGGCAGGAGTCAGAACCGACCGGCTCGTGGTCGATGGGTGGCCTTACACAGTGCAGGTGGACACAAAGGCACGGTTGCCTGCATCCATCGTAGGCCATCAGAACTGCCGCTTCAGGAGGGACAAGGGCCGGCTAATTCCAGGGTGATAAGCAAACCGGGAAGCATGCGGCCACTGGAGGACTTGAGAATGGACGGAATCTGGTACATACAGGTGATTTGGTGGGCCAGTACCTGGGTCTGGTTGAGTCCGTTGAGTCTGCTTCACAAGAGACGCAATCTCCCAGGTAACCGCCGCCACCACAGAGGAGGAGGGTAAGATGGTGTCAGGATTGGTAGTGGCCTCATCGGGGACGTATTGTCGTGAAAGGGTATCCGGCTTAATGTTTCTGGAACCTGGGCGGTAGGTGAGGGTGAAGTTGAATCGCCCAAAGAACAGTAACCACCGGGCTTGACCGGGAGTTTAGGCGCTTGGCAGCTTGAATGTAGGACAGGTTCTTGTGATCAGTCCAGACTATAAAGGGATGCTCAGCCCCCTCCAGCCAATGTCTCCATTCCTCCAAGGCGAGCTTAACTGCAAGCAGTTCCCGATTTCCTATGTCATAATTGCGCTCGTTGGGGGACAGCCAGAGAGAGAAGAAAGCACAAGGGTGGAGCTTTTGGTCTGACGAGGCTCGCTGAGATAGAACGGCTCCGACCCCCGACCCCGGTGTCTGAGGGATCCACCTCCAGAATGAACTGACGAGATGGGTCTGGCTGGATGAGGACGGGTGCTGATGTGAGACGCCTCTTCAGGTCCATGAAGGCCGCATCAGCCTCAGGGTCAAACTAGAGGGGGATGCAGATGAGGTGAGTTTGGTGAGAGGGGAGGCCACCCGACCATAGTCCCTGATAAACCCGCGGTAAAAATTAGCAAACCCCAGGAACCACTGAAGCTGTTTAAGGGATGCAGGTTTGGGCCACTCTGCCACTGCCTGAATCTTCACCGGATCAGTCCTCACTTGCCCACTCTCAAAGATGTAACCCAGGAAGGCCAGGGAAGTGACGTGGAATTCACACTTCTCTGCCTTGATGAATAACTTATTATGCAAGAGTCTTTGGAGCACTTGTCTGACGTGCAAGGTGTGTTCCTTCAAGTCCCGGGAGAAGATGAGGATATCATCAAGGTACACAAACACTGAACAATTGAGAAAGTCCCAAAGGACATCATTCACCAGGGCCGCAGTCTTCCATTCATCTCCTTCCTCGATCCTGACCAGGTGGTAAGCATTTCTGAGGTCCAGTTTGGAAAAGATGGTGGCTTCCTGGAGGGGCTCAAAAGCAGAACTGATAAGGGGCAGAGGGTATTTGTTCTTGATGGTGATTTGATTGAGGCCGCAATAATCAATACAGGGGCGAAGGGTCTTACCTTTCTTGGAGACAAAGAAGAACCCTGCACCAACAGGAGAAGAGGACGGCCTGATGATACCAGGAGTCATATCAGGAGCTAAGGAGTCATGTATGTAATTCTCCATCGTCTCTCTTTCAGGACCGGACAAGTTGTAAAGGCGGGCCAGAAGGCAGTGCGACTCCAGGGAAAAGGTCAATAGCACAGTCATAGGGACGATGTGGAGGCAGAGAAAGCGCATGCTGTTTACTGAACACCTCTCAAGTCATGATAGATGAGTGGGGAAGAAGAAAGATCTGGGGTTTTAGTGACTGGTGGAGGCCACGCAGCCTGAACAGGGGCAAAATCAGACTGAAGACAGGAGTAATGGCAGATTGAGCTCCAACTTACAACCTTGCCGGTAGACCAGTCAATGTGAGGATTGTATCTCTTTAGCCAAGGCTGACCAAGAACCATGGGGGCCTGGGAGGAAGGGATGACATGAAACTGGATTGTTTCATAATGATTACCAGAAAGGAGAAGGTGCAGAGGTTTGGTGCGGTGGGTGATGCGAGCAAGGAATTTCCCATCCAGTGCGTTAACATCTAGGGGCGTGGAAAGTGGTTCCAGAGCAATATCAGCCTGAGAAACAAGATTTGAGTCCAGGAAGTTCTCATCAGCTCCAGAGTCCACCAAAACCAGCAGTGGAAGAGGATGGTGAGAAGCCATTAGCCTAGCGTCCAATTGTAAGGGGATCCGGGGATACAAAGGAAGGGTAGATTGACTCATCCGGACCCCAGCTGTTACTGGTGAGTCTCCTTCTTTTGGCCGGGGAGGGCATGAAGCCAGGAAGTGACCAGCTTGCAGTAAATACAGACTCCAGCATTAATCCTCCGAAAACGTTCTGCCGAAGACAGGCGGGTCTAACCTAGCTGCATCGGCTCCTCCTCCGGGGGAGTGTGGGGCTGGAGGACTAGGCGCGGTACAGGAAGCCGGCCAAGGACCGGGACTCGCTCTCAGAACAGGTGACGGGGCTGGGCGAGAACAGGAGGATAGAGGACGGCTGGCTCTCTCCCTGCATGTCCCCAGATCGCCGTCGTAGCGCTCGGGCGCAGGAACATGAGGCTCTCTTGGCAGGTAAGCAGGCCCCCCAGAAAGTGGAGTAGGAGCTGGAGGTCCAGAGGCAGAAGGGGAATGGTGGGTGGGGACAGGGTTGAGCTGACTCTCAATCCGAGACACAGTGGTTGTGAGGCCCCTTAATGTCTCCACAACCTCCCTGAGAACTTGGTCATGGTGACCCACGAGGGTCCCTTGGATGGCAAGAGCCTGACGGAGGTTATCTGTGGACAGGTGGAGATTGCCCGAGTCTGCTGGGTCCATGTTCGCCAGATCACTCTGTTGTGAGTAGCGATGTGGACCCAAACGCAGACACAGACCAAAGTGGAGATGAAAGAAGCAGGTTTTATTGCTAGGAAAGAGGGGAATGGAGGTGGATGACGCGGGGATGAAGCAGGCAGAGGACTGGAGGGCTGAGATGAGTGAAGGAGAAGGGGGAGGGCTGGCAGGAGGAAGCAGATGGTAGTGGGTTGGAGAGCTGGCAAGCAGGCAGGCAGGCGAGTAGTGGTCCAGGAGTACTGGAGAGAGAAACAACAGTTAACAACACAACCAACTTGGAAAGATCTCGAGACAAGTGAGAGGCCTGAAGCGTAAGCTACCACTGAAGTGGATTCAACAATCTGGCGATGAGTGGATGAAGAGCCGGGGTAGATATACTGAAGGCTGATGAATTGATGAGAGGCAGGTGAACAGACTGGGAGAGATGATGAGCTGATTGCAGACAGGAGTGTAGAGCCGGGAGCCAGGAAGAGCCACGCCCAGGACAACACACACACCCACACCAACAAAACAAACACAGAGAGAGACCGACAGGGGAGCACTGGAAACACAGGCAAGGAGAAAACACAGGGAAACACTAGGGAATTGTCTGGTACCATAACACATTATTGGCTTTAAAGTCACAAGAAAAAGTAAGATGTAGGTCTCTTATCAAAAACAACAATATTGTCTCTCAACAGATTCACCTGTTTCCAGTACCAGTTAGTGGTACATAATGACGTGGGCTTTTCTTCAGGAGAGATTGTTACAGCGGTAACTATGGCAGGTGTTCCCCATCACCCTCCATCTGTGTCAGCCCACGCCATCAGTAATGCTGCAGTACAGGTCAACTGGACAAAACCCTGTAAGACTAACCTCTCTCTTATCACACATACTCCAAACACACACAACGGGCCCAGAGCCATATATTTTAAGATTTCTGTGTGAATTGATAATTAGAAAAAAAGAAGAGAAACCAAAAAAATTATGCTTTTTAACTGCTTCGTCAATAAATTCTCTTGTGTCTTTCTTAGCTTTACAAGACTTACAGGGAGAAGTGGAATTCTACTTTCTGACAATAGAGTCTGCCCAGCTCAGTAAAACCCTGGCTTTAACTCCTGAGATTGTCTCCTCAACGATAAGAGACCTTTGGCCCAGCACAACGTACCAAGTTTCATTACAGGTTTCCAATGGAGCACATAATACAACTAAGGTGACAGTAAATGTCACTACAGAGGATGGAGGTATATTTTTATTTGTGTACCTTGGGAGTCAGTGGCACTAAATTGATTATGTACAGTACGTAAATTCAATACATCCAACAGAGGTGTCCGTGTTAATGTGAAATTCTTTGCAACTTGCTTCACAGGAGATGTTAAACACCTCATGTAGTGAGGCATTAAATCAATACCTTTTGTGTATATGTGTGTGAGATGGAGAGAGAGAGACAGGTGGATTTTAAGTGTGGTAAAATGCTTGTTGGCACCATACGTTAACAAACACACTAACACGGCTTTTCCCATGTCTTATGGAGGCTGTAATTAATATACATTACAACAATGATTCTCAACCTAGGGGGTCCTGACAAAAAAAATTTTTGATTACAAAAAAAATTTTGGCGGTCACCGGAGGGAAAAAACTTAAAAAATATGCTTAAAATAAGATTACAAACTTTAGACTTTGGAATTGTCTGTACCAGACTTAGTGATTGCTTAAAAAAAATATTGAAAATAATTTTATGTTTGTAGGGCCACATGTATGAGCAGATTTGGCACTGGCAGATTTGATAGGAATGTTGGAAAAAACCTGAGAAATCTGAGCTGTCAGAAATTTAAAAAATCATTAAATAATTTTTTATCATTCCTCCTCAGACATCACTCCATTAACAAGCTGCTCATTCAGGCCTTGTTTTCCACTGATAACTGGGTCGAAACAAGCAATTATTGCATGCAATAGCTGATTGTTCTGGTGGATCACAACTCAAAATGCTTGTGAACCACTGCATTATAACATACAGTAGCTTCAATATATCACTCAGCCTTTCAAAACATCTGTGGGAAAATAAGTGCTATGATATTGACCTCTTAAAGCTAAAATGGAAAAGGATTGCAGCAAAACATGCAAGTGTATGATAGAGACTTTTTTATCAGGATGTAAATTTTATAGTTTAAAAAGAGTGAGGAGGTCATCCAGTTTTTTCAAACCTTGCCCTGTGCTATCCACAAGGTGCATAATCAATAAAAAATGTAAAAGTCAGACAAATATGTAATCATGGCTTCGGCAAAAAGAGAACTGGATGTACTCTCGAAAGTTTCACTTTATAGCAGTCAACACAAAGGTTAACACCTTTGACTGTATTCTCTATTAATTAACAATTGCTTGAAGAATCATTATTTTTGTCTGCAATTTTGTTTATTTTGCTTTGAATTATTTTAACCAAGAGCAGCTTGTGTGGATGCCTCGACAGGTGTCGTGTTTTGGTTTTGTCAAGTTCAATCAGTCAGTCATATAATCAATTTCTCATTCGTGTGTGTGAGTATGATGATGTATAGCTCTCACAGAAATATAAACAAGCACAACTTTTCAATCTTTCTCATGTTTGGTTCATTCTTGGAAAAGTCATAAAATTTGACATAAAGGTCACAGAGGTGGTTTTCTCTACTGTTTAATGTAGTGGTGGGTCATTTTTACCCTGAACACAACATAAGATAAAATAAGAAAGTAGAATAAAAGCAAATAAAGCACATTAACCAGAGTTGACCAACATGATGCAAAGTAAAAAGTAAAAAAAAAAAAAAAAATGTAAAAGCAGTAGTAAACAAAAGTAGAAAAAAATCTAGAAATCACATATACAGCTTACATAAATACAGAATAGTAAAACTTAGACAGAAAATGTTGAGGATGCTGAAAGTTTAGCTTTATGTACAGAATGTCTACAGAAGGGACATTCCTCTCCAACTCTTTCAGATCACTCTATGTAATCATGTCAGATGATGCTCACTCTGTCTATTGTTTTCTCGATTTTCCTTAGACCTTCTTTCTGTTCATTTCCCCCTCTCCAGCTTTTTCATTATAATCATATGTCGAAGGCCTCTCTCTGTCTCTATAATCTGAGCACTATAATAAAAAGTGCATTTAAAACATTAGAAAATCATTAGGTGCTAAAGGCAAAGCACGGCTCGTTTAACTGAGAGGGCTCTGGAGGTAATTTCATTATTTTACAGCCATAAGAATACACACACCCACACACACACACACACATACACCGAGGCCAAATATATTTTAACTAATGTAGTTCAACCCTACCAACCATGCTAACATGGCCTGCAATCTATAGGGCAATGCTAACATCAAGACTAATTAGCAAGAAAAAAGTAAGTGTGTGTCTGTGTGTATGACCGAAAGAGGCTCAGTGTGCAGTATTCCGTTGATAATAACATCCTGCAACAAATGAAATGTAGATCAGTAGGTTGGGTTTAGGTAAGTGCATTGGCAGCAAATGAATTGGGTTAACTTCCCTTAGCTGAGTGCATTTTCACTTAAGAGTAAAAGACGGAGTCTGTATGATTACCTGTCTCCCACACCATCTCACATATTCTCTTTCTCTGTGCTTTAGTCTCTTTCTTACTTTTTAAGTCAGTACGTGATCTCAGTTTCTCTTATTTGTATTCTGTTTGTCAGATTTCTCCATGTCCATCGCCACCATCACTCATTGTTTTTTTCTATATTTCTAACTTTTTTACCTAACTTTTTATACATTACCATTTAAATCACCACAGGAGTTTTTGTTAGTCTTTTTTTGGCTGGGTCAAAGAGACAGAGAATGGGAATATAATTTTAAAAAATACCACATAAACGTAGTAGCTCTCACAGAAAAGGATTACCAATAAGACAAATAAAAGCAATGATTTATTTTCTTAGTGAAAATGCACTCAGCTAAGAGAAGCTAACCCAGTTCATTTGTTGCCAGTTTACTTTTCTAAACCTAGGCAAGTCCTCCACTATACTGCTACAGTAGATAGTATTATCAACACAATGCTGAACGCATGATGGACACACAGGTGTCATAAATACATTCGTCCTGTCATATATGCAAACCAACACAGAGTCTCTGTTTTCTCTCTATCCCACTCCCTTTCTCCCAGATACATACATACATATTACACCGCTTGACTATGGGATGGTTGAAATGGTAATCTTTGATGTCTGAGTAGTTTGTCAGGCTATTTACTCTTACTGTGTTAAAATGCTGTAGTACTACTATCAAACTGATTTTTGACATTAGCTTATATGATATTCAAAACAGATACTCATACTCATATTAATATATGCTATAGCTTTTTTTTACTTGATGGTTCAAAGACTTGTTGTATTGTACTTTTATGTCTGTGATCCCAGGAAGACTGGAGGCACATCAATTTACTTCCAATGGGGATCCGTAAAAAAACAGTGAACAATAAAGAAATGAATAGCTAGGAAATGTGCCTCAGTAAATTGATAGATAGATGGATAGAGATAATTTCATTAATCGCCGTAGGGAAATTAATTTGTCACAGCAGCAGTATTGTTCTGGTACAGGACCAGTGGACATATAACACTATAAAGGTATAGAAGTATAAAATAAAATAAAAATAAAAGTACAAAATATACACAGTATTGGCAGTTGTAGAATTCTAACAGTATGTACAGATGTTGTGCAGAGTGCAGAGTTTAGTGCAGGTTTTAGGAGGTGAATGATTTAACCAGGTAAAGTGTCTAGTAACAGAGGTGTTGAAAAAGTCTGATTGCACTGGCGACAACCTGTATTATTCCTTGTAGACGAGGGGTTGGATCATTCTGTTGCTAAAGCAGCTCCTCAGAATGTTCACAGTTTCATGGAGGGGGTGGGAGGTGTTGTCCATGATGGCCAGCAGTTTGGTCTGCATCCTCTGCTCCACCACCTCCTCCAAGGTGGCCAATCAAGAGCCGACAACAGAACCAACAACAACAAAACAAAACAACAGAACAACAGAATCATAGCCCCAGCAGCGCTGTTCTTGCATTTTTTCAACAGCTGAGGTGGTACATATGTAGTGCTCTTAATTTACAAGCTAAGCTGAGACCGCTGGAACTCAAAAATACGTATATCAGAAGATAAAAATCCCATGTTTTCATTGTTTTGTCATTCCTTAAGAATTTAGCAGTTTTGATCTCTGTATTCACATCCTTAGAGCCAGATGGGATATCTGCCCCAGAGGTGGTTCCAGTTAACAGTAGCACAGTACGTGTGCTCTGGCTCCCTCCTCTACGGCCCAATGGAGCAATTACAGGTTATTACATCTATGTGAATGACCATCTTCATGGCAGTGTAGACAACAGCTCAGGGTCCTACCTGCTAGGGGACTTGCTGCCTTTTACTGTCTACAACGTACAGGTACGCATACAGACAAAAGCAACAAAACTCACAAACATGCGTCATGTTTGTGGCTCATGTGCCCGTTTGTTTTATAACAGGTGGAAGTGTGTACCGTTTATGCATGTGTGCAGAGTAATGTTACTCAAACAACTACTGTGGAAGACCTGCCTGCTGACCTGTCCACGCCTCTTGCACAAGTCATTGGCCCCAGGTAATGCAAAGTTATCTGGCCGTCGAATACAATATCTCAAGAATGCTGTGAGGGACTTACTTCTAACTTTGCACAAATATCCACTCTGACTCAAAAATGAACTGATTAGATTTTTTTTAGGTCAAGGTCACTGTAGCCTCATGTGGGCCAGAGTTGTGAACAAAAAAAACACTGGCTTTGAAGAGAAGACCTTGACTTCTGGGAGTCAATGGTTAATGTCACTGTGACCTGAAATCTTGTGAGCAAAATATCTCAAGAATTCATTAATGGAATTTTGTCAAATGTGAAAACTAAGCACACAGTATTGACAATAAATATATATAGAAATATGACTTTTCACAAGAATGTGTACTGTAAGCTGTCCATTCTTCCTACTTGCTTGCTGGTGTTGCTTAACACTTATTTTTTTCAAGAACGCCCAACAAGAATTGTACCTAAATTAACTTAAATTTATTATGATTAATTTTGACATTAGCCTCGGGGAAGGAAATAAATTATATGTATAATATAATGATAACCAATAACATGCATATATTCTCATTCTTTTTTTATAAAATATTAACGATTTGTTGAATGTTGTAAAATGTTTAAACTTTACAAATTTTGAGTTAGGTAATCATTAATGTCCATGTATTTTAAACGGACAAGACTGCATTAAAATTTATTTTTTTGCTCAGTAGTAGTAACCTATATAATAGGGGTTTCTGTTGACAAATAGTAGTAAAGATGTGAAGATTCAAATCAAAATGATATATGACTCACAATGCTGGTTTCTCGATTCACAATTTCAGAGCTATTTCACAATTTTTTTTTTTTTTTTTTACAAAATTAGATTTTAGGCAAATTATAAATTAAAAAGTGTCCTTTTATTATTTCACAGACAACACGAACAAAATACCATAGCTTCTCTTACCTCATACACATTTTCATCCACGCTCCTGCTCCATTTTCCTCTTATTTTTGAACCAGTCCTCAAGATACTTGGGAGTCCTACACTTGGAGCAACAACTCCTCCCTGGCCCAGAGTGGGCTGTCCACCCTCCTCTGGCTGAGAACCATGGCCTCAGACTTAGAGATGCTGATCCTCATCACTAAACCTGACACCCTCTGAGACTTGGCTATGCCTAAAAATTCTGTCCATGAAAATTATGGACGGAACCAATGACAAAGGGCAGCCCTGACAGAGTCCCAAAAAATGAAAGTACCCAATATTCCTGGAGCATCCCGAACAGGACATCTTGAGAAACCCGATTATAAGCCTTCTCCAGATCCACAAAACACATGTAGACTGGTTGAGCAAACTGACATTCCCCTTAGTACCCTCGCAAGGTTATAGAGCTCGTCCAGTGTTCCACGGCCAGGACGTTGAGGTTAGCAGCTCCCCATCTCCATTATAGACAGTGTGGATGAATTGCAGTTTTCCCCTCCTGAGTCACCAGATGGTTTTCCAGAATTTCTTTGGGGCCAACTGAAATTTTCGCTCCCTAGCCTCATTAAATACTTCCCACATCTGAGTTTCTGCCTTCATGAATGCCAAAGCCATGCATCCTTTCGTCCACCGGTAGCTGTCAGCTGTCTCCCGAGTCCAACAAGCTTTTCTTTTAAAAAAATGTAAGAATTCTTTTTTTAGATGTGAGGTCCAGAGGATCTGAACTTACAAACTGCAAAACAATACACATATGCTTTTCTTTATAAATGAGAAAATAAGAATGTCTATCATCACTCTTAAAGCTTGGTTGTGTAACTTCTTGGAATCAAACATGAGACTCCTATGTAAGCAACTCCACTCTCCCTCCTCTTCCTGTTTGAGCTCCGTAGCTCCACTCCAACTTTTGAGAATGTCGTTTTGATATGTTGGCAACTGCTACCTGCTCCTACCACTGTGGTCGAAACTGTTTTCTTTCTGCCACCTGTCTCTCATTGAAATTACAAGAAGTGTCAGCACCATCTGCTATTTAAAACAATGTAGTGCGACACATTCAACATCTCAACCGGCTTGGAGATTTATGTATTTTTCTTGATTTTTAGGTGGCTTGCAGTGCATTGTTATATCCCTAGCAATTACACTATACCTTTATTGTTGCCCACTGCTGTGCTGTTAAACATTACTTAGATAATTTACAGAATCAAGATTGAAATATATATAAATACTGAAATAGCATCAACTAATGTATTCAGACTGTACTGTAATTACGGAATTTTAACAGCCTTTTCACAGCTTCACATTTAACAGCAATTGTAATAAAGCTTGGATGAAAACTGCCTCTTTTTTTTCCAGACAATTTTTATTGGTTTTTTTTAAATCTCGGCTTTCCTAATTTGACCCGAATCACAAATGTGTAATTCTTTCAGTTTTTGAGATAGTAGTGATTTCTGGCTCATTTTACTGTCTTGCGAGACAGAGTGGAAGGTATGGCTCAGTGTGTTACTACTTCCCCCTGCCAAAGATGTCAGGGATAAAAAGAGAAAAATCAATAGCGAGAAGTGTGTAAAGATATGCACCCCCAACACCGTAACACAGACTTGTTAGGCATTAACCATGCATGAGTGCATGTGTGTGCTTAGATATGACAAAGTTTTGTGTGTATCCCAGTGTGAAGAACATACACCCATCTTTCTCTCTCCCTGCCTCTGTCTGTCAGGGTGGTGAGGTTGGACTGGTCCCGTCCAGGCAGACCCAGTGGTATCATGCTGGGCTATGAGATCCTAAGACGGACCATGAGGTCATGTGCCATTGGGTCAACAAGGCTCACGTCGTCTGTACAAGAAGAGTCAGGTGGTGTAAAGTTCAGATGTTCCTACCTGCAGTGTCCTGCTAGTCATGGTGTCTGTGGGACGTCCTGCTTCCACCCTGACATTCAGGTGATTAACAAATACCTCTTTTCACTAGAACTTCATGTGTAATCTTATACATCTTCAATGCATAACAATACATTTAACAAGATGGAATTCAGCTACACTGAAGTGAAGTATACACACACAGACCTATACTCAAATTGTGTCTTCTGAGCACACACTATGTATGTGGGATGCATGAACATCCTCTCAGTAATTCATTTCTTTGAACAGATTAACTTGTCATCTGCATTCATTTCCATTCTTGTGTCATTGAATGCCAGCCCAGTTGGCATTCATACATTCATACATTCATACATTCATACATTTCAGACATCACAGCAACCAGTGGCAAAAACAATAACAGTTTCAGGACAAACATGCAAATACACAGTTATACTCAAATATTGCAAGTGGACATGCTTAGATGGAGCATATTCTCATGTAACTGGGAAAAAAAGTCCACCTCCTGTGTTACAGACATGTATTCACAGAGATACGTACAAGTTAACAATATGGATTAGACATGTTTATTATCAATGATGTTTTTTTGCTAATTAAAAGAGTACTCTTTGTCATGTCATTAGTTTTACCTTCAAAGTGTAATTCTCTAATAGGTTCACAAAGAAACTGTCTGGGTTTCTTGCATAATCCTTATATTAATATTAACAAAATGACACACAGATGGTAAAATTGTGGCTATTCAACCTTATAAATTGGTTTGAATTCATGAAAATTAAGTAATTTCTTTATCAGGGACAGTAATCAGGATTACCCAATAATACAGTTGTACTTGGTCTCTGATTGCGTCACAGTGAATGCAGAACATTAGATAACATAGATAGATTTTAAATGCTGGAGGACAAAGATAACCATATTTCAATCAGGTGGACTCAGTTTCAAAGAGTGATAACTTTAATGCCATGCGCAGGAGAAAAGAAAACACTGTGGCGAATAGACTCTATCACGCTGACAAAGCAATAAAGAAATTGAGGTGATGATGTGTAGGATAGAAGATCCCCCCGCAGTATAGTCACTGCTGGTGATGAGGACAAGCTGGTTCCTTTTAGAACAGAGCAAGAAGGAGATGAATTGCGAGCTCGACCTGGCTCTGAGCCGGGGAAACTGGAGGAGGATAGAGTGGACGGGGGGGTTTGCATGGAAATCCTTCAGTGATATCTGACAGACGCAAGTGAGAACGCATTTAAAGGTTGGCTACTGTGACATGATAGGCTCATAGTTGTCGTGGCTAGCTCTGGTTGGATGGAAAGGATACGCCCACAGCCAGGTGATTATGAAATGAAAGATAGTCTTCCTGCTTGAACTTTCACTAAGCTTCATATGTTGGCATTAAGGTGTATTGAGAATTCTTAAACATTGTATATTAAGACTTTCTATAAAGACCACATGAATTGTAATGTATTGTGATGCATTTAAAGTTCTTTTATGACAACATTCGTATACACACACAATATATGAATGTAGTAATGTAGTACAGTTAAAACAGGAATGTGACTTAAAATGAATTTGCTTCTCTTGGCTAGTTATAAACTAAAGGTTGACTGATTAATTTATTATGACTACTCATACTCACCTAAGCACACCTCAACAACCAAACTTTGAGTAATTAAAACACTACACATTCATTCATTTTCTATCATTTATCCCATTAGGGGTCGCAGGGGGGCTGGAGCCTATCTCAGCATCTTGGGGCGAAGGTGGGGTACACCCTGGACAAGTCGGCAGTTCATCACAGGGCTGACATATAGAGACAAACAACCATCCACACTCACATTCACACCTACGGGCAATTTAGAGTGACCAATTAACCTACCCCCGGTTTTGCATGTTTTTGGAATGTGGGAGGGAGCCGGAGTACCCGGAGAGAACCCACGCAGACATAATATAAGTTAAGTTAATATAAAATACTTATAACATTAGTTGAGCTCAGAGCTATTTATCATGAAACCACATCACAGGGAAGATTGGCTTTAAACATTTTTGACACAAACAATGAACTTGAGGAGAGTGGATTCAGTTCCTAAGTGCCTCAATATTGGAATGACGTGCAGCACAGTTTGTATTTAGAAACTCTCATTCAATTTAAAGACTTTAAAGCTCTGTTGACTTACTTTTACTAATATTTTAACTGTTTTAGCTAGAGACACTGTGTGTTTATGTGTGTAAAGTGAATGAATTGTGTTTTGTGAATGTATATATAGTATGTTTTTATTTTTTGTTTTGTACTCAGGCCTCTTTTGATCTGAATGAGACTTCTTGATCGAATAAATAAAACCAATAATCACCGATGAAGCAAAATACACTTTTTTTGTTTTACACCTTTATTTGACAATCAGCTAAAAAAATGATGGGTGGAATCAAATGCCTGGCCTTCAAACAACAAGCCTTCTTTGTCCATGGGGTGCCTCCTCTGCCATACCATCTAAAGGGCAACCCCAAACTGACTGAAATATTATGATGAAGTATAAATTACTGTAGATTCATCAGTATGAACTTCAACTTCCTTAAGATATGTGTACATTTCATTATTGATTCTAAATGAATTGTTCTAGCATAATATGAGACCTCACTACTGTTTGTTGAGATGTCTAAAAGTCAGTAAAATGTACTATAAACCTGATTAGCATATCTCTAGTTTCAAACTTTTCATGCACATCTATAGGACACTTGAACTTGTATTATGTTTATATGGTGTTGGAATGCATTATAATATACTATGAATGTCCTCATAATGCATTACAGTCTTTGTGCCAGTCTCACATCTTGTATGTGTGTGTGACTGCATTTCTTTCTGATATTCTGTTTTTGTGAAACTGAATCTTAAACAGGTTTGCTGCAATGGGCTGTTGCACACTAAGAAGCCACATCATCATTGCTGTGAG
This sequence comes from Mola mola, assembly GCA_001698575.1. Taxonomy (NCBI): domain Eukaryota; kingdom Metazoa; phylum Chordata; class Actinopteri; order Tetraodontiformes; family Molidae; genus Mola; species Mola mola. Next base: position 3,117,963 of record KV751315.1, read on the forward strand.
AGCAGTTACCTGAGTTGGACTAATTCCTCTAGCCCAGTGTGCTGCAGTGGTAAACTGCTTCCAGCTCTCCCTGACCACCGATGCTGTGGAGGATACTATGTTAACGTAAAAAACAGTGAGTTTCAAATTGCCTAATATGTTTACTCTTACACAGAATTTGCTCTGTCCTTTCCCATGTTGTTTAAGTGTTTCCTTCATCTGTCCTTGTCTTTGAAGATGAAAACTGCTGTCCAGACCCCTCGTGGGGACGGGTCTCAGTGGGGCTAGGTGACAGCTGCTGTGGAGGGGTTCCTTACTCCATAAGAGGTGGCCAGCTCTGTTGTGATGGGAGCCTCCACGATGGCTATGGGGTTCAATGCTGCGGAGGCCGGATTGTAGAAATAACAATGGTGTGCTGTGGTGATGCCAACCGGGGGGAAGTGCACACGTATATCCCAGGTGATGGAAGGAGACACGGATTCAGATGTAAACCAATGCTCACTGTTGTTATAATCTTCATATTTTAATATTATACTGGGTAAAGTTGAGTTTATGAGTCTTATGCATAAATGTTATTGTTTATTCTCTCTGAAAACTGCTTACTTTGGCCCAAGAAGAAATATGTCAGGTGCATTATATTACGGGGGAAAAGATTGAAGAAATTGTTGGAGAGAGTAAAAAAGAGGGCTAAGGTAGACACATGGTGCAGGAACGTGGGGTCATTTCCCTGTCTTCATCTCCTGCAGTGTCCCAAAGCACCTAGATACATGGCACAGATGGGACTGTGTGTGTTGGTGTGTGTGTGAGTGTATGTGTGCGCCATTAGATATCTTTGTCATGGAAGATGATGATGAAAAACACTCGGGATGGCACCATTGAGGGCACTGCCAAGCACACAGCAGGACAAAGACACACTCATTCTCTCTCCTACACACACACACAATCATAATTTCACACATATAGACATATTACGTGCAAACGCACATACACACCAACACATGCACAAGTCAACAGGGTGCGCTCAGCAGGGTTCACTTAGTGTTGTGTGCCAGAGAGAGACACGTGCACTCTATTCATCACACATAAACAATGGCCCCATATGGACAGGCCTATAGCACTCCATTAGTCTATCCACTGACACACAGACCCACGCTGACACACACAAGAGTACTAACCACACAAAAATATGCATACTGACAAAAAATAGAGAATAATGATATTTTTTAACGTCATCCTTTGATGATTTTCTAAAAAAATTCTGACAGCTTTCTTTTTATGCCTTTGCACCTGTTGTGGCCAGAGGTATCATGTTTTGAGTAAGTGTTGCGTAAATATCTTCAAATGTGGCACTAACTTCGACTTAAACACAAGAGTGAACTTATTAGAGTTTTCTCATCATCATTCAAGGTCCCTCTAGCAGTCATAATAAATTCATGTTTTAATTTTAACAGTATTTCATACAGATGTTTTTAGGATAAAATGAAATGATGACATTTTCTATTAAAAAGTTCAACATGACTGTGGCTTCGTAATGCTCGTAAGACTTTTCTGGACATTATTCAATACACACACACTGAATTAAGATGGGATCTTTCTCACAAAAAACACAGATTATTCACTAAAATGATCATTGTGTTATTCATTTCATGACATTGTCAAAGAAACTCACCTTTAGACATTTTTTTGTCACAAACACTGATCCTAAATACTTATGTTCTTTTATACATAATTTGAAATAGTTTATTCAATCACACATTTCATGTTTCATCTCATCCTTTTCCTTCATCTTTCTTTCACTGAATCCTCCTCTCCAACTGAGCAGGCTATGTGGTCATCCTTCAATCCTTCATTTGAGGTGGCCTCTCAGTGAGTGCATATACTCTGCAACAACTCCTCCTCTCCATCTCCTTTTATTTATTTAATCTTTCATCTTCTCATTTTGTCATGTTTTTTGTTACTTTACATCAACTTGTTTGCCCAACTCCTCTGCTTGTCTGGGTTCTTGCACCCCCTCTCTAAACTCACCTTTTCTTCTTCTGCTACTGCTC
>KV751315.1:3121017-3139951 GCA_001698575.1 Mola mola
CAACAGATACGTGTACCCACTTGCATACACATGTACACACATAGACATACACACATTTGTACACAAATAAAACAAAAAACACACACACGAGAAAACTTGCAGGGATATTTTGAGGGAATTTGTTCAAATATTCACCTAGACCCAAGCATGAACTGATCAGATTTTAGTTATTAAAGGTCAAAGTCACTGTGACCTCATTTCTGCCCCATTCTTGTGAAGCTGATATCGGGGGCGGGGGGTCAAATATGGTTGCTGTGCAATTTGGGATCATAAAAAAAAAAAAAGCTAATTAAAACAGTTATAACAAGTGTAGCTGGTCATTGACCTGCTCTACTCTTGCCTTTGCCTATATTAAAAAAAGCAAAATAAGCTCAAAACATACAAATAAATGATGTGTTTCGCATTGGATTTTCAAGTGCTTATACAGTATACAGTACACAGTACAGAAAATAAGTAGGTTATACACCTTATACCTGCCTATACCCTGGATTCAAATAAAATAAAACCAAATTCAAGTTTGTTGCAGCTCACCTTAATGGCAATTTTAGGTATTTAACTCATCAGAATTACCTACTTATTGGAAATAATCTTCAGAGTTCTGTCTCAACAGCCATTACTGGCAGCTACAGTGAGTTTCGGGTCTTGTAATTCTTAGTTTAGAAATGTCTTATTTCCCTCCACTCAAACCTGAGTGAATTTTTTTCTCACACACCTGCCCAATTTGTTCCCCACTAGTCATGTTCGGGTGGGGGTTAGAGGCTTTGCTGAAACATTACTAAAGTGGGACAAAAGAAAATAAACTAATGATCGGATGTGCATAGACTAATAATGCAGTTCAATACAGTCAACATTTCCCCCAAAATATTTTGCATATATTCACGCCACATTGGTAGAGGTAGTCTAAAACCAAACAGAAGAATACAAGAATCTTTACCCGATTTCTGTTTGAGTTTAATAAGGCCAATTATGCAACCTGGATAGCCATTTAAATTTTAATTTTCAATCTGTACAGCTGTCTACAGCAGCCATTTAATGACTTGAACCTCACTGATAGGATAGGTGCATTCCTTTAGATGATCTTTTTAGGCTTAGGGCTTACTCACACTTTGAGCTATTCCAAAGCATGATTTTCCCCCCTCAGCAAGGGATACGGCACGCTCACATCTGCAGATTTATTGCTACAATGCGGTGATTTATTTTTGCGGAGGCAGCAGGAAACAAGGGAAAGATTTTATTATATGGTCATGTCTGTATTGCGTAATCTTGTACTTGTGAATGAGCCAGTGTACCGTGTCGAAGTACACCTCATCCAACCTTGCCAGGGCCAAGGATTTGTGTTGTGCTTGAGCACGGTTTTGAGCACTCAAACAAACAAGACTATGTGGCTCAAACATGCTTGGCACGGCCTATTGTGAGTGCGCCCTTAAAGTCTATTTTCTTTTCGTTTACAGGTTTACCACATCAGTTGTGTATAGGTTGATGTCAACATGTGTGTCTATTCAAATGTACCGGACAGTATCTTAAATGGCAAGATTAGCCTGTAGCTTTATTATTTGGGATGTAATTGGTTTGGAATCTTTTCCTCTGCATATACACTAGCATGTATACAATAACACATCCTTAAATCCCTACCTTCCAAAGCTGCCATTTTTTTTAAAACGTCTCCCTTTTGAGTGGATTCAATACTGTTTCCTTTTAGACAAGACTCCCTCCGGTTTTGTTGTAGCAGTTCCTCCTGTGTTGCAGGTTTAAGACCAACTTTTAAGCTCTTTCCTTGTTCTTTTCTTCTCTCTCTTAGTTTGTATGTAAAGTGTTTAGCTAAGACTTATATGAGATTAGACAGTGTTTAAAGGAACGTGTGTGGAGTCTTTGGCCTCCCGTTGCTCCCTAACTCCCTCACCTTACTATGCACACTCCACAAATCATTTCCCCTTCACACTTTTCTTTCCATCATACAATTCTTTAACTCTTCAATCTGCCCTTCAACCCCAGCTTCCCCATCTCTCACTGTGGGTGCTACCATAAATGCCCTGCCCACTTCACTTTTTCTTAAATTAACCGAAACCCAAAAATGTATGTTGTTTTTTTTTAACTCCTTCCCCTACATTCACCCTCTGTCCCAGCCCAGGAGGCCCCATCCAAACGTTCAAGGACAAATCTGAATATCCCTTTTCACCGTTTAAGTGTTAAAAGCCTGGCGGTGCTGGGGTGTTATCTTAACGCGCCTTGCCGTGCCATCATCAGAGTGCGTGATGAAAATGGCTGTGATGATGCTAAAAGAAAAAAAGAGGAGGGGGAGAAAAAGTAATAATCAAATATGTTTTTCAAGGGCACAGTGGCCATTTGCTGGAGGGAAATTATCCCAGTAGTTAAGCTAGCTCACTCCAAAGCTGGCGGAGTCGTGAGAGTGAATGCATTTGTGTGTGTCAGAGTGTGCACACTGAGGTTTATTGCCTCAACTTGGTAGAAAAATGCCTCACTTTCCGCACACAGCTGCCTGATTCGTCTGGATGTGTTTGCATTCTTAAATGTTTTATACAGGGAAACTGACAAATCTCCTTTCATTGTTTCTGCCAAGAGATTTTCGTCATTTTCTGAGTGGATATGTCTCTCGGTGTATGTGTGTGTGTATGTGTTAATCATTGCCAAAAGCCCATCGTCAGTGATGGGTAGCAAATGGTCAACAGTAGTGTATTCCAAACAGTAATGTCAGGCTGCTTTTGGAGATCGAGTGCTCTCTGAACACAGGAAGACATTTCTCTCCCTGTTAATGTATTTATGGTGATGGCTTTTATATTAGGTTTTCTTTAATGACTGGCAAGAATAAAGCTGCAGTCTGTCGGGAGCACAGCGATGAGTATATTCTGCTATGTGTGCATGTCATTTATATAACACATATTGGGTTTGTTTAAAGACATTAAAAGACATTATTTCCAGGTATAAGCATAAAGGAAATTGAGCTCACTTATTCAGTAAATACCCAGACACATAAATGCATAGAAACTTTAAATGTTCGTATTAATAGTAAGTATTCATTAAGAAGTCGCAAATATTACCTGAATGGAATATGTCAGCTACATACCAATAAGTTTGTTTTGTAATTATGAATAACAATATATATCAATAAATAACCTTGTGACATTTTCTTCATTGTTCAGAGCACTGTTAAAGACCTGTTGAAACATGATGGCTGTTAAGCTTTTTTGATGATCCAACCATTTTCTACATAGTTGAATAGATATATTTTCTAGTAGAGTATTTTCCACCTGTTCCAAGAGCAAGCATATCAGCCTATATGACTTTTTGTCTACATTGTTATACACAGAACCAGTCAGCTGTTGTCTTTTTCCACCATTTTTTTTCCCATTGGGCTGTTAAAAGAGTGATCAGATGTGTCGTTCCAGTGTGCATAGCCTTCATGTCTTTGCTTATTCTGAAATCCCTAATTTTAGCACTATTTGCACTACTAGCAATATTTCTATTTTATGTTACCAAAATGGATGTAAAATGGATGTTACTGATACATCTGCAGGAAAGTTGTTTTGATTTAAAAAATGCCCAGAAGGGACGCAAAGCAGAAAAGAATGGAAAAGTGTGCTTTTTATACTCCATGAGCCAGTGGGCATTTCTGTGTTCTACAGACCAATCAAAGCAGTGAGCTTGATAGGAACACCTGCTGCAGCAGAAATTAGAATTTACTGCATGAACTGAGCCACCAATCCAATCCAACAGAATTTGACAACCTAGATATGAGACTTATGAATCAGAATCTTTAAAAATTATACGTCTTTGTAATGAATACAGTTGTTTATGTGTCCGTGAAACAAAAGGGTCAATCATGTCTAAACTACAGGTATAAACTGTATAACTGTTTCCATACTGGCACACAATCAACTATGAAATTTTGTACTCTGATTTTAGTCACAACCAGCAAACAACGGTACTGTTGTTTTTTTACGTTAGGAGTTCATTTCTTCATCACAACACGCCATTTTTAAATTTCTCTCACTCTCACACACACGAACAGCTGTCTGCTGTGTATCAGTTTTAGTGAATCCCTGTAGACTGATGAAAATATAAAGGCTACCAAAGCATTTACCTAAGCTCAGCACACACACACAAGCTTTACATGAACACAAAGAAGCTCTTGCTCATAAATGCACCCAATGTCACATGCATGCCCAGCTGGTAATGTTGTTGAGATAAGAAAAAAAAAATCAGAAGTTAGAAAGACAAGAGGACAACCAGTCAGCTGGGAAAAGAGTAGGTGTGTGTGTTAGTGCACGAGCGCACTCTGTGCTCCAGAGGGGCCATAATATGTGTCATGTCAAAAAAGATGAAATCACAGTGGATTGACTTTCTCGCACAGTGCACTGTTCCCCAGTGGACACACACATGTGGATGTGGTGGCAATGAGCACACACATACACGCACAGCTACATACAGCTGAACCAATGCTGGATTTCTCAGAATGATGCTGTTTATTGAGAGTTTCATTTGAGATTTGGTTGTTATTAATGCATAACAAACAGAATGACCCAAACCTTGAGCAACACTTGTGAGCAAATTGTGAGTGGACAGGCCTGAATCAAGAACAAAAACTACAGTACAGTTTTCACTGTTAAAATAGCCTTTTATTAAGGTTTGTCATCTTTATGAATATATCTTCAAAAGTACTTATTTGTTCCTGAGATGCTTGGTGCAGAAAAGTGTTCTCTGATCATTATATATGTCAGCAGCAAATACACGTGTATTCACTTTTTTTTGCTAATTTATTGGCCATCATATATGCAAATATCAGTTAATATCTATGTTAAGTTAAAACTTTCCAAAACACTGTTAGTTAATAAGTATGTCAGCCTTTGTGTTTGTGTGGAGATATGCCGTGTTTCTCTGTTGTGTGTGTTTGATGCTGGTATGAATGCACACAATCTGTGTGTTCACTGGCTCTGCACTTTGTGCCAAGCCCCATGTAATATATTCAGGTATTTAAAAGTGTTTGGTTTGTTTAAAGTTGCGGAGGGTTTTGGTCTCCTAGAGAGCTCGGATAACCCTAATCCACAACACACATTTTTATCAGTAGTTCATTGGCAGGGCTAAATATTGACTTATCATTAAGTGGAATGACTGAAACCCTAATAATAATTCACGTTGTCTAAGCACCTTGTGTTGACGCAGCGCTCCCGACGCTATTAACGAATGTATGCAAATCCAACGTAAATCTGAAGATTAGGGCTAAAGCATTCTGCAATGCAAGAGAGAAAACAAGAAGTGTGTGATAAAATGCTGGGAACATATACACACACACAGGCCTGCACATGCACAAACACACAGCTTATAGAGAAAGCAGGAGTTGTGTGTTTCAGAAACGTTAACACAAATGTACAAGCATGTCACACTTACCCATACACAGATAACGCTCACAAAGACAGGGATTGGATTTCTGCTGAATGGGTGATAATACAAAAGTGAATTTGTGGTGTGCAGCTGAAGAGTCAATAAACGATGTAGGCCTGTGAACTGAGCGGATCCAGAGAGCAAGAGACACATGGTGGGAGGGGGGGGAGGGGGACTGGTTATCAAGATATGCAGAAAGTTTGAAAAGAGCAATGTTAGCAATGCATGGGAAGTCAGATTGCAGGAAAGTAAATGGAGTGGAGGCAAATGAGTAAAGATTATGGGTCACGGAGAGCCTGGTGTCCAAATAGCAGGGAGAAGTAGAGGTGAGGATGCAGAGAGGACGAGGAATGAGCAGAGAGGAGCTATTTTGGAAAAGTGTTGAGCTGTTTATTTGCGCGTCATTGAAGCTGAAGTAAGGCGCTGGGGGAATTGGCCACCAGGCCTCTGCTCTGCAACAGCTGCCGCTGCTAAGTGAGTTACTAGCCGTCAGACTTCCTTTTTGTCACTTGATCACAAACGTACACATGCATTTTCCTGTCACATATTGCCTGTGATGGATGTGGTGGGGATACGATGCACCGCAGCAGCACAGGAGAAATCATACGTCTTGCTTCACTTTTTAGCCTTGAAATGAAACAGTTGCTTTAATTAACAGCACATCATGTGTGAAAAGAGTGAACACTGATTACGTTGTTAAACAATAAGTTCTTTATCACTCCACAACTAGCTGCAGCACCATTAAAGGGCGAAGCCATCATACAAAGCAGTGACTTAGTGTTTAATGTGCGCTGTCACATAAAATAGGCAACACAGCTGGGGGTAGATCGTGGCAAGGATCAGCATGTCATCAAATTATATGTGATAAATTTGCTAAATAACTCATGAAAGTTAGATTATTTTAACTCTAAACTAAATAATCACAAAAGACACAGGGGTTCTTGCAATATTTCAGTCTGATTCTAAATGAGAGGCTTTCACCATTGGACTCTCATTAAAATGCGATTTGTCCTTTTTCCATCAGCGCAGTTCCGGTGTTTTAGTCGAGCCGTGTCGTGCCATGCCTTGCTCATTTGTATTTCCAGTGCATCCTCACCACAGGGGGTTCTTTTGCTGACTCACTTATTGCCATAATCCATTGCAAGGCTAAAGCTTTGACAATCCCCCGCACCAAACTAAGCTACGCTCTCAGGCTAACCAAACTGCTCCCTTTCTTGCATAAGGAGGCCCCAAATTTAACTGTCAACTGTATCTTCATCTTAATTTATCACACACTTTCCTCTTTTTGTAATCTAAGTAAGTGGGGGAAAGTTGATTTAATTAGTATAGTCGTTAAAATGTAACTGTTGTGCACACTAGTATTTCAGGTGTGAAGATACCCACTAGTGAACCTCAGTGGCTTTTTTTTTGTTTTTCCCGTATCCAGCCTATGTTTTCTCCCTTTTTTGTTGTCATGTATGAAGGCATGAAATTGCACCAGTCATTGGAGTTCAAGGAGTCTGTGTTCTCTGAGGTTTTACTAGGTCACATCCAGTTTTATTTCAAAAATAATTATTGCTCTGTTTACACCCAATGTTCACGGTGCAGTGTGGATGGTGGATGTAGCCTTAAGTCCAACTGCATTAAAACGAAGTGTCACGCTTTGACACTGAAAGGAGAAAACCGCCCAGGGTGTTGGACTGATATTACTGATATTAGGTGTCTTAGGTGTCTTCCATAAAATGTTTCAATGCATGGAAGAAAAGAGCTTAAAGTTAGAAGACCAACCCCTGATGCCTAATTTTTCACCTCAAGAGCACATCTCCAAAACTTTTTGCCAGGCAATATATTTTTACCATTATCTTAATAATAATGTGATTGTGGGTTCTACAACTCTTCTAGATCTCAAAAGCTAGTCTCTCTTCATCTATTTTTTTCTACCAAAAAGAACAACAACTTCTTAATATTCTTAACAACAGGAATTGCTGTAGAAGAATAGCTGCTAAGAGCTGTGCAGGGGGCGAATGGCAAAAAAGTAGGGGGGTGCAGAGATATCGCGCCTTTGCAAGCATCTCTGGAGCAGTTTTGTTTTTTTTATGCATGCCACTCAGTGTTGGTGTGTGACAGAAATAACATTTGCATTTAACACTGGCAAGTAGTTTTTAAAAGAAATTATTTTTTTACAATTAAATAAAAAAACTACTTTTACAGATTCTGTAGTTCTTAACAAGGTTTTCTTATCAAGAATGAGTCATTTTTCCTGAGTCACATCTGCTGTCACTAAAATGGTTTTTAATTTTTTTCAGCCATCATCATGTTTTTCCGATTTTGAAAATGACATGGGAGAATGCAAGAAACATTCTTGAAACTTGATATTCAGTTGTATAACGTTTACAGGGAAAGGGAGTGATAGCATGTATTTTAAATGTCACCTTGCTGCCTAAGGTGAAGTTGTGGCAGAAAGACATCACCAATCACTGTCAGAGAAGGCAGCTCTCAGGAAAACACACTTCTTTTCCGCCTAACTCTTCTGACGGCCTCAGCCGAGTATTACCACTCTACAAAGAGATGAATACAGGAGAGAAAAAGAGACATGCGGGGGGTGGGGAGAAGAGGATATATACTAATATTCACAATACTGAGCCTCAATAGCCTCAATACTGTTACTGTGCAGATCAGAAAAGAGGGATTGAAGAAAGGAGGAAACATGGAGTTTGCCAAGTACAGAAGATAGGCAGTCTAAGTTATTTCAGGTATTTTAAGTTAGAAGATAAAAAGAATTAAAAAAAACAGGAGATGAATGGAAGGAGGAGAGCTTATGGAGAAGTTGCTGGTTAAAGATGCAGGAAAAGTGATGAGGAAGAGAACAGAAATGACAATACTTGTAATCAAGAGACATTTAAAATGCTTTTAGACATCCAAGTTCTGTAGTCCATAATGATTCATAAATGAAATTATGAATGCATTTGATAAACAAATGACCACCTGTTGGAATAATTCAGGCCTCTAAAATTTGCAGGAAAATTTGATTCAAAGACGTTAAAACTGATTAGACTAATCAGTCAGTTAGTCTATATCTGGATCGTGGAAGGTTTTCCATAGCATAAAACTTCAGCCCATAGTAAGCTTTAAACTGATGTTTATAAAAAAAAAAAGATAATTTAACATAGCTGCATGTCTTTTTCTTTAGGTTTCGTCTGCTGTGGTCAGGAGTATATCAATTCTTCAACCTCTCTCTGTTGCGTTGGCATTGAGGGTAATCCCACAATGCACCCTTCTGGCAATGCCACCGTGGCATTAAAGTGCTGTGGGTCAAAGGTCATACGTCAGGAAAAGGAATGCTGCAGCGGGATTGGCTATGACCCCGAACGACACGTGTGCGCTGATCGGCCCACACCAGGCCAGTTAATAAAGGTTTGTGTGTTTGTTCCACGCTGTTGTTTACACAGTGTTGTATAGATCATCACTTAAGTTTTCATCTTATTTGTTGTTTTTGGTTTGTTGCTTTCTAACACTGACTTTGGTAGACTTTACAATGCGAGTGTTAGAGAGCACTGCTTGCATCTATGTAGCGTTCCCATTAAGTCACCTGACCATCACTATCTAGCAGTCTGTTCTTGACCAGCAACATATCCAATATTAAAAGTATTGTCTTACTGTTATTTCTCATGCTATTCAAAGTGAGATTGAATATACACAGCTAATCTATCTTGTGTGTATTTTACCTTTTTATGCCTACGTGCCAGCCAGCCACAGCCAGAGGCAATGTTTTTTCTGATTGTCCAACTGTCCGTTGTACGTATGTCCATATGTACAAATGTAAATCCATCCATTCAGGCCTTATTTGTGAACAAGATATCTCAAAAATAAGTTTTTCTTCCTCAAACTTTCCATAAATGAACTGTTAAGATTGTGGAGGTCCTAGGTCACAGCAGCCTCATGTGGGCCGCAGTTGTGAATGCAAAAAAACTCAGACCTTGAAATTTTGGAGGTCAAAGGTTATTGAGATTACAAGATCAACCCCAGCCTTTCGTTTTGACCCACCACCGTACTTTTACTGTTTGCATTGTATGACTTGCAGAATCAATCACCAGGTGGTAATTTTTTTAGTTTCATTAATCATACCTGCAAGTGCACATTTATGTCTGTGCATTCTGTATGCTACATAAATATGGAAGAAAAATGATGGCATTCTGCTTCAAAGACTTCAGAGGGAAAATGAAAAAAATTAACACTTTTAATTAAATTTGTCTTACGTAGAGAGTACGTAAGACGTAAGGCATAATGGTAGCACCAATATGCCAATCTATATAGGCCGTAAATTTATGACTTTTGTTCCTGAAAATAGTCTAAATGGTCCGACAATGTGCTGCAGTGCTTACACTTCCAGTGGGGTTTTTTTCTCTCTCTCACCATATCCCAAACTTCAATGTCACATCAGGAGTTGGGGACTGGACCATCTCCATTTATCAACTGGGGTCAGGTGATATTTGTGTGCTCCTAAGACAATATGAAACATGCACACGCATGCAAACATACACATGAGAACAAAGGGTAGGGATGCTCTATGATATCATTAAGGACCATGCACATCACACAATCAGGTTCGGGGTAAGGAGGATCCAATAATGTAGAATCACACAGGGAGCTTTCTGAATCAAAGTTGTTTTACTTAAAAAGGTCTAAACCAGGAAATCAAAACGAGGCAGCAAAGGGTACAGTTGAGGATTAGGCAAACACAGTAATGCCCTGATACGGAACAATGATCGAACCCAAGGAACTCACACGGAAGATACGCTGGACTGCTCACTCAGAAGACAAGACAATCTGGCAATCACAGGAGGAAAGGAAACACAGGGGTTAAATACACAAGGGAGAGGTATACAATTAGACACAGGTGAGACACATTAGGGAGGAGACGTAATCACACACACACACGCTGGACAAGACTTGACAGGACATGGGGAATAGACACAACAGAATTTCAAAATAAGATGGGAAACACTGAATGACTCTAACAGACAGACACTTGATACTAGCGGACCCTGACACATGCACATACATGTATAGCAGCTGCATTCTGCTTTTTTACGACACTTCAGTTTGTGTAAGTTTGGGTTACAGCATATAAAATAATAGAAATGTCTCTGCTGATCTTCTACTCTTTAACTTTTCCATCTTCTCATCTCTTTTCCTCTGTGCTCTCTCCATCTTATTTTCCTCTATGCAGCACCAGTGTCTGCAGGGTGCTTTGTGCCCCATAGCTGCAGCACCTAAAGCGTATTGCGGCGCCTGTGACCTCGATCCAACTATGACCGCCTGCACATGGGTCCTGTCTGCAGACACACCTCACAACATTTCCAACACAACAGCCTCACTTTCAATCAACCCCACACATGAGCTTCTCATGACTACACATACCATCACAAGTGATAACACTTACAAAATTGATGACACACACAGTCACACACAGATTGAGAACCTGCGATTTCAGGGAAGCCTGTGTCCGTTGCATGAGGAGGTAGTATACAGCGGAGATGCCAACATATACACCTATACAGGTATTGTGTGTGTTCTGTGGAGAAGCATGCTATAGTTTAGAAGAATTTCTAAACTAGTGCCATTTTATAGTATTTAACATTTTATTTGGAAATTATATTCTACTTGATGCATTTTAACTGTTTTATTGACACATATGTCCGTTTCACTTTTTATTGTTAAAATGTCCCTTTTTTTAGTGAATAGAATACACATATTAAATTAATCCCTGTCAGGAAAATTTAGTGTTTCACTCAGTTTACATAGAAATACACATGCACAGCAGGACAAACAATCATTACTATAAATTGCAATGAGAGGTTTAGGGGAGGAAGACTGCCCTTCAAGGTGGCAGGGAACAAATTAAGGGTTTGTTGCTTTGCTTGAGGGCACCTCGGTGGTGCTCAGGAAGTGATCGGGACCCTCTCCAACTAGGCCCCTCAGTCCTGACTGGACCAGCCACCTTATCACTTGCTACATCCTGTACCTCTTCATGTTTGTTCAAATAATGACTGATCAGTCATATTTCCTTGTCACTGCACTAATCCATATTTTATCCATACACACAGGCTTGTTAGCATTTGGAAACTCTAGCTTCAGAGGCTTATTTAACCATTGCTGGACAGATCAGACATTTCCTTCTTTCATATCTGTCCGTGAAGGTTCTCAGTCATCCAGGTCATCTTGATCTCGGAGTGTTTAGTAGGAAGCAACTGGACTTCTTATCTTGTTTGAGGACGTTTCACCTCTCATCCGAAAGGCTTCTTCAGTTCTTCAGTCCTTCTTTCATAGAAATGTGAGATTGCGTTTTAGTCAAGTCATATGATCTGTGTGATTTTTCAAGTACTTTCCAGATGTTCCACAGCTTTCTTTTACATCAGGTTGACGTAAATATGGTGACTTCTTGAATGTCTGAACTCAGAACATTTCAGCTCTACATGCATAATTCGTGCCTAAGTATACTTAGTATGTTATAGTTTTACACATTTTGAACATTCAGAATGTGTTTGCATACTTGCTTCTCACCAGTGACTGCGTTAGAACAACTAATGCAGAATGTAGCCTCACGTGGACATTTTAAGCCTGCAAAAGCCAATTCTGCATTTAAAGATACCTTTCCACACACTCACACACACACAGATGTTGCAGTGCACAATACTAGCTGTAATATGTTAACACTCTTTGCGCAGTACATTTATGTGTGATTAAAACTTGGAGATAGGCATTTAAGTGCCATTTTAAAATTCTGTACTATTTATCAGCTCGAAGGGAGTTGGAATCGGTGTGCACGTGTTGTGTTTGTGGGCGTGTGTGTCTGGGTTTTCAGTCTGTCCACACATTATTTATCTGGGTAATTAATGTATATTTAATCAAGACTAATTGTGGTTGTGGACATTGTGTGTGTGTGTGTGTGTGTGTGTATAGGTGATTGTGCGGTAATAATCACATGTGCTGTGAGTGTGTGTTAGTGTCCAGTTAGTTGCTCTTTGAGTGTGTTGCTGTTGTGAATGTGCTCCTGTGTATGCCTGTCTTTTACTTTGTGTGTGGCGTGGGGCGATTAGGATAAGGGTTTCTAGGCAATGCTGTGACACCATCTGGGCAGAAGCACATAAAACTGTCGCCACCTACCATACACCAGATGTTTCTCTCACATACACACACACAAAGTCACACCCAGGGTATCATATAATACTTCTGTGAAAAAGAAGTAGATTTCACAGATAGCCCAATATGTGCAGGGAGAGCTAAAACTACCTATTGTTTTCTGTCAACATCCAGAGATTTCTTTGTAAGTAAACGTAAGAAATAATCAAACACAAAAACTTAAACATACAGGAACTACAAGCACAGTCAGTGGTCTATTCACATGTGCGTGTTCTGCTGGTTCAGTTATTACAGTAGTAAAGACAGTAGTCCCAGCTTGGCAGTTAAAGTGTGGTTTCACCAATTTAGAGCAACCTCCCTTAAAACTTGTAAAAAATTTAAAAAAACAAACAAGAGATGCGTGCCAACGCATCTCTATCTATTTGCAGTATATAGGCTCCCGTATGTACACCTCACCAGGAGGTATGGTGCAACCTGTGTCCCAGAATGCTTCAATTGTGGCCTGAGTTCACAAATTCAACAGTGATTATGCACATATTTGGTATATATTTTTATAATGTGTGTTTACATTGTCCATACATGTCCCTAATCACACACTTACTGCTGCGTGGCAGGAGGGCCTTGAATTGATAATTTAATACTAATATTACTAATACTATACTATATTAATACTGTATATCACAATATGTCTCATAAAAAAATCTTCATAAATGGTTGGACTGCACAACAAAATCAAACATCACTATATTTTGATAATATACCTTAATATTGATTCTTCAATATTATTGGAGAGATGACTGTTGAGACTTTGACAAAATAGTAACACAATCACATTTTTTGATAATCATCAATATTGTAGATTTAATGACTGAAGTGGGTGAAGACAAATATTAGAGCAGGTAGAGTACTGTGATGATTTTAGAAATGTACATTATTTTACTATAATGCAGCCTTAATAACCAGAAAAAGACAACACTTAAGCGAGATCATGATATAATGATATCCCAAATGTCGGACAATATTTATTGTCATATCACAGTAATTATGAGTATTGTATATGTCAGCCAGTCCTACTTACAAACATTAAACAGCATGTACTGCACATACCGCACAAATGTCCAAACCCTTTTGTATTCTATAAGATCTTTATTAGCTTCATGCTTTCTTTAAATGTGTAATTCATGAGAAGAACAAAGTATGTTTGTATTTGCACAGACCCATTTTACATACTGCTGAAAATTTTTTTTAAATTTCCACTCAGTTTTTTTTTTTTACAACAAATAATGTTGGGTCTCTTTTCGGTCGTTCAATGCACATTTTCACTGCATTGTCAATGGAGCTTGCATTGAATTTACAAAATGTTTTTTATAATGCTATACACTTGTAGTTTTATTAACGTGTAACCATTTTTTATCCCTTTATCCCTTTACTGATGCATTGACAATCTTATTGCCAGACTTGTTCTTTATTTCACTCACTTATACCTTCTCACCCTAATTTATTTTTTACCCCTGTTCTTACTGGTGAATAGACTCTGAGCTGGAGCCCTTCACCACCTATGAGTACAGAGTGAGGGGCTGGAACAGCTTTGGCCGAGGCTCTAGTCAGGTTACAGCAGTGACCACCAATGAAGATACACCATGGGGGGTGGCACCACCTCGTTGGCGTCGTCTCGGACAAAGAGATGACATCATCCAGTTGTACTGGCAAGCACCTGCCAGACCTAATGGTGCGTGTATGTTTGTGTGTGTTCTTGTGTGTGTGTGTGTTAATTCTCCGTAGCTGTGGTTCAAGCTGTTTTAAATATTGAGAAAAATCTGACATTAATTGGCAAAGTTTAATTATCTTTTCCATTTTACAAGGTGCCATCATCCACTATGTCATACTACGGGATGGACAAGAGCGTTACCGTGGTGATGAAAACAGTTTTACTGACGTAGGTGGGGTCAGGCCTTTTCAAGAATACAGCTACCAGCTGAGGGTCTGTAACCACGCTGGTTGTACTGACAGTACACAGGTGAGCATACAAGACCTGTACATGCTCATGCTAGTATTAAAGTTGTACTTTAGTTTACTTCAGTTGAATTTTCAGATGGTGCTAACATTCAAAGCAAATGCACAGAAATGGGCAGGCATGTCTTTTTATAAAGCTTGAATTCTTTGGTAACTAGCACTTACCAACAAAAGAAAAACTGTTTAATCAAGAGAGACTCAGTTTAAAAGAGTGATAACCTTAATGTCATGTGAAAGAGAAAAGAATAAACTTTGGCAGCTAGACTCCATCATGATAAAAGAACAATAAAGAGATGAAGGTGATGATGTGTAGGATAGAAGATCCCCCCATGGAGTCTAGACACTGATGGTGGTGATGAGGACAAAAGCTGGTTCCTTCAAGTAGTACAGAGCCAGAAAGGGATGAATTGTGAGTTCAACCAGCTTCTGAGCTGGGAAAACTGGAGGTGGGTCGCACAAAAATCCTGCAATGACATCTGACCGACGCAAAGGTTTGGTTACCATGGCACGATAAGCTAAAAGTGATCGTGGCTAGCTTTGGATGGCTAAAGCAAGAAGAAAAGGATATGCTCACAACCAACTGATTAGAGTAAGGTGAGAGAGAGATTAATGAAAGATTCATTGTTCCTGCAATTCTGCAAAATTTTTGATAACTATTTTTTCCAAAAATTTTGATTACAACAAAAAAAATATTTATGATCGCACCCTCAGTTGGAAAATGACTACAGTTCTTTCCTTTTCTGTGCTGTTTGATTGTCTCAGTCCTGCCAGCTGTCCATGCAGTGCTCGCTCTCTTATACACACACATTCACACTTTTCAAAAGCCATTTCCCATTTAATAAAGACTTTATCACCCTGTATGATTAGCTAATAGCTCCACTAAAGATGGACTGAGCTTCACTGAACAAAGCACCCCTTTACTCTGTAGTTTAGTTAACTCCTTTAATTTAGGCTGAACATTAGAGGGGAAAAGATGGTGTTTGAAAAGTTGAGTTGTGTGTGAATGTGAAAAGGGATCAGAGAGACTAGTGTTGAGAATAGGAAATGCATATTTTGATTATTTTTAATTGTTAATATAATTGACAAAGACTAGCTGCAATGAAAATCATGTTGTTTTTACGTACTACAACATACATCGTTAATCAACGTCATGTCTGAAGATTTCTTCCTTGATTCTGTAATCCACCAATGACAATCTTGAAAAAAAGAAAAACAAAATTCTTATAGCTCTACCATATGGAACTCTATGAAACCAATTGTGGTGACTTGAAGGGCCAGGCTTAACATTGGGGAATCAAAACTTACAATGCTGATGCATCAACTTGTAGGCGACCTTGTACAAGCAAGTCTCCTTCTGCTTCCTGGGAATCCGTGTTTGGTTCAAACTATTACAGCTGAATTACTCCGATGAACTTGCCACGGTTCAGTATATAGGTGACCAGTTTAAAAGTCAGAAGGTGACAGAGCAGGTACGCTCTGGTTCGCACCAGGTACAAGCGAGGGGCAGAGCAGAGACTGGGCAGGAATAAAGTAATACATTCATAGATCCTCTCAATCTACATTAAGTGAAGGTGTAGAATTATAGCTGGATCATTTTAAGGCCACAAAGGGATTATCTTTGTGGAAAAAAAAAAAAAAAAATGAAATTTGTACTTTTATGAAATGGAAACTCTAAGGTTTTAATCAATGGCTGGAGTAGTTCTTATTGAGTTTTCTGTATAGAAACCAAAATCAGCTTCTCTGCTTTGTGATCCATTTAAGGCTAATCATTAAATCTACCAATAAATAATCAATATGTGATCAATAATTTTAGCTCATTCTGCGACTAGGACTTCATTCTCTGATCCACCTATGTGTATACAAATTAGTAAAGATTGCTGTTCCTTTTCTGTTCTGTCAAGGACAAATTTCTTGGACATTCAGTCCTCTGTCTCACATTGGTTAATCTTGCAACAGCAATGCTGCATGTTGGGACCTTTGCAGTTGGCTGCTCATCTAATTCATTGTTTGGTCAGTGGCCTTTCAGAAAAAAGCCCTTTTACCCTCTTGTAAAAACCTTCTCACATGAACATTATTTAAGTCATAATTCAGACCCTCACATGCTTTCCAAGTGATATTTTACAAATTCTGAACCTGTGCTTGACCTTTATTGTTAAGAATAAGAAGTTCTTATTTAGACATAGTTCCGCTCATCTCTGCTAGGCCAGGCTCTTGATTTGCTGAGCCTACCTGATGTTTGTGATAGCATCCGTAATAGCTTGATACAGAACTCCCCCTGCTCTCTCTCTGGCTGTAGCCGAGCAGATATCACAGCAAACAATTAATTTTTCCAGCTTAGAGGTTATGAAAGCTCACATTGAAAACTGTCTTTATTATATTATTTTTAGCTAATTAAATATCTCATTATTTTGATGAGCACATTTCTTTGTAGAGACAAAACATGTAAATGTGTCACAGGAGAGGTGAAATGGAGGTACAGTGGATTTAAGTAGTGGTCAGAGGTGAATGGATGATGGGTGCATTATGTTATACAACAAAAATTAATGCTGAGAAAATGAGGGCAAGGACAAAATAGAAATGGATGAATATAGGACAGTGATAAAGAGAGGAATGGCAAAAGGTCACACATTTGAAGCAAGAAGGAAAAAAGATATATTGTCACTACCTAAAGCTAAAACTGAAATTGTCTGTATTTTACCTAAAAGATTCAGGGAACAATATGGAAGATATTTACTATATTTAATGATAAAGCAACCTTAATAGAATGTCAGAAATGAAGGAATAATGCTATGTTGAAATACTATCTCCCCTTACAATCATGTACTTTGTGATTCTGATTCTGTTACTGTTTGAAGCATTTTTTCTACTTTAATAGATATGTTATACAGGAAGAGACTCTTTGGTGTCAGTTACATAGAATAGAACATAGAAATTAACATAATTTCATTATTTCTTAAAGACCCATCAAAGGAAAATCATGGTTTTGGCCTCATTAACATGTCCATACAGTATTCTTTATGTACATTCAAGCTGTAATAGAAAATCATAAGATGAGGCATCTTTCCTTCAGTCCCATCTTCCATGGTATACAGCACTTACCTTCCTAAAGACAAACGCACCACAAACTCAATCTGTCTTCCATGTTCTCTGTATCTGTCTCCTTCTCTGTCTCTCTCTTTGTCTCTCTTCCTCACTCAGAATCTCACACACACTCCCAACAGAGCTGGAAAGGGAGTGAGTTGGATTAGTTTCTACACCAGTTAAAATTGGCCAAACAGTTCCAATTATGGGATAACTTGGGCTAACCTAATACACCACTGCAATTACCTGGCATCAGCCCCATCACAGCCATACACACACACACACACACACACACACACACTGGAAAAGACAAGCAAACACAGGCACACACAACTATACAGCTGCTCTGACAACAGAAGGTGCTGATCTAATACATTTGGTTACTTGGAGTGAGAGGAAGAGCCATTGGTCCTCCTCTGGCTTTGAATGCTTTTTGTTCTCTCTGCTCTTTGTTTTCTGCAGTTCCCCTGATCTTAATGCCACATTTATTCACAACTGTTATCCTTTTACTTTCTCAACACTTAACCTCCCTCCTTCACACCGGCCAGACATCAGTTCTCTTTTTACAGCAACCATCATCTGGTGTGCAAAATCCTCCTTTCCTTCTTGTTTGGCTCTCACAGTTAATGTAACATTAAGAAAGATGTTAAGAAGAGTATATTAGCATTATTTTAGTCCGTTACATTTTAATTGTTGTAGTTGTAATATCTCTGCTTCAACATATGGCTTAAGTTTTCAAATTTCTGTAAATCAGAGTCGTTGTTCACCATAGCAAAGTTAAGTAAAACTTAATTTTATGTTACTGTTTCTTAGGTACACTTTTCTGCATTAGGTGGTTGTTTTATTTTCTTTATATTTGAGCAAAATCTTGAAATGCATCTGTCTTGATTGCACACTGATTTATTCGACATTTTCCACAAATCTTCCCTATCTTCTTCCTCTCTGCCTCTTTTGCAGTTTCCTGTCCTTGTTTTGTTTGCTTGTGAACCTGCACACACCTGTGTGTGTGCGCAAATGTGTGCCTCCTTAGTTGTAGTAGCAGTGTTCTAATTGCATAGCACTGTGTGGGACAGATGGGGGAAGTGTTAGTGACAGTCTATTAAGGCAGGATATCCCTGTTGCCATTAGCAGCAGATTGCCATGTGATTCTGTGGTTTCCACATTCATCCAACGTTCACAGGGACCCACAGAATTTACAAGAAGTAGTCTTTATAAGTACCAGTCTCTTTTTGTTGTGTTGTTGTTTGATGTTGTGTTTACACTATTGAATGGAAGCTACACATAAAGTCCTGCAGGTTGCATTGTTGAGTTTCACTTGATC
>KV751315.1:3139995-3171698 GCA_001698575.1 Mola mola
AGGCTTAATGTCAGAATTGATGACTAAGTATTGTCCTAAAGCGATAATCTCAACCAGGAAAACAGTCCTGTCTCAAGGTGGTGTACTGCTCTCAGTAATATTAACAGTAAATGGGATACAACATGCTATTTAGTATGGAAAACATTTTTTGGCCTTTTTTTCAGTCAGTTTTTGCATTTAATTCATGATTAGTCCTTCTAAGTGAGTGTGTATGGATATACAGTACTTGCAGAGTATACATATAGTCATAAATAAACAACTTCAAAAAAAGGAAATTCAGCAGCTTTTATGATTCTGTTATTGTACATATAGAAAGTTGTTTCCACGATATAGCGAGGTTATGGATAATCGATGCTTTGACGAAATTATTTTCCCTGTTTTTTCTGTGCTTGTCAGTCAGTTGGAATATAGAAATGTTTCACTTCCAAATTTTACCTACCTTCCTGTTATTACCTTAAAAAGAGAAGACCTAAATTAGGATGCATTTACTTTACTGGGTTATGATCATGTTAATCGCATAAATGATCACAGTGGCAATGCATCTGTTGTTCACATTTTTAACATTCAATAATATATCCAAAGTGAGTTCTGTGCTTTCTGTGCATCTTTTCTCCTGTTTGCGTTTCTGTGCATCTGTGTTTATGATCGTATATATGTGTGTGTGTAGGTGGTGGCAGTGACAGTCCGAGGAGTCCCAGAGGGTGTGCAGCCTCCAGCGGTAACAGCTTTAAGCCCTTCCTCTCTCCATGTGAGCTGGTCTGAACCCACTCGTCCCAGTGGAATCATACAGCAGTACCGCCTCAACCAGACTGGTGTTGGAACCATATTTACACACAACTATGGGCCCAGAAATTTCACTGTGACGGGTGAGATTGTCAAATTGCTAAATGCCTCGGTTTTCATTCACTTTCTCGCCTCTCTCTCATTTTACTCCCTCTCCTTCTCTTTTGCTTCTTTCTTCACCTTTTCGCCCCTTCCATCACTCTACAAATATTATTCCCTCAACTCTTTTCCTGTGTCATTTCTGATTCATGCCCTCTCTCCTCCTCTCCTACCTGTCTCCCTATTTTTTCTCTTCTCCCTCCGCTGTTTTTTCCCTTTTATCAGGCATTTATCTATGTGTGCTGGCTTCCTGAAGCAATGTAATTTCTGAATTCCACCAGTTACTGCCCAGCCCCTGACACAAACACATGAACAGACCCAAAAGAAACAGAAACAGAAACACAACAACCCAACAATAACCACATCGCACAAGTTAAGACTCATTTAGATACACAAGAAAAAAAGGCAAACACAGAGGGAGGTGTGGTCTTAATGTTTTGCACAGAAACACGATGGTGTCAGGACTGGGTGATTTGTAGGTTCTCTTTTATCTACACTGAGGAAGGGCTTTGTTTCTGATCCTCTTCCACCAGTCACAGCACATACACACGCTCTTACACGTGTACAAACACCTTCATGAACCATTGGCAAAGATTTGCCAATTATTCACTTAATCACCTAAAATTTGAAATAATTGAAGATTTTAGCAATGCTTTAAAGCTGATTCTATTTTAATCTAAAAAACAAACAATTTCATCTTTTGAAGCGACTTTTCAGTTGCATTTTGAACTCAGTTTTCCTCTCTGCTCTCTCTTGGACTGTGACCAGGTGTCTGCTTTGCCAGTAGCCAGTAGACTAGTCCCACGGTGCCTGCCGTTGGCTTGTATTGTCAGGAGTTGTTTGTGCACAAACATGTGTGTTTGTATGTGTAGGCATGAGGCAAAGCAAACAGTGCCAAATAGAGATGGTAATGTGCTGTAATACTGTACCAGCCCCATGTGCCAGTGTAAGCAAGCAGCATGCAAGTGTGAAACACCCCCTGTCCCTTAGTGAGACACTGGAAAACCCTGCATATTCAGCCAATACCGCTACTGGGGCACTCTCTCTCTCTCTCTCTCTCTCTCTCTCTCTCTCTCTCTCTCTCTCTCCTCACTCACTATGTATTTATATTTAACTTCCTCCATCAGCATATCTGGTGTGCCTTTGTGACAGCACATTAATGTTTGACGAGAAGATGTCTGTGTCTGAATGTACCACATTATGATCGCAGAGAAGCACAAAGGAATTTTTTTTTTGTTGCCACTACAGATTAATTTTAAAAAATGACTTGAACTGGTTCCAAACCAGTTCCGCAGACCAGAGCAACACAACTTTTTTGTTTTGGAGGTCTAAAGTAACACAGTATGTACATGAGTTACATTCCATGTATATCATATAAACTTGTGTGTTGTGTTTTAGGCACATTTTATTTAATTTGTTTGATTCTGTGTCTGTCTATCTACTTATGCCCATGCAGGCACAGACACACATACTACATACAGACTTGAATGTTATAAGTAAGTATGGGCTGAGAAGGGGAATAACCTCAAGCGTGAAATTAAATAAACAAATTGAATCAGTGAAAAGTGCACAAGATGCCTCCTAAAAGAGGGGAAAAAAAGAAGAAACGTGTCAGATGGGAAGATGGATGTACAAATCTAAGTGTTTTCACTAAAGTATGATCAGAAATCATTTCTGTGCTACTCCCTCATCCTTAATGTTTAATATGTCACGATTCATCTTTTCAGTGTCTCTCTGATGGTTCTCATAGACACTCTCTCTAACCACAGAAACTGGAAAAATGGGCTTTTCTTTTATTAAAGAAAATGTCAATTTCAGATGTAACACTCTCGCAGAGATATAACTCATTAGATCCAATAGTTTTCCGTCAAAAACATTTAGTCCTGTAAAGCATTAATTTATGAAGAAATTCACATAAACTCACTTTTCTTATGTTGAACACCATGATACTAGTATCATTACTTTGAATTATGAAAGAATTGATGTGTTTTTAAAATAAAATCTTCCCCAGGTTTGTTAAACTGCAACTTATCAAACAACTTTTGATAAAGGAAATAATACCTTTTTAATGCATTTTTCACTTAGCCATTATCACCCTGCACCAATCGTACATGGTGATCATGCTTACTCTCAAGTACAATCCCCCCGCTATTATAAAGCCCTATAACAGCCTTTATAATAAGGATTTAGAAAAAAACACAGCATTGTTAAGAACGGAAGCAGCATTCAGGCATTTGTAATTTGTTCCAGAAACATAAGACATAAAATTCCTGGAAGCATAAGCACTACTTTCATTGTCTGACTTAAATAACTGTAAGGGGAGCGAAACTTTAATACTTTCCTCTAATGCTGAAATCAGTGTTCATGTTACAAAAAATGTTGCTTTCTAACTGGTTTGCACTATTAAAGTAAAAATGAAGCTTCCTCCATGATACCACAGTCTAAAATGAAGAAAAAAAATTTGGCTTTGACTATTTCCTATTTATGAATGATTCAAAATAGACTTTTATTAATAGCAGTTTTAGCAGTTTTGAAAAGTGACACTTCTAAAAAAGAATTAAGCATTTCTTTTCAAAGACACCCCATGTGAATCGATATTAAGTATTGCTATCATTAGCTCACAATGAATTATTGCCTGCAATTATATAGATTATGGCATTAATCATGTGTTTAATTGGTCTTTTGTAGGCTCATTATTAATTCAGAACAGCGGGGAATAGAGAATGTACTTTTATTTATTAATGTGTTTCTCCTGTGGTCCTTGCTCTGATTGGTGCCTGCTATATGTGCAGGCATGTCGTTGTGGTGAAATTAGGAGAGGAGACAGACGAGCATTTCTTTTCATTTATTGATGCTAAATTTGTCTTTCATAAAAAGTGTCAACATTACGGTTTGTTGAAAGATTCTTTCATCCAAGCTTTCAGGCCTTTCAGGCCATAAGAAGCAGGAACTCAAATCTGTCCCCCTCTGTTGTCTTAATAAAACAAAGGTGTAGAGTTCAGGGATCACAGCAGTGAAAATATTAGAAGATGAGAGGAGGGTGACTTTTTTTCTTCACAGGCTCAGTAGTTACAACTGTTAATTTAATCGGTTGCTCAATCAGTTATTTAAATTTATTTACCTTAAATTAATTAGCATCTTTAAATCAGAAATGGAAGAAATTTTTAGAAGAAATAATGTCAGCACAGTTTGTTAAAAGTATGGAGATTCACAGCTATATGCACCTCAATGTATAAATGTTGTGCAGATTTCGCATAGGTGTGTGTGTGTGTGTTAACCTGATCTCATTGTTCCCTCCTAGACGGTCTCTACATTAGGGAGTCACAGACAGGAAGTCAAACTCTTAATAATTTAGGAGAAGTGTTATCAAAGCTCTTCTCTCCCTTTCTCTCTCTCTCTCTCTCTCTCTCTCTTTCTCTCTCTCTCTCTCTCTCTCTCTCTCTCTGTTTTTCTTTCATTTTCTTGCTTACTGTTCTTTCTGCCTCTCACACAAGTAAAGCCAATTTTGTTTTTCCTCCTAGTCTCTTCGTTTTGTTTTTCCTCTGCGTTTGTTCTCCATCTCCTCACTCATGCTTCAGTGTACTCATCTTCTCTTTATCCTCTTTCCATTTCTGCTTCTCTGTGTCTTTCTCAGTTGTCCTCACATTGTCCTCATCTCACAACAGAACACAATCCCATCTCTTGTGTTAATTTTCTCACATCCGCAGTCTATGTCTGTGACTTTATACTTGAATATAGAGACCATCTCTTTACTCAGTTTGACAGCCAAAGTCTCTCGTCTGTCCTGCGCAAATACGCACCGGTCTGCAGTGTGCCCAGCTCTTATGATGACAGTAACAACCTTGTCTCACTGTGTGTTAGTGAGTTGCTGTCTGTTTGCATCAAAATGCCTTCAACTTGTTTTTCACTTCCCAGTGATCACTGTAAAAATGACTGAAACTTCCTCTGTATTTCCATAATTGAGCACATAAACACATACGTACACGCACATGTAAGTTTACATATGCACACACAATTACACTTTGCCCAACAAACACACACACACGCACACACACCATGTTATATATGGTTTAATTTCTTCAGTAGATTAACACTGCCCTCTTCAGGCTGAGTGTATAATATGGGTTACATCAAGAGACATTTAATGATGTTTGTGTTTGTGTTTGCACATATCAGGTGTTGATTGAGGAATATGATTATACTTGTTTTTGTTTGGTTTTGAAAGATCAGGTGCCAATATGGTGGAAGATGCTTTTCTTTTCATGATTTTGCACTCTTTGCTCATGATCAAAGCAACTTACACAACCACATTCTCTGATGTGTCCACTTCCCCCTGACTTCCCCCCTTGAGTTCAGTCTGCAATTAATAGGCACAAGTAACAATTTAATACATTTTATATGTTTAGTTTATGCATACGGATATAAGGTCATTTTCTAATATTCATAAAGTTGTCTACTTGTGGTATGTGTTAAATATAATACCAATATCATATATTGACATCATCATTTTTCGGCTGCATCCTGGCTCCTTGGAGGACATGGTGTGTCTGTATAATGTAAGGAAAGGTTACTGCTTTATTCACTGTTGCACCCGATAGCAGCACTTGCAGTGTAGATATCATTTACTATGCTAGAGCGCACACACGCATATACACATGCATAGTTGCCCAGTTTAATAGTATAACGAAGCCTTTCACTTCAATCCCAGTACTTCTGTATGGCTGACAGATTTCCTTTCTTTAACGCAAACACGGGGCAACACACACAGATCAGAGGTTGGGTTAAGTGTGTCAGGCTGTGGGGCATGTTAAGAAAACTAAGTAGAATTTGATATGAGACTGTGGTAAATTGTGTGTGTGTGTATTGTTGCACATATCCTCTGTTGTCAACATGGTACTGACATGCATATAGCAGCTGAGACACACAGTAAGGTGTCCTTTCTCTGCATCTCCAAGTATGCAAAAGAGTAACATTAAGAGATCATTTATATTATTAGCTTAATTATAGTGTATATAATAAAGATACCATTTAAAATGCAGTGCATGTTTCGTTTTTTTGTACACGTGTTGTAACATATTTGTAATTTCAGTGCCATTTAATTCCCTTATATCTGGTCCTGCGCTGTATGATCGTCTTTAAAAACTAAACTTTCAGAAGAAGAGCCATTTAATGAAATTAATATTATTTCTATTCTAAAAGAAAAACAAAGCTTGATTGTATTACAGTTTTCTGTTTACTAAGCAGGATTACTTTGAGTCTAATTTATAGTCTATGCTATAAAAGGTATGTATGGGGAAAAAAAATGAATGCACTACATGTTTCTAATCTATTCTAAATAATGTTGTAAAATATATACTACATTTTAGGCAGATATAAAAAATTCGGGACAGTTTATGTTATGCAAGTTCAAATTCTGTTCCTGCAGTCCCGCTTTTAACATAAAGTGATTTCAGTTCTTTCATTTTCCTCTTGGATTTGATTTGTAAGCTGTTGCATGCTTTCAGTTATAGAGAAAGACCATAAAATATAAAGTCAACCCTTGTGACAACATTAAGGATTTGCATCCATCCCCATCCATCCAACTTACATCAAAATGCATGCAGGGAATGTATTTAAAGAAAACAGGTTGTCAGTCACCAAAAAGTGGCTCTAACTCAATGATAACTTTGTTTGGGTACACAAAGGATTTTTACCAACGTCTAGTGCTCAAATCGTATTACAAGAGGGTCCAGTATAACACCAAAAACTGATTTGCTGCAGTTACAGTTAATGGGCCACTCAGCGGCTATGTGACTTCTTCTACACTGCATAGTCGGTGCCTATAAATAAATCATGTCTAGATGCTGTAGCCTAAACGCATACTGAGGTATCATAATTATCATAGATCAAAAGCTGATGACATTACAGCGTTGGACCAGTCCTATCCCATGTCAGTTCCGCGGCTGCCCATCTTTACGTTGTTTCATTATTGAGTTATGGCATGCATAATTTAACACCGACAGATATGGATCCATTCGTTGAGAGACGTGGAAAGAACAGGGGGAGGGAGAGTGAAATGGATAGACAGGGAAAAGGTTGTGAAGAATGCCAGTAATACGAGTCAGGCTTTTACTTTTTGTCTTTCCTCTTTATATCCTGCTTAACCGTCTTCCATCTGTACAGTTTATGATACCACTAAGACTAGGAAAAATGTGTGTGATTTTTCACCTTGAATCTGTTTGTAAGATTCATCCAGTCTTTTTTATCTGTTTTTTTAGCATATATTAATATGTGTGTGCCACAGGTTTGCAGCCCTACACAGACTACAGCTTTGTGCTCATGGCCTGTACTGCTGCCGGATGTGGAGCAAGTTTACCTTTCACAGGACGCACCCTGCAAGCCCCCCCTGCAGGTACAAAGGCACAGGAATTCTCGCTTTGAATTAATGCCGTGACACAAATAAAGTGGCTGTTCGTTACAGGTGTAGGGTGAACATACCTTGCACCTGTCACATGTCCGATCCATTAAAAAGGAAGGATGCATGTGTTTTTGCACAATAATGTAGAGTCTAGTTAATGTCATATTCAAAAAAAAAACACAAGCAAAAATAAGTTTACAAAAAATTTGCTTGTACATTTGTGTCAGCCTAGATCGCTACACTGTACAATAACCTAAATATCTAATTGATGATTATGAAGGATTAAGAGTTATAAATTAGATTAATACTGTAACAATATTGCATTTTTTGCATATTATTCTTCTGTTCTGATTTACGCTTTCAGATATTTTCCATTTCATGTCTCTCCTCCCACTTTTGAATCCCCCCCCCTTGTCCTCCCTGTCGTCCCCCTCTGCTATTTCTCACTACCCTTCACTTTTCTGTCACTCTTTCTCTTTTCTCACTTTTCATTGCATCACAAATTTTAATTTATTATTTCTATTAATTAATAAAATCCAATGAGGATGAGTTTTTCCTCTTCGGCTCAAACAGTTCTGTCACTTCTCTTCCTCTTCATCACTTCTCCTTCTTATCTTTCTCCTGTGTTGATCTTTCTCCGCACATCTTCTTCAATCCTCTTCTTTCTCCTTTCAATTGAACATTCATCCGTCTTCATAGGTTTTTTTATTTCCCCTTTTTCCTTTCAATTTAACTATTTCACCCTTTAGTTCTGTTCATCATTTTGAAAATATTTAATCTCATCACTCTAATTATTTTTAAACCTTATTATTTGTTATTTTTTTAACCTCTCACCACTCCCCTCACTTGTGTTTGTGTATTAATGTGCAGTATTTTATATGATTCTAAAATGTTAATTTGTATGATGTGAGTCATCTGATAGGTTTTTTTAAATATTAGAAAGTATATAATATTGTAATAAAATGTTTGTGAAAGATCAGTTTTAGTGCACATGTGTTTCTTTTAATTTTTTAATCATGCAGTTTTCTAGTACTGATTTTGTAAACCACATCCAGTCTGCCTGTCCTACCTTCTTTTACTGGTTTCACTATAATCTCTTGAGGAAAAATTATGCATTCTTATACATCATAAAAATTCAGTTGTGGATCAATAATTTGATATTACAAATAAATGTAACTATTGTTTGTTACTATTTAACAAAATAGCAATTCAACCTGTTTTCAGTTACGAAAAAACAGCTTGCTGTTTTTGTATCAGGAAAGTAAAAGTCCTGTTTGTGCTTTGATAGTTTCTGTTTATTAGTAGAAAACACCCCTCTTGTTTACTTCTTCCTCTGCAGGTGTATGGTCGAGGCCGAGATATCTGATAGTGAACACATCTGCAGTAGAGCTGTATTGGGATCAGCCGCCTCAACCTAACGGACACGTCTCCCAGTACCGACTGATCAAAAATGGTCGTACTATTTTCACCGGAGACCACCGTGACCAGAATTATACAGATACTGGTCTCCTGCCAAGCCACAGGTAGACAGCTTACACACACATGAATAAAAGTGTGTGCAAATGTGGAGTCACACAAAGCACCTCACTTGTAGCTTCATGATTCATCATCCCCTTAATTCCTAAAATTTAAATCAGGGTCACCCTGTTTCATAAAAGCTCTCCTATCATCCCCTCCATGTCCCTCTCTCAGGAGTTCGCCTAGTATGTGTCTGTTTGTGTCGGTTAATGAGCAAATATTTGAAGTGCCAATGACATAGGTAAACATGACCACAAACACACTCATGTTAAAATCAGAGCTTTTGCTTACAGACTGCAGTGGAGCGTAAATCTATCTTTCTGTTTATTTTAATTTAACTTTTATTAATCCATGTTCTATTTTTCTGAGTTGGATTTTCTGTTTTAATTATGGAAGTAAAATTAAAAATCAGCCAAGTAAAATTATGCTGCCCTCTCACTCTCTCTCTTTCTTTATCTCCCCAGAGATATTTTCTCTTTACCCCAAATAGAATTCTTTGGATAACGCTATGCAGTGCTCCAATATCCTCTGAGTGTGTGTGAAAGAGAAGGAAACAGGAGGAAGAAACGAGATGGGACTGTGTGTGTGTGGGTGTGTGTCTGTGTGTGACGTTTAATTTTCCCTGATTCCTGATAACCCATCACTTGTGTGGCTTTCTGTTCACTTCTCTTTCCTCTCACCGCCACCTTTCCATCCTTTAGCTCTTACCTCACTGTCTCCTTTACTCCTTTTGAATGAATTTAGCCCTGCACCAAGAATAACACAGGGAGCACCAGCTGCATTACCCAGGAAGCTTTGTGTGTCAGTGTGTGTGTGTGCTTGTGAGATTGCTCAAAGTGGCCATTGATTATTTATGACAGTGTTGATTAGCTGTCACTTTGCTTCGACAGCCCAGGAAGTGTCTAAGATGACAAGAGAATTAACCTATTCCCTCTGGCTGGCCCCGCAGGACACTCACACACACACACACAACCAAACAGATGCAAATGCCCCACCATTTTACTTTTGATATCCCAAGGCACTGTTTACATTTAAGTAAATATCTTCCAGCAGTGAAGTGATGAAATTCATTCCCTCACTGAAACCGTATGCTATGATAAAACTCTCCTTTCCATCACCCTCACTGTCTGCTTCGCTCTCTTCCCCTCTCTCTCCTAGCAACAGAGTTGGTGTATTTATTTATATTTCCTGTCTGACTTTGTATCTGTCTACATGAGTTTTAGTACCTTTTTGTGACAGCTGTGCGTTCTCAGTCACTGCAGGGATACTAATGGTCTCCTGTTTAAAAAAAACTCCCTGCACAGCAACAATAACCCAGCACACGCCGTCTATTAATGCATGTGTGCCAGAGTTTATAGCAAATTAAAGGCATTTAATGTTAAATGGTGGCCCACTTACACAGCTAATGTAGGCTTTAGCCACATGCTCTTAAAAGGGAAATCTATCTTATGATGTCATGAGGGATGGGCACAGAGAGAGAGAGAAAGGAGTATGAAGGAGAGGGAGAAAAGTGGGCTTATACACGTACATGGATATGTTGACACAATATATACAGATGTTTCAATCTGTTTTGGGGTAACATGATCTCTGTGACTCCCAAATTTATCAATTAGTCGTATCTAGACAATTTGTGCAAGCAGTGTAGGGTTTGTAATTAAATGTCATCAGCTTTACATGTCTGTTTTTTATTTTAACCACCACCTGTAAACTGATGTCCACTCCTCAAATTACGAGCTTATGTTGTGCTGTGTGATGAAACTGGGTGACAAAATACAAACGCTGTTTGACCACCTCCTTCTTCTCAGGTATGTGTATAAGCTGGAGGCCAGTACAGAAGGTGGGACAGGTGTCAGTGAACAATATATTATACAAACACCATCCTCGTGCCCCACTGGCATTGAGCCTCCTCATAGTGTGACAGTGTTGGGCCCCCACTCCATCTCACTTGTTTGGACTCCCCCTGGTAAGTAGCTATCTAAATAAATGAATGGCTTTTAAATTGGTTTTATTGTCAATTACAATAATAGAACAGACAGTTTGTTTTGATTTCTAATGATGATACTGACGTGTATTTTGCAGTACCTAACAATGCTTGGCCACAGGGCAGCTTGCCTGCAGAATTTGTTTCAAAAGCATTTTAGAATTCTGTTTGTGCATCAGTGTCGGACTTACATTTCTAAATTTAAACATGATAGAATTCTGTACAATGTACAGACCATTGGATGTATATAAAGATGCACAACACCCTTTGAGATCCACAAAGAGTGAGATTTCCCCAAAATTGAAGCCTTCGGGCATCTGGCTGCAGTATAAGTCATATACCCCTCCTCCATAATTATACATAGGACTTGGGCCAAAATAAAATCTAGATATAATCCTCAAATAAATTTTTCCCAAAGATGGTTTCTATCATTTTAGCTTGTTTTTATCACACTGAAGTATGTTGAAGTGGGTTTTTTTCTGATCTGTTTGGTTTTAATTAGCTATTTTTTGTTACATATAAAATATCATGATTGACATTTGAGCTCTGCTCACACACGCTCACAGGATTGGGTGAGCTTGTGTATTGGCGGGACAATGACGCTGCAGCTCATCTTCCTGGTCATTATTGTGCTGTCTCTGGCTCCAGTGACTTCAGCAGAGCAACACAGCAGTATCCAAGATATTTTAACTTTTTGTATAATGATAGGAATTGACGATGCTTTGTCCATCTTTATTTACATCAGTAATGAAGACTCGCAAAGCTGAAATAATTAAAACGTTGTCTTATTTGCCATTAAATTGTCCCAGAGACTCCTACTAATAAGTATGGACAATTTCATTGAATAAAATCTTTGGAATGCAATTTACAGCTTGGGAAAATATGTTTCTGAAAACAGTGGGCTCCTTACTCTTTGAAACTTGATTTTCATTTGGATGCATCATTAACCAAACCTCTTTTCTAAATAATTGCACAGAATGACTAAAACTCATTCACATTTTCTTAGGATTATGTCCTGATATTTCATAAAAACAAAATGGGTATTATTGTGGTATATGTAGAGCCCTGGGAAGTAGGAGGTGTATTCAGCTACACTGTTGGTTTATCACTACCATGAAGCATCAGAAAGCAAAAGTACCATTTATCCTGGTCTAATGTTATTGTCACAGTATTGTCCTACTATTTATATGTCCTAATTATGCATTTTTGCATATTTAAATGTACTTACATTGAGCTTCACAGTGCAAAAGCACATTTGAACCACATTTCTTTCTCTGATTTAGTGACCCACACCCACACTATTATTTCACTCCACCTTCACCAGCCCCTGAAGGCTATAAGACATTATAAATTGTGTTGAGCAGAGTTTTAGAGGTGATGTTGGCTTCTTAAAAAAATTGTTTAGTGAGTTTTGATCTAGCTCAGGATTCTTTATGAGGATGGCTGTTTTACTCCAAACCACTCCCCTGTCCTTCTGCAAACACTTTGAAATCAAGTTCTCATGACACTCAGCTGTCTTAGACCACACTCTTTTATTATCATTTAATTATTAATTAAGAGAGGCACACCAAACATTACCAAGCACTTGGCCACAATGGTGAGGAAAAACTGCCTTTAAGAATGCAGAAACCTTGAAGCAGAGCCTGGATCGAGGTGGGCAGCAATCTGCTTTACCAGTTAATGGCAAATTACACTCTTATTAGATTAATTCATATTATGAAAACACACCTACAACTAATTAAGAGACAATATCCAAACCCTTAGCACCTTGCACCTTACTTTAATTACCCAGATTATGCATCACCTGTTTAGCAACATTTAATAAGATATATGCCATAAATGCATTGGCGCCACGTACTTTGTGCTACCATGTGCTACAGATTGTTAAATAGTTTCACATTATCTTACCATGAACTAGAATTCAACTTTCTACCAGAACAATTTTTCTTTTTTTTTCTGTCATTTAAATATGATTGGCCCTACAGTAAAACAGTGGTTCTCTGTCATTGGATTAAGCTCTACAAGGTAGAAAAAAATAATACCATATTAAACTGACCTGAGAGAAGATTTTCTAGTGCCGCTGCTTTCTCTGATATGACAGAGTGGGGTCAGGCTGAAACAAAAGCCCTGAGTAGTTTTCCAATCACCTTCTGGCCTCTCAAGACCTGGACGGACACACATACACAGGTTTACACAAGCATACACTCTGGGCTGAGTTTCATGCTTATGGGGCAGTGATTGTCTGCCCCAGTCCATCTATCATTGACTATTACTGTCTCATTAGGCTGATTTCCTATCTCAGAAACCGCTTACAGGCCCAACTAGCAAAGACACTTCACTTTGCCGTGTGTGTGTATGTGTGTCTTTTGTTTCTAGCTATTTGTGTTTATGCATGCATTTTTATACATGCAGGTCCGAGTGTGTAGCTATGTGTGTGTGTGTGTGTCATTGTGGAGACATTTCCATAGGCAGGCTTATTCTATTGTCATTATGGGTTGATTTTAAAGGTGAGGAAATATCATCCGGGTTCTCACGCTTGGTTAACTCCCTGAGCCCGGAGTCTGGAGTGATTTTGACTTGCGTGTGTGTGCATGCCAGTCTCCCTGATAGTGTGTTTGTCTGCGTGTGTGTGCATCCACACTTTTGTGTCTTCATATGCATACATTGACTGCAAAGCCCTGGCGTATGGCTATTAAAAAGACATTTACTCCAGGATCAATTCCTCCATTGGACTGTTTGTGTGTGAGGGAAAGCACTTTGTGTTGTGCGAATGGTTTTAGTTATATGTGAGTGACATGTGTGCATTTGTAATTGAAAGCATCCTGTGTGAAATAGACACAGATGATTGATTACAAATAATAGAAACTTATATAATTGATTAAAGCTTTATGACTGAGCAACATACCGATCAAAGAGTAATGCAATATAACACCCGTGTGTGTATGTGTTTATGTTTGTTTTTGTGTCTATCTGAGAAAGTGTCTCAATGCATCAAAAATGTTCTCACATAAAAAGATCCATGTGCTGAAGTCAGAGGTGTTTGTGTGTGTGTGTGTGTGTGTGTGTGTGTGTGTGTGCACGCATATGTGAATTGGGGGGTGAATAATTGAAGTCTTTCATTTGTCTGGTAATCAGTTCGTTCTCGAGATATCCAGAGTTCATGAATGTTGAATAACCCATCACAATACAGTTGGCCTGAATTATGGAAAAACCTCCGGTGAGAATATTAACAAAGACTAGATGTGTGTGTGTGTGTGTGTGTGTATACATTTGTGTGTTTTTATCTGGCTGTGAGACCACAGTGCCAGGTGGCAATATCAGTCAGTTAGTAGTAAAAAATATGCAAGTGTACTTGTAGGAAATAAAGTATAATGTATAAGTTCAAGTGCAAATTAAAAAGATCACATAACAGTTGATCTTAACTTCCATTAGCCAAATTTTTCTGTAGTATAGTGCACCAATGACCTTGAAAATGTTAATATTTTGGCTTCTCTTTTTAGATATATAAAAATGTATGTCATGTAAGTGTAAGGCAGTTACTTTACTCATGCATGCCTGTGCATGGCTGATTATTTGTTGGCAATACAGGGGATAATCATTTTCTATAAGATTTAAGATTTATAACACGTGTGTTTTACAAACCCTGCATTTAGGATCGGCTTGGTATGTTACTGCAGTGATGAAATTGCAAAGTTCACTGTACTTTTCTCTTTTTATTATAAATGCACTTCATTAACCATAAAGACATATGATAACGTGGTTATCATATTCTTTGTGTCTTTTTGTATTTCTGCAGCTCAGTTCTACTACAGCCAGCCTGTAAACTACAATGTCCTGTTAAATCCAGGAAGTGAGGCAGCCACGGTGCATCATGCCAGTCAAGACCTGCACCTCACTGTGACTGGTCTGGAGCCATTTACCAGTTACTACATCAGAGTACAGGCCTGTCAAATCGGTAATTATTAGACATTTATATGTTGATCCTAATAAAACAATCAGTGTTGAACTTCAAAAAAGAAACAAAGACAATAAATAGATAAACAAACCATACAATATTCAATTGAGAAAAAGTCTCAATTGTTGCTCTCTAACACAAGGGTGAGAACACCAGTGATGCAGTCCCTAGCTTACCAGTTGTATTTTGCATTTGTTTAGTGTGGCTGAACTGAGCCATGAAGCATTTTACCCTGCCGGTGTGGTTCGTTTGGGTTGGTTTGAATGTTATCTGAGACCCCTGATGTGAATCAAACAACCAGACTCTGGTCTGCCTTAAAGAGCGGTCTCGGACTGCTTGCAACTGAACTATGGAGGGGATCATCGCTGGTGTGAACCCCATCTGTATTAATCACTGCAAGCATACTTTCTACACAAACAAAGAAATATGGGCAGAAGAAAGCATTTCTCAACTGTATACATGAACACCGAGGTTTTCAAAATCAAAATCGAAAGCAGAATGGGTTTAACCTGTGTTAAGCAGTGTTGTATAAAAGTTAGGAAGCTGCGTCAACATTACATAAAAATGTGCAAAGCACTGCGGAAAAGTAGCAGCTCTTCTGATATTAAAGACAAATATATTTGGTATGACATCCCAAACAATATTTGAACACAAGACCCATGATGAGTTGGGCATCTTCCCTGGTATATTTTTTATCGCAGAATTATTAAATTATTCAGTGAAAGTTGTCCGACCATATTTTCACGTGTGGCATCTGCTAAAATCTGCTGATATGTACTCCAGATAAACATGAGCAGGGAAATGACCTGTCGGTGCTCCATGATGTAGGCTGCTGTAGAAATTGCAAGGGTTTTTTTCCTTTTTACCCATCTAACCATCTGATCAGTTATTTTAAAAAATTCTATGCACTTTGTGACTTTTGTTCGAAATTTGATAATGTGTTTGAGATTTGCCTTTGTGAACGCGAACCGAACCAGCTGAAAAATGAAGCAATGTCTCCAGCTCGCATTTGGTGTGCACCAAGGTAGTAAACTATTAGGTGTAAACTTGACCATAAAGATTTTTAACTATATTTAATTAAATGCTTAAAAAAATGGTAGAGTTTATCTTAAAGATGTGTGTATTTCTGATCTGATTTGTTCGTTAATGCGTACGAAACAAAAACACAGATTTTCAAGATATGTTTTGAAAAAATCTAATTTTGCGACTAATTTCTTCCACTTTACTCCTTTCAGGGGGGTGTGGAGTAGGAGGGGGTGTGTATGTTCGGACTTTAGAGACCGCACCAGAAAACCTGTTGCCCCCCACTATAAAGGCAGCTGGAGCCAGTGTGCTGGAGATATACTGGTCCCCCCCCCACAAACCGAACGGTCTAATCATATCCTACCATATATACAGGTAATACACTCAAAACAAGACACATTATACTGTACACCCTTCAGACACAAAAATTAAAACCTCCTACCTGATATTGTATTAATTTATAGATATTATTTCTCTTCAGAATTGTTTGTTTATATTATAGTGATTAAATGAGCTTCCCCAAACCACATCTAGAATTCAGAAGATTAGATCTGACATTTTTTGACTCCTCCATTGGTTCTGCTGTAAGTTGTGTTCTTTCCACCTCTGATGAAAATCAGATTTTTGATCTTATTAACATGTCCATAATCAGGCTTTCACTGGACTCTAAAGCAGAGAGAAGTGAAGGGGAAAAGTATAGGTTGTTTAATCAAAGCGAAGGTACACTGGTTGGCAAACAGAACAGGCAAATGTAT
Source organism: Mola mola (assembly GCA_001698575.1). Classification (NCBI taxonomy): domain Eukaryota; kingdom Metazoa; phylum Chordata; class Actinopteri; order Tetraodontiformes; family Molidae; genus Mola; species Mola mola. The sequence continues at coordinate 3,156,507 of KV751315.1, forward strand.
CCAAAACGGCAAGCAAAGGACTCTGGTCATTAACAGGCTGGGTCACACACAAACCAACAGAACATACACAAGGGAAATGCAGGAATGGTGTCACTAGGGAACAAGACTATCTGTCACATGAGGGCGGGGGAACACAGCTAAACTACACAGGGGAAAATGAAACAATGAGACACAGGTGTGCAAATCACAAATATGGGGAAACACTTGACAGGAAGGGACAAAACTTCCCCGGTCAAACAGGGAAGCTGGTGTCCTTTTCTGGCCCACAGCTTTCTTGTAGGCTGCAGAGATCTTCAGAAGGGTTCTCTTTGCTTGAACCCAAACTCGGCAGCAATGAGGCTGGCGAAGAGCGAAGGGCTGGCAGCTTACACACTGGCAACAGAAACAAAGAAACACAGCGAGGCACATACGAGCAGACTGGAATTATCTGGCGAAGTGGTGGAGTGATGACCAGGGTTTTATGGAGTTGATTACCGACAATGAGAACCAGGTGTGCCTCCACTGTAGACCAGGGAAGGTGGAAAGTTTCCCAGCCACGCCTCCTCCCACACACACTGAAAAACACCACAAGAGGGAGAAGGGAGCGGAAGGAGGACAGAACAAGAAAACCCAAAACAAAAACTACAACAAACCCCAGACCCTGACAAAACCCACCTCAAAGTCTTAGTTCACCTGCTCAGTCTGTCGATTGGATTGTGGGTGGTAACCCGACGACCTACTCATGGTGGCCCCCAGAAGCTTACGGAATGCCTCCCAAAACTGGGCCGAAAACTGAGGTCCCCGATCAGACAGCACATCCCTGGGAAAATCGTGATATCTGTAAACTCTCAGTGGAAGTTCAGCCATCTCTTTAGCAAAAGTGGTTGAGGTAGAGGAATGAATCCTGCCATTTTAGAAAACCGATCAGCAATAGTGAGGATTGTGGTGTAACCGTCGAATGGCGGGACACTGGTCACAAAATCCTATGTCTAATATGTCTGACCAGGGACGATTAGGCACAGACAACGCCTGTAACAATACAACTTGGGAGGCGTTGAAGGATTTATTCTGATAACATACAACATAAGCAGCGATACATTCAGTTGCATTTTTCTTAATGGCAGGCAACCTGAAACATTCGGACCTCAGAATGATATGATATCACAGAGTAATGAGCCAAATAGATTACCCTTCCTTGGAGTTCCAGGACCAGAAAAAGTCTATTATGTGGAATACTTCTATGGGGATCACAGTTCTTTACAGCCTCCTTTACCTGGTTCTCAAAAGTCAAATTTATAGCCCCAATAACACAGGGAGCAGGTAGGATGGTGGAGTCAGACTAGACAGAGAATAAAGTTTCACATTCTTGGACCCAGGGGAATAAGTGACAGAAAAGTTCAAACAAGAGACAAATATAGCCCACTTATTTTGACAAGGATTTAACCTTTTGTCTGGATGGATTCAGGAAAATCAGGACTGGTGCATAGGTGAAGATATATTTTAGTGTCTGGAAGGACTGTTCTCCCTGAGGAGACCAAGAAAACAAAGACTTAATGGAGGTTAAGGCAGGTAAAGCAGCAACCACAGTACTGAAATTGTGTATGAACTTACTTGAGAAGTCTTAGAACCTCCTCTTACAGGTAGATACAGGCCACTCCATTACCACTTTCACTTTAAAAGGGACCATGTGGGGACCTGCCTTCTTCCCAACAATAAAGAATCCCGCTCCAGCAGGTGACAATGAAGGCTGGATTATTCCAGCCATCAGTGCAGAGTTTATCCATTCTCCATTGCCTGATGTTCAGGGGCTGAAAGGAAGAACAGGCAACCCTTGGGAGGTGACAAGCCCTGCAGCAAGACAATAGCATAGCCGTGGGGGCAGATATGGAAACTACATTTCTTTGGCCTTGTTAAAAACATCCTGATGGTCCGACTACAGTGGAGGAACTGAGGACAAGTCTGTAGACTTTTTGTCCTCATCAAGTGACAAAGACTGCGCAGAGGGTTCGTGCACACACTGGGTAGTTGATAATTCAACTCTGGAGTTAGCCAAACAAGTCTTATGGGATAACCCACAATTAGAGGGTATTGAGGAGTGTTGTACAAGAAAAATCTGTTCCTGATGACGGTCAGAAAAAGATAAGGTCACTGGAGGAGAGGGATTAACCATTGTGCAGAAAAGTCTACCATGTAAGGCAGTCTTGGTTAGCAGGTTTTTCAAAGGCTCTGACCAAAGTCCAAAATCTGTGGCCAAAAAAAAGTCCATAAAATCTGTATTTGCACCGGAGTCAATTAGTACTGGATGGTGGAGTGAGAGGCGGAGATTAGCGTGAACAGAGTATACTGCCATTGAATCAACTTAGTATGAGTGGCAGGACTCACCAAGGTAGCAGTGTGCGAACGACTGCACCTCCCGCGAACCTGGCAGCTTTTAAAAAGATGCACCAATTGAGCACAATAGATACATCCACCTTCATTCATGCAACACGGGTGTTCCTCTGGGGATAAATGGTTAAGCCCCACCTGCACAGGCCTCTCCTGATGTTCATTAGCATGTAGAGAAGGTATCTCAGGCACATGGTTAGTCATCATACGTGGTCTCATGAAAACAAACCTAGAGACAGAGTGGTTATGAGAGTGATCAAGTTCAGAGAGTATCTTATCAATCTTGGAAGCTAGAGCGATACAGGCGTCTAATTCAGCACGCAAATCCATAGAGATTAATTGGTCCTTTACCAGATTTGTAAAACCGTTCCATTCCAGCCACTCGCAGCTGAGTGCGAAATTCTATGGCAAAGTCCAAAACCGATCTCCTGCCTTGATGTAGGGACACTACCCCACGCCCCAGGAAAATCGCTCGAAAAATCTATGAAAAAGTCTTAATAAAAAGAGGCATAGAATTGCATATCGCTGACCTTCTATCCCACTTTGCAGTTGCCCACGTTTTTGCCCTTTCTGTCAAGTAGGAAATTGTGAATGCAACTTTGGCATGATCAGAAGGGAAGGAAGTAGCTTGAAAGTCAAAATGCAATTCACACTAGGAAATAAATGGACACTAATTGCCCAACTCACCAGAAAAATGCACCGGGACTGAGCACCGGATGTGTGGTCCATCAGTGGAGACAGGAACAGCAATATTCAAGCTGTTTCCAGAAGCGACTGTAGCACCCTCCGCAGGTGAGGAGGTCACACCTAAGCGCTGAGTGCGGTCAACCAGAAAGTTTACCTGGGACACCAATTCAGTTTTCACAGTCTCATTCTGCTGAACTGCTTCCCCTAATCCCTGTTACATGAGGCCAAGCTGCTCCTCCTGAAGATGTAGTCTCTGGCTCTGGTTTTGCAAAGCCGGGGGGCAGGGTCTGCTGAGTCCATGATTTGGCCATATCGTACTATCAGGTTCTGATTGGACTTAAAAGCAGACACTGATGCAGGGGAAAAGTCAAGGTAGTTAAAGGGAAGGTCGGTACACTGTTTGGCAAACAGAATAGGCAATGATATCCAAAAAGTTATCCAAAAAGTTATAAAAAGTTATTTGATATCCAAATAGTTCTTTGCCTGCCCTTCTGAAAAGGGCAGGCAAATAACTATGGTCGTTAACAGGCTGGGTCATACACAAACAGAACGAACACGGGGGAAATGCAGGAACGCTCTTACTAGTGAGCAAGACGATCTGGCATATGAGGGTGGGGAACACAGCTTGAATACATATGGGAGAATGAGACAACAAGCCACAGGTGTACATCACAAAGACAAACAACACTTGACAGGAAGACAGCAGACAAACACAGGTTACATAATAAAACAGTAAGTTACAACATTCACTCACAAAAAGTCATAGCTGAGTAGTCTGAACATTTAATGTGCTTTGTGTACATATATGACTGTCTGAAGAATGAAAAGTAAATTATGAAGTATAGACAGATAAATCACACTATACACAAAGCTGCTTTCATATTCATCTATCACATACACATACTCTGTGCATGCACATAAAATACACATTTTCCTTTACATATAGAAGAGTATAAAGCTTTAGTGATGTGGCATAATGCTCGTCAATGTGCGCGCTCTGCCTGTGTGCGGGTGGGTATTAATACATGCTGAAGGTCGTGGTCTGCTTGTTGACCAAAGAGTGTGTGATCTGTATGCAGGGTCAGACCAGACTAAGCCCTTTAAGTCCTCAGGAAACACACATTAGCATAGCAGCTAACACACACACACACCTGGTATGATCAGACTCAGTGAGACAGGGACTTGAATAAAATAGGAAATTTTTTCTCTCTATCTCTTTCCTTCACACACACACACGCACACACACAGACACACATACACACACTCTCACCTGTAACCCAGCGTAATCACAAAGGATTTTACCAAGACATGAGGTTGCTTGCATCAGCCAGTGACTTACACACAATGTTTAAGTTGTCGAGTTACTTGTTTTATTCTATTCCACTCAAACTTAATGTGCTTATTCGCAGTAGATTTCAAGTTCAATCAAATATACCAAAATATTTGTAGATAACGCAACTTATAATACCCTTTTCTTTGTTTCAAGGATAAGTCAAGTCTGTGCTTATTATATATTGCTAATATACAAAATATTAAAGGTTTAATAATATTTTGGTAGTTAAAGGTTTCTAAGTATAAATGAAATGTACCTTATCATTTATTTAAACACAACTTTTGCACAGTTTTCCCTATACATTTTAAGTCCAACATAAGGGGTTTCTGTTTAACATAACATTTTAATAAATTCTTTTAAATGAATAAAAGATACTAAATTATATATGAAGCATAGTTTTCAAAAGTATTCTGGTATGCTTTTTTTAATTATAGTAAATAAATATACAATATACAATTCCTGACGAATTTGTTATTTTATTATAGGCGTCCAGTAGGAACAGAGGAGGAACTCCTGGTTTTCATCTGGTCCCATGGGCCGCTTGAGTTTTTTGATGCAAGCCCTGCCCTGCAACCATTTAGCTACTTCCAGTACAGAGTTTTTGCCCAAAACTCAAAAGGCTCAGTTCTGAGCCAGTGGGCTTTAGCTCAGACCTTGCAAGCAAAACCAGAAAATATGGCACCTCCCACTGCCACACCCACTGGTGAGTTCACAGAGTCATGTTGCAACTGGTGTGACTGAAATTTTCTTGTACAGTATTAGGTCACTAATAGTCCCAGACGCTGTGTCCTTTGACAGGTGCATACTCGGCTCACCTGAAATGGAGTGAACCGGGACAGCCCAACGGTTTCATTTCCCATTACAGACTGGTTTACAAGAAGCACCAACAGGACCCAACCCTCAACTCCACTGCTGTTACCGCTCTCACTGTGGAGGTGACTGGTCACACAATGCAGAAGATACACATGCACAGAATGAATGATAACCATGCTCCTTGATTTTCTTGATCACATGTTGGATAGAGCTGCATGTAGCCATAAACTATTGTTTGTGATGATAAGGTTTTCTGTATATAAAAATATAGGTATAGGTATAGAATTGTTCTTTAATATAAGATAATGTTTGTGCATGTATCCCTATTGTCATCTGTGAAAGTATGTGAAGAAATTTGGACTCTACCTGTGGTGTTGGGGCCATCTGTTTGCCAGTGAGGGGGCTGCAGACACTTACTGTATTACTTACACACATGCACATATGTACTGTACATGCTCACATAATGTACTGTACTTTATTGCTAACAGCAGTCATCTAAGCATTGTCTTGGCTTAGTAAGAGGAGTTCAATCAAAAGCTAAGATATGATATTAACCAACAGTGTCTTACATCCTCTGTGTGTATGTGTGTGGGTGCATGCATGCGTATGCATAATATCTTAAGCTCAATTTCAAGAAGAAACAAAATCATGATCACACAAGATAAATTGAGACTTAAAGATGCGGCTAGGTGGAGGCAAACACATTGATATACGCACAGAAAAGAAAATGGGGGCAGGGCAAGTGAAACAATAAGAAGGGGGAAAGACAGAGTGATAGATAGGGAAAGCAGGGAGATGAGTGAATTGGAGAGAGGAGGTAGAGGTAATAGATCTATATTTAGCTACATCGTTACTCTACAGTGCGACGTTCTACTGGGAAATTCTTGATCCTGGCATTTAAGTGAATGCCACTTGACACAAACATCCCTCCATGGCACAGGTATACCCCAATGATATTGGTTCCCCTGGAAGGACATTGGTTCTACTGGCAGAACACAACGAAAAACTAAAAGTGGTGACCCAGCGCCAAAACTGATTGAGCATCCATGGGACGTGCTTCAAAAATTCTGATCCATAGAGGCCCCCAACTTTGATCAGACTCTCTCTCTCAACTCCTGTCGAAACATTGACTTCTCGGGAGTGTACCTGTATTGTCTAGCTCCAGGGTATTAGTGGCAGATTGTTTGAGTCCTTTGGGTTACAAGGTGGGATCTTCATGACAGGTCTTGCTCCAGTATTGGATCAGTAGTTTTTGTAGTTTGGCAGGAAACGCTCTCCTGCTGGGGGAACCACTGTAGGACAAGGAGTGCTGTTGCTTTTGTTGAAACAATGTTTGAGTGGACAAATAATATCCACATGAACCCACATGAATGCTAAGATGAAAAATGTGGTTTTACACCACAGAAACATTAGTTTTTAATACACCAAGCTCACCATTAACTGTTGGGAATGTCTTTCTGTCGCCCTAATGTTTTTGGTGTGTCTCACACCATCAGTTTTGTCTTTACTTATCTGCGTTGGGTTTGGCAGTGAGAGAGATCACTGCAATTGGTTGCTCATCCTAACGAGTGATAAAATTAAGAATGTTTTGTCAACATTTGCTTCCCGATGATCTACTTGGTGAGTCCTTTCAACATTTGGAACTGAACAGGAAAGAGGAAGTGATTTTTTTTATTTTTTTTTATGGAAGTTTCACTTATCCATGGCATGGGTCTTCCATAACCAACAGGCCAAAAGCTGACAACACCAGTGACATTCCCATCTTCTAATTGGCCATATCAAGCAAGTGACTGAACAAGAGTCCTTTGAAAATAGAAAAAAAAAAAGTCAAACGCTCTTTTCCTTACAGATTTTTTCAAAATTTTTTTTTATGTCTTGAGATTTCCATTATTGACTGATGTGTGCAGTATACCACCCCTCCTGATCTGGAGAGTTATTTCCCCCCTTGCACGTGTAGAACATACTGTACATACTAGTTGGCAGTTTTCAAACGTCTTTGTGGAGTATTCCAGTTCGACTATTATTCCATGACATACGCAAGGCGACACAACAGGGTTCTCTCTGTTGGGGTTTGTTCTTGACATCGAGTTGGTGTGTCATGGCCCTAAGGATCTCTGTTCTCTCTTGTATGCTTTTTCTTTACTTCATCATTATGTAGTTAACTTTCTTTCTTAATGTTCACAAATCATTTTTCTGCTAAAATCTCCTCAGTTTTCGGATGTGTTGTTTTGCACATCTGTGTATCTGTGTATTTGTGCGTGTATTGATCCCAGACTGGGCTGGGAACCCTGCTCTGTGCCAGCTTGGCTGATTAATGGGGTCGTCATGACAATCGGACGGAATGAGGGTATGAAGCGCAGGCGGCCTGCCTCACTGGACCCCTACGCTCTGCCTGGCACACACACAGTCTCACACACTGACACAAATTCACTCTCCATGCATTACACCTTCCTGACAGACACGTTAGTCACTCAAACAACCCTGTCAAGTTGCCTTTTCATGTATCGTGGTTCCCTTACTCATCTTTTGAATTCTATTTCTCTTCACTTTTGTGTATTTCTTTCTCTGTGTGCACTCTTGACTCTTGTCTTATTTGACTCCCATCCTATTAAATTCCTCCATCTAACTCTTTTTTTACACAGGGCATTTTATGTATTTCATGCCTCGTCATTATCCCCTCTTCTATCTTTCACCCTTTCTTTGTTTTCTGGTTTTATTTACTCACAACAAGATTATATACTACTTTCTATAATTTCCTTCTCCCCTCCTTCAAACCCTCCCTTCTGTGCTCTCTGCTCTGTTGTTCTCCACACCCTCCCATTCCTCCCTCACTCCTCTCCCCCATCTCTGATCACCACACCTGTAATTTCCTCAGCTCCGCTTTTACATCTGCCCTCTTCTTTACAACCTTCTTTCACCTCTTCCACCTTTAACCCTTCTCCACACCTCCTCAATCCCCCTCACTTACCTCCTCCAGTCACTCTGATCTTTATCTCCCTTTTTCCATTTTATATCCTCCTATTTCTCCCTGCTTTCCAGCTCCACCTTTCTCCTCCTTTACTCTGCTGTCCTCTCCTCCCTCCCCTGGCTATACCAGATGTTGCACTGTGGCCCTGGGGACCACTGGTGAAGTTAGACCATGTGCATACATGTGTGTCTGTGTGTGTGTGAATACGAGATGTCTGAATGTGGTTGCTAGTATGTCTGTTGTGTGTGCATAGCATATTTTTGTTTGTGCATTTGTTGAATAATGTGTGTGTGTGTGTGTGTGTGTGTGTGTGTGTGTGTGCCTGTGAGTGTTCTGTATTAATACATCCCATTGATCAGAGCAGGACCCCTGACAGTCATCATCCCTAAGAACCATCTGGCCGATGCCTGACGCTCCCTCACCCAAACACAAGCTGACACCCTATTAATCTGCTACCACCATACATACATACATACGTGTATGTGTGTGTGAGAGAGTAAATGTGTGTTATTCAGTGTGTGGTGAATGAATGAATCAGTGAAAAGTTGTGGAAGAGAGAGCGTGCAATGTGTTTGCAAGAGATTATGTGTAGAGTATGCTTGTGTGGGTGTGCGTGTGCTCCAGACCCCAAACCGTGCACACACATATGAGTGTGTACACACACCACTTTGCCATCCGCCAACAACAGCCGGCACCGAAGGGAGCTGAAGGGTGCTTGGAAATTAAGGTTATTACACAAATTGAGCCATATGGTCTAAATATTTCAGAGCTGAAATTTACTAGGCAATAAAAATGGCCCCTACCTCGGTAATGGTGTAAATTACAGCTTAACCACCAGAGCTAATGATGTCCTTCTGTACACCCCGTAACCAACCGTACATGAAGGACACATTGTTTAAAAACTACCCTCGGAAAAGCAAGAGAGATGCGGGAGAACGAGAGATAAAGGGAAGAGAGAATAAAAGAGGGAGGATGAAGTGAACAGGGGTGAAAATAAAGTGAAAGAGGTAAGGGAAGGAGAGAGATAGAAGGAGATGGAGAGAAAGAGAGATTAATATTGAAAGTGGAGAAAGAAAAAGAGAGAGAACTAGTAGCATGTTTACAATCTATTAGTTTACATTAAGTGTCCCTCAGAGAGTGCCTGAACTGTGAGAGCCGGCCGGAAAAACTGTGTGTCAAAGCCAGCGGTCCAGTGTGTAGTCCTCCGCGCAGTCAGAATGTGTGTATTAGGGTATGCACAATTGGGAGCAGTACATAATCAGGATATCTGGTGTGAACTAGGACACAATTGGTCAGCAAGTGTACTGAATGATTGGATAGGCATGTAATAGTGTTAAACGTGATGTGAACACATTAGTGTGAGTAGAGATCCATAAGTCAGCATCTCATCACACAACATATCTGCCTGCGTTTCTCAGTGACAGGGTTTTGCTTGGAAATGAACAGTAAGGAAGTGATGTAAATCCATTTGGTTAGATAAGAATGTCATGTCTAACTTTCATATCTGAAGGTAAAAAATAAAGCTATAGCCGCCAGGAAGTTAGCTTTGGCTTAGAACGAGAAGCTGGGGAGAACATCCAACTCTTTTTTACAAAAATAACTAAAAAATCCTACCCACACATCAGTAACAAGAAATCAGATTACCCAAAATGATAAGATACTGTTCTACTGGGTCTATGTTTCCCTCCAGTGGTCGTGGGGTACAATGAACTGACCTGTTTTGATCAAATTGAATCTTTAAAGAAAATTAATATATACAGAGTTGGGTAGCCCATTGCTTCACTTGTTGCTTTGAACTGTCTCTAACTTCCTGTTCTGTCCTCTTTGGTTGAAGGAGCAGAGGCAATGAGGCTTTGCCCTTGCTCTCTGTGACACCCTTTAACAAATAAGGAAGACAGAGGAGTGGAGACAAGAGAGAAGAGCAGTGCTGAGAGCACAGAGTGTGAGAAGAGAGAGGGTTCGGGAGGACACATGTAAAGAGTGGAAGGAAGGATTAGAAAGAGAGTGAGGAGAATTTGATGCAGAGTTCATTAGGCCTTCAGCCTATCACACCCCTCAGCTAGAGGTCTCCAACTCTGATTGGAGGGCTCTCAGCATTTTGCATAAACAGCCAAATAATCAGGCTGCTGCAACCCCTCTTTCTCTCTCGTCTTCTCATCTTTTTGACAACTCCTCCCTCTATTGCTTCATACCGCTCAGTCCTTCCTCTATTACTAAATCTCCATCTGGGGTTTTCTCTACCTCTGTCACAAATTACAGTTTTTATGTTTTACTCCTCCACCATCGTTGCACCCTTCTCTCCCACTTTTTCTCTCTCTCCCTCATTCTTTCAAGTGAGTTTACATTCTTCTACTAGCTCTTGCTTCCTCTCTCTCATGCATGCTCTCGCTCAGTAATGACAGGTTGTGTGTTATTGTGTGTCTGTCAGTGAAGAGGCCACACATCCAGTGAAGGGCTCTCCACTTATCTTAATGAGTGTTTAGTGCTGCATCGGGGATACGATGGCCATCACTTTGGAGGAATGCTGAGTGTGCGGGAGAAAATAAAGACTTTGCTCTTTTTGTGATGACAGAGTCCATTCAACTCTGAAGAAAATTGTGTGTGAAAACTTGCAACTGAATCCTGTTCAGCTGCTTGTGTTGGAAGTGGGCTGTAGTTTAACAGAGGTCTGGAGAAGGTTTTAACTGCCAGCCTGTACCTTTCTGATGCTGTGTGTCTCATCGCCTGGGAACAAATGCAGTTATTTATTCATTCAGTTTTTGTTCATTGATTAGTTTTAAGGCATTAAAGATGATTTTCAGAACAAAAGGGTTCAAATATTTGTAAGATAATTGTTTGTTTGTTTCTTTTTTAGATGAACTACACTTCATTCAAAGAAATATGAACACATTCTTGAAACAGGAACAGCTTGTTGTTATTGCATTTGGCTTCTTTAATTGGATGCTTTCCTCTGCCTGATGAAACAATCTCAGATGAAACCGCATCCATAGACAAATACACACGTCTGCACTAAATATGTTTCTTATATAATACTTTACTAAATTTGCAGATTTTAGCAGTACCACTCTTGACTTGCCACATTATGTCCAATGGTCTTTGGCCACATTAAACACACACACACACACACGCACAGTCAGATATGCAAACTAAATACACTCTTCCTGGGGTCCAGAGCCGCCAAAGCCAATCGTGGCTGTCGGTGTGAAGTGGTCATGCCTGTTCCAGGCCCCTGCAGTCCCGCTCCATGTCTGTGCTGGCCACAGAAAAAGTACATGTCTAATGGCAGTGTGTGTGTGTGTGCGTGCGTGTATGCGTGTCACATAAACGTTTGCAAGTGTCAGAGTTTGTCTAATGCGCACTGACTAGCAGGGACACCCACGCAGGGCTTTTGCAGAGGGACACAGGGCAATTGTTCCAGCAGCACTGAATTAGGCCTGAGTGCATAAACACACACACACACACACTTGGCTTGGGAGCTTGGCATGGGGCATAAGTGAGCAGCATGTGATGCACTGGCTCACCTCAGAAACCTCTAAAAACAATTACTGTTCTCACAGGACCAGTCAGGCCACAGCTTGTCATAATAGACTGGACTAAAGAATTGAATTGAATTGACCTGGACTGTATTGAATTGTATTGAATCTTAATGAATCATATCTGATCATAGCATGTTTTTGTCCACACATTGATGGAACTAAGACCCATGAGAGAATGTGAAACAGCGTGCTGCTTTCTTAGCTCTCCAGGAGTTAATGTGACAGAGCAGAGAGGCCATAAAAGGCCTGGGGAGGGAAGTATCCCTGAGGCAGACCTGGACCCATTGGACCCATTCACCTATCATTAGGCATGGGTTTTTCATGTATGTTCTAGGCCCTACTTTACATTTACCTGCATGTGTGTGTATGAGAGAGAGAGAGAGAGAGAGAGAGATAAAGAGAAGAAGAGAGCATGTGTGTGTGTAGCCAAATGCTAATATTGGTCCATCTCTCTGCGGGGCCCAGTGCTGGAGCCTTTGTGAGATAATCAGCATAATTCTTTTGACAAATACACATGGTTATTCTTAATTAGTATCACACACTGTCCCTACGGCCGTACCATGCCTCTCCACCTGAATATCACACACGCTCAGCTGCGTGCGCACACACAAAACAAAATGCATACAGATGTGGGCTCGTTAGATAGATGCAAAAACAAAGATTTAAACAGGGGATATCTGTCTTTTCACAAAGTTCAGGGAGCTCACTAGCGCTTTTTATTTAATATAAGCTATACATGAAGAAGCACACACAAACTGACCAGAGGACCCCTGCTGTTGCTCAGCTCACACACCAAAGAGACGACAGAGGGAGGAAATAAATGATGGAATAGATTGCTTCCTTGCCCTCGATGCTAAGTTGTGTTGAACCATGTAAGATCTGAGGGTGCTTTAAAGTATAAATTAGCAAGACCTCTTCCTTTCTCTTGTCTTCTGTTCCTATCTATCATTGTCTCCTTTTCTCTCCTTCTGTCTTGTTTATGCTTTTTTTCCTTTACATCTCTGCAATGCACTACACTCTGTCTCTGTCTCCCATTTGACTTCTTGTTCGCCCTCTTTTTTTCTGCATTTGGCATAATTAACTAGTAACTTTGATCATCCATACACACATTCTCATGCACACTGAATATAGGTTGATGCTTTCATATCTTACATTAGCTTATCTTAGCTTCTCATGTGGTCTTAATGGGTTGCCTATATTTTTTTTTTTAATAACAGGCTTAACATAAACTCCACCATTTATCAAAAGCATTGAAACTACTTAAGAGGTCAAAAAAAAGAAATTGGATTTTTCCTGTAATCCATTATTTCATTTTTTTTCTTGTTTTTAATCACAGCGACAGTGCTTGTGAAGCATATTTAACTTAAATTTAGAATTGTTAAACTGCAGGGGCTGGAGATGTCATTGTGGAAATGAGTTGAGTAATCCACCTTGTTCACCCCATACATCTTATAGCAGGCTGCACACATATTTGCACTAACACATTGAAAGAAAAATAAAAATAAACGTGGCACCAGAGCCCTGCCTCAGTATTGCAGTGACATTATAATAGTTGATTGTAAATAGCAATAGCTCTGTATATACTGTGTATCCAAAGTAAAGCAGCAGTTAAATAGTATTGTTTAATCTTTCTGGTTTGCATGTTTGTTAACACATTCCTTAACACAATATGTGCATTATAACATAGTGTGAAAGTGTTACATGTGTGTGCATGAGAAAGAAATAGCATTGAGGGAGATGTTAATGTAATGTAAAAGTAGTGTGTTTTAGTATTACACCATTTGATCACTGCATGTCTGTGTCTGTGCAGTTAACAGGCTGAGATGGTGTTTCACAGTGCTTGATTTTGTGTATATGTGTGTGCTTGCAAGGAGGCTGTTAATGTGGTGTGTTTCAGTGATAAAATGTTGGAATGTATTGCCATCTAGAGGCGTGTAGCAGAGTCTCTGTGCTCCTATAAAAGCTGCCAGCACCAGATGCTGCTATTGACAATGTGCATATGTTAACCTCTTTATAGGCCACATGCCTCACATATTTCACTGGCTTTTAAGGTAGAGAGATCTCTCATTCGAGCTCCCTTAATCTGTCTCTCCCTTTTGCCACATTTATCTTTTTATTCTTCTCCCACTTTAGCTTTCTTCCATCTTTTCAATCCATTTTCTCAATCTTTCTGTCCCTCCCCCAGCCTTCTGTCTCTCCTTTTTTTATTTCCTTCATCAGTTATCAACTTACTTACCTCTAACTTTTTTCTGTGCCTCGATTCTGAGCCTCTGTCCTATGCCACCATATGTCATTTCATTCTTATCTCCCTTTTTTTGGCCATTATTTCTGAGTCCCACTGCCCTTTCTTTTTCTATCCCTCCCCACCCCTCGTCTCTCGCTTTGCCTTCCTCCCTCCCTCTCTTTACTGAGAAGTGCTGTGATTTGCAGGAGGATTTAGCTTGTGTCTAGGTGTCTTGGGGCTTATTAATCCTATTTTATTGTGGAGGAAAAACACGTTGGCTCCCAGACATGACAACAAGGAAGACACGCATTCTGGTTGTTGTTCAGACAGTTCATCCTTGGTGCCAAGCTACGGTGATTTGTCAGGGTTTTCGTGTGATTCAGTTTGAATTGGACCATTTTTGATCCTCTCGCGGTTGAAGTGAGTTACCATTTAATCTCTTTACACATGCTTGCATATGTGAAAGCATACCGGCCTGAGCAGACAGTTTTTTGAGAAACTGCAGACTCAACTTATGAAAAAAAATATAGTCTCCTACGTTGTGCAGTCACAGAGGCATCACTCTCATAGCTGCTATATTGCTCCCAGTGATGAAGAAGCAGGCAACTATACATCCTGGAGCCTCATACTCCCTGACTACCGTACCACACCAGGGACTTTTGAAACAACAGTGTGTCTCTTATCAATTACTAAACTGTATCACACACACACATGCACGCTGCCCCTGTGTCTGCCAGAGTGTTGGGTTGTGTCCCACTGCCTAAAGCTACTGGCAGACTCTGCCTGTGTGTATGTGTGTGTTTGTGATATGAAAGGGTGCATGTGTGACATAAACACTCAATCTGGAAGCTTTGAATTCACCCATAAGGGACAGTGGCGTGCCTGCCAGTCTCTCTCTGTCTCTGCCACTTCTCTGGTGTCTACTTAACTTCACCATGACAGAGGCTGTATGTTGAAATGTTGATATCACAAATCCCATGTCAGGTCATCTTAGCTCGCCATTGTTTCAGCGTTCCTTTTCATTCCCCGATTTAATGAGTACTGCTTTTTATTCATGCAGGATTTGTTTGTGTAACTAATTTCCTCTCACTCTCTTGCAAAGCATGCTATCCACTTCCCTGTTTCCCTTTCCATCTCTGCTCTTTTATTCTGTTTCCTTTTAACTCTTGCCCAGTCATTTCTCTGTCCAAATTTCTTCCTCTTTCTCATCCCTCTACTATACTTTCATCCCCCCCCCCCCCCTTTTTTTTTTTTTTTTTTTTTTTTC
>KV751315.1:3171723-3186976 GCA_001698575.1 Mola mola
CCTTGTACTCATTCCTTCACTCTATTTATCTAACCTTTGTTCCCTCTCACTTTCAGGGCTCAGTCCTAGAAGCAACAATCTATGGTCTTGAACCTTATAGTCAGTACGGTCTCCGAGTTGAAGCTGTGAACAGTGCAGGTGAGTTGATTAGTTCAGCCCCTCACTGAATTATCAGAGATAAATTATGGCTGCTGTGCTGCAGAGAGTCAAGACTGGGCGTTGTGAGGAGAAGAGGCGGAAGACGATAAAAGGAAGTGGATGAAGACAAATGAGAAGTACAGGAGGTCCCATCAGCAGAACTGCATGGACCAAAATAATCACTAAAGCCATGATGTCATGTCTGTGATTCATACAGCCCTGATTTTTTATTCTGCATCAACCAGATCATGATTCACAATCATGTTGAATTATGCAGAGCTTTTATTTCAAACTAAATTCACAAGTTCTTGGCCATCCTGTGTCTTTCATCCAGTGATCCACTGGTCCAGAGCTCGCTCTGCCTGCATGTTTTAGATGTTTCCCTGATTCAAATGAGCTGGTTGTTATAAGTCTTGATGACAGGGTGTGCCCAGTACCTTTGATGATCAGGTAGAATATGTTAGCATAGCACTACCTGTTTAGTGTGTCAGAGCCTCTCCAGTGAGGCAACATAAATCACTATTACTCAGAACATTAATTAGTGTCACATTTAACACCTATGTTTATACCACTATTTTTTACTAAAATGGCCACTGTGAAAAAGGTTTATTTTCCAAATAATTTGCGAAACAACTAATGTCTCAATTTGCAAGTCCTTAAGCTCAACGAGGTTCTGACCATCACCAGAGCTGCATGTAAATGTAGGTTTTAATCCAGTTAATCAAATCTGAGAATATAGAGACTGTTAATTAGCCCATAGTTAGGCAAAACTCTGGCTTTATTGTTTGTAACAGACAGCCTGAAGATGCTCTGTAGGAAGTCCGATGTCAGTTGTGTAAAAAAAAATGTGGGAGAAAATAGATTTGAGACAAACAAGAAATTAAATTCATAATACCTGTCAGGTAAAAGTTTATGAATAGCTGTCTATATTTCTGCGAAAGTTGCAAAGTCTTAGCACAAACTTTTGATTTGTTATGAATTTGATAATAGAAGCACCAAACTATAAACTCCTCTGTTGAACCTAGATGTTTTGTAACCCTTCAGGTAGTGTGTCCAGCCCATGGTTAGGCATTAGGACCTTGGAGGCTTCTCCGGCTGGCCTGGCTAACTTCACAGTGGAGCAGAGAGAGCAGGGCAGGGCTTTACTGCTGAGCTGGGATCAGCCAAATGTCCCAAATGGCATCATCAAGGTACATAATGGTGAAACAAAAACACAGAACTCATGCGCATACACAGGATTTAGTCTCACATAGAAGAAGACACAGCAGAAACAGATACTAATAGATACCAACACAGAACACACAATTAACAATTCACTAATTAAGCAACTGATTTTATGGATATGCTTCACATATATTCTGATACTTACTGCATCAGCCGGCACCTCATATCAATATAGTCAAGCAAACACAGATTGTCCCATCTTTGTCCTTATGTTAACCCACCTTCTCTTCCTCTCCTTCCTTGTGCCAGACGTACAACCTGTACAGTGATGGCAACCTGGAATTCAGTGGACTATCACGCATCTTCCTGTTTCGCCGTTTGGAGCCATGGACTGTGTATTCTTTGACTCTAGAAGCCTGTACCTCAACAGGCTGCACACATACCCAGCCTCAGCACATCACCACTGCAGCAGCTCCACCTGCTTCCCAGCATCCTCCCAGGCCTCTCTTCATTGGTCCAGACAGTGTGTCACTTACCTGGGGCCCTCCCTCCCAGCCTTATGGCCCAATTGTAGATTATTTCTTAATTGGGAGAACATTCTCTGAAGAAGTGGGGAAGGGAAGAAGTCATGAGGAGGGTACTGACAAAGGAATGGTAGGTGAAACTAAAAACATAACAGGATATCAGCCTTTAAAAAAAAAAAAAAAAAAATCTCATCGGCCTGAATGATCCACAACTGTTTCCAACAGGTGCTTTTCAGACAATCGTCTCCACAACACAGTGATACCTTCTCGTATAAAGTGACTGGTCTGCGTCCCTGGACAAAGTATGAGTTCAGTGTCAGTACTCACAACCCTGCCGGACACACCCGCAGCCCTTGGGTAACTGTGACAACCAGACAGGCCCCTCCTCATGGCCTGGCCCCACCAAAAGTGAGCCATCTCCAAGGCCAACCAAGTGAGGTGTTGGTGTCCTGGACTCCGCCTTTAGAGCCCAATGGGGTGCTTCAGTCCTACAGGATTCAAAGAAACAATATCAGTTTCTCTTTTAGTTTTGACCCTGCTGTCCTCAGCTACACTGATGAAGACTTGCTGCCATTTTCTACATATAGGTAATTTTTACTATTAAATAACAAACCAATGTTTCCTAAGTATCCACCACAAGAAATATTTCAATCAAAATTATTAATCTTTATGTCATGCTATTTTTTTCTACAGCTACTCAATCACAGCCTGCACGTCTGAGGGCTGCATCACTAGTCCTCATACAAACATCACAACTCTACAGGCTCCACCTGCCACCATGGAAGCTCCCACCGTGGATGGCGTCACATCCAGCAGTATAAACATTTCCTGGATCAAACCTCCGACACAAAACGGGGAGGTGAATGAATATGTGCTGAAACTGAACAACCAGGAAACTTATCGAGGGACAGACCTGAAGGCAGTGCTCTCAGATCTACAGCCGCACACATCATATCAGCTGGTTCTGCTAGCATGCACCAGCGGCGGTTGTACTGCCGGTGCCACAATATCTGCTGTAACTGAAGAGGCTCCACCCACTGGCCTGGCTGCCCCGACGCTAAAGGTGCTCTTTTTTAAACTTTTAGTGAAACTTCTGGTACTAGGTGTGCAATACCTACATTAATGTATTTCGGTCTTCATTTCAACATTGCCTCTTGCACAGATTTGAAAAAGTGCCTGAACTCAAGGAATTATGTGATACAAAGTATATACAACCCACAAATTTGTTTTTATTTTTATCACGATATTTTGATGTCATTTGTTGAGTGTTATATTTTTGTAGTGCTCTTTGGAGCTTTGTGACTTTTGACCTTTATTTCTTTCAAGGTCACTGGCCCCGAGTCATTGGAAGTTAGCTGGAGACCACCAGAGCAACCAAACGGTGTCATCACTGGGTATGAGCTCTGTAGAGACGGTGAAGTTATCTATGTCGGCACAGGGACCCATTACCACGACTTCAAACTTTCACCAAGCTTTGACTACAGCTACATTGTCAGGGCCAACAACAGCAAAGGGGTGGTGAGCAGCACAGCAACCACGGCAAAAACTCACCCATCGGCTCCATCTGGCCTTGGTCCCCCCACGCTGAGGCCTCTGGGAGCAAGTCAGGTGAATCTTTTAAGTAACGATTCATAATGTTACTGCTTCCTACTATCTTTAAATTGCTATTTAAAAGTTATTTGTCTTTTCTTGTTCCAGGTGAAAGTAGAGTGGAGTTCTCCAGCCCACCCTAATGGAGACATTGTGAGTTACGCCGTGCACCAGAGAGATCCGATCCACCTCAGCATCAACAGCACTGTGATCACTCCAGACGAGACTGACTTCTCCAACAGAAGCATCACTCTGTATGGGCTGGCTGCTTACCACAGGTCAGTCCATGCACATCTCTACCACAATCCACCCTTATAATTTTAAGCACAAAATATGTTGGAGGTACTCAACAGGCCACATATAGTTAGAAAGGATGTATAGTTATTTGTATTGTTTTTTTCTTTTTGCAAAGCAAAAGATTAAAAAGAAATTACCTTTTATTAAGATTCATGCACTAAAATGGGCAAGTTAAAGCATAACAGTTTTTTTCTTATTTCCCTATGTCATACTACAATGAAAGAAAATATGGGGAGGGAAAAAGAAGGGACCAGAGTGCCACCTCTTGGTAACAGGAAATAATCAGTCAATGTGTGGATTTGATACATTTGAAAATGTGCAAGATCTACAGCAAAAACCGTTGTATTTTCTGTCACTAACTTGTAAAAATTAACTTCTACATAAAAAAAAATTAAATAAAAAGATTAAAAATAGATGTATTTACAACATGTCTGGACGGAAAAATGACCCCTCGAATGAGCTGCCAAAAGGACTTCATCAACATCGTCAAGGCTGTGGTGTTTCACAGCAAGAGATAAAGATGGAGAGGGAAAATACTCCTATAGCAGTGCAGGCCCAGCACTGTGTGTGTGTAAGTGTGTGAGCTGATAACAGTCAGATAATAAAAGCTCATCATCCTTATCATCCAAAGATCACCCCCTCCTCTCAGATGACCTTCTATCCATTCAACTCATCTTCATCACCTTCTCTCTCATTTTGTCCCAGATTCGCTCCTCCACATCATCTCCTTTATTCCTTTATTTTCCAGTGCCTCAAAATTAGGTGCAATTAAATATGCTCTTAATTACTTGATTTTTTTTTTGTTGTTGTTGAATACCTGCAATAGTTGTGTTTGTTATATAATCACTGATTACTTCTTTCAAAAATGTCTTTGTGTATGTAGGTATGAAGTGAGGATGGAGGCGTGCACAGCACTGGGCTGCTCCTCCAGTGACTGGTCACCTGTGCGCACACTGGAGGCTCCCCCTGTTGGACAACCAATGCCACTGTTAGACCTGCAGCCTGACAGACACACCGGCCTACAGACCACCTTTCTGCTCACCTGGTCCCCTCCAGCTCAGCTAAATGGGAGAGTCCTCCACTATGAGGTGTACCGCAGACTGGAACAGGGCTCTGATAGCCACACCAGTGATACACCAGCACTTGTCTACAGGAATATCTCCACATCTTACACAGATGAAGCACTCCAGCCCTATACTGTGTACCAATACCAGGTACAACACTCTGGGCGTTTATATGTGTCTATTTAGTGAAGGTAGTGCTAATAGAAATCATATCCCTGTGGTGATGTTTAGCAAGATCTGAGAGGAAATAGAAACGAGTCATTTATCAGCTTAATCAAGTAGACACATGCTTTGAAGAATGGCAATTTACAGAACCAGTGTAATAACATAACAGAAATACCTAATATTTATACAATTTTGTATCTCGTAACTTTTAAGGCTGTATATGATCACTTGTGTTCTGTGGTGGACATGAACCCAAAGGTTTTATTGTGATCTATGAACCTCATTTGGAGAAAGGATCTGATGTGACTGCAACGTCAGAACATGTGGCCTATTGAAGAGATTTCATATATACAGAAACTGATATATTCATCAATGCACGGTAACATGTACAGACAGTCACACAGCAATCAGACAGGTGTTAAATGACAGGGTCCATTTTCATGCTGTTGTGCTGTGCGTACACTAATTGACAGGCTAGCCCTTTGGAAGCAACAATAACATTAGCCTTCCTGCCTGTCAGACATCCAAGCTGAGGCCAGAGAACCTGTGTAATTGATTGAGTTTGCCTGATTGTTTTGCCGTCCTTATTTACGAGGGTCCTAATTTATGACAGGAGGAGGGACGGGAGGGAGGAGCTTTGGGAGATGACAGGCGGGAAACAGAGCGATTAATCACCAGGCCCTCAGAGCACCCCACTTCCTGATTACCAGCCAGCCAATCGAATTAACTGTTAGCCCCCCTTGGTAACAGAGCTTGTATTGGAAAGACCTTTTAATGGTGACCGCTACACGTCCCCTGAGGATTTTTTTCAAGGGGGGATTGGGGAATGTGGACAAGGTGGTGGTAAGTGTGTGATGTCCACAAAAGCATATATACACGATAGTACTTGTGTGTGTAAACATCTGTGTGTGCATATGAACATCTCAAGTCTCGATGCTCAAGTTGTTTCTCAGTGTCTGTCGAGCAGTCTAGCAGTCTATCCTCTCCTCCTGCTTTATTTAGCTGTTAACCTGTCTGTGTACATATCTGACTCCCAGGCGCTCTCTCTGTGTTGGAGGCGCACAGAAGGACGATAAGTCAGTTCCATTTAGCATGCCACAGTGCAGAGAGAAATCATATTACGCTAATTACACTGGGTCATAAGCTCCTATTGACAGCTTTATGCTCGGTTTTAATTACTGCCCACTTTCACACAACTTAGCCCCTTCACCCCCAGTGGATGCACCCGCCAAGAAGCACTGCCGACCTATTAGAGTGCTCGAATCGAGTCCGCAGTCCGACTGTCCAATAAAAATGCTCAAATACTGTCTGCTAGTTTCCTGAAGTCGTTTGTTACCATGGCGGCTCCTCTGCTGCCATGGCAGCTAACAGCGTATATTTTTATTTTGTGTCTATTAAGCCAGATCATGGCCCAATAGGAGAAGAGAGGAGAGAAAGCAGTAAAAAGTCTGTAGATGATATAAGGATGAGGAGATCAGTTCTACCTTTTAGCACTAGATCAAGGGCAAGGTGATCCGGACTGACTTTAGTTTAGAACTTTTTCCTCTTCCTCTGTCTATCCAGCACAAACTTTCTAATCAAGCCCAGAGGGTCATTTGGAGTCTTTAACTGTGCTACCAGGGAAGAAACATATTTTACTGGGTAGAATAGTTCATGGGTGAATACGCTCTAATTTAAGCAACAGTTTTCATCTTTGGAAAAACTACACAACCAGTAGAAAACTTTCACCGGAGTCTAATGCAGTTTTCTTCGGGCTGGTAAACTGGATACACTGGGTCCTTCCTCCGTGCCCAAGTTTCATGAATGTGGTGCAATGTGATCATAAGAAATAGCTCACTGTACAATAAAGGTACAATCAAGCCATAGTTTTACAGTAGATTTGATTACCACCATGCATCTAAATACATCACTTAGCTTATATATTCTTCTAATCATGTTTACACTTCTTCATTTATTATTAAACAAGAGCAATTCTTGTTTATAGACATAATCTTGATGGAAATGTTGCAGATTTAGCCAGTGACAAGCTTTCCTCTGCAGGTTTACTAAAAATATAAAAGTATAGCCATTACTTTAATACTTGGAAACTAATAATATAATGTGCATTGCTTGAATGACAAAAAGTTCAATTAGTAATTGGGGTTTGTGCAATGTATTCATATTGATGATAGCCCTAATATTTAACAATGAAATATAGAAATTGTATTAAAGAAAACACATGATAATATTGTGTAAAGAATCCATTGCAGTGAAGCCTTAATGGATTTTTGATCAGTGTCTGTTTTATATTCATTAAGTTTAAATTTTCTCTTTTTTACCTTTTTGTACAAGTATAGTTTCTCTCCACTTCCTCACACTCTTATTTTG
The DNA here is from genome assembly GCA_001698575.1 of Mola mola. Classification (NCBI taxonomy): domain Eukaryota; kingdom Metazoa; phylum Chordata; class Actinopteri; order Tetraodontiformes; family Molidae; genus Mola; species Mola mola. The sequence continues at coordinate 3,179,033 of KV751315.1, forward strand.
AGTGTCATTTATTTGTCAGAGAGGTGACAAAAACACTCAAAGTTAAATTTCCATATTTTATCCTGATAACATTGTTCCTATGATTTCTTTTGATGATAACCATATGTGAGCGTCTGATATCTTAGCCACCCTTGTGTTCCCGTTTGTAATTGTCACTTGTCTGATACGTACCGTAAAGACACATACACACACACACACACACACACACACACACTACATGGGCATCCTTCACAGTCAAGCTTCTCTTTGACCTTTTCATTATCTGGATGACAGCATGCCCTTTACCTCACACACCGTCTTCCTCCCATTCTTTTCACCTCTTCTTTCCTTTCCTTCATTCATCTACCTACCATCCATCCCTCCCGCAGTTCCCACTTCTTCATCCAAAACATGACACTATAGATCAAACTGTTGTAGACTTGTAAAACTTAAATGTATTCCTGACATTCAGAAATACTGTTGAGATTTTACGTGCCTCTTTTTTATTTTTAGAATTTCATTTCTACAATGCCCTCTGCGTTATTATTTTTATGGACATTTATTTAAACATTAAGAGATATATAAAATTAGCTGAGCTGAGTTTTAGTGTTGCTACACTTTATTTTTTTTATCCAAGTGTATTGATTTTGGTTAATCCTGTTGCTAAACTGCACCGTTTTGAGCTGTTCTCTCTGTAGATAAGACCCATGTAGTGACTGATCCTTTACTTAGCTCCTGCCTTAGGCCCTGGTCAATACAAAAGTGCATCAAGTTGTTCCTCGATTTGCAGAGTTGCTTTCAGTCTGAATGCACCAACAGTAAATCAGTTGGTAATATCTCCGAGATTAGGTGGAATAACAAAAAGGTGCAGCAAAAATTTGCTCTCTGTGTGAACAGTGGAACAGAGAATGGAAAATTCCAGAATCAGCCAGTGGAGTTGGAGTTGCAGTAATGGCCATCCGCTCTTCTCACTCTCTTTTAGCAACGAACATTTTCATGGACCAGTCGCTGAGTCCATGTCTGTCTCACTGAAAAGTACATGCGTATTTACAATTACATGTGTCCATCCTTTTAGACTTCAGTGGATTTATAATAGAATATAATAATAGTGGATTATAATAGAAACAAGTTTCATTCAGTTATTTGTCACAGTGTGTACCACGAACACCAGGAAAAAAAAATATTTAAAAATAAAAGTGAAGTGACAAACACAGGCAAGAACAAGAACAAACAGCATAGAAACTCCAAACGATACAACCATGATGTCACTCTTATCACTGTTAATGAGAAAAGAGTGTTTTCAGATATTGTTAACTTAAAAGATATTGTGTCTATATGAAGGACAAATCCTGGGGTCAACTCCTCCCTCCAGATTTACTTATACAATATGTGCAAATCCACACAGTTTTGAATACCTATTTAATTGAATGTCTCTTTTGCATATACAACAAAACAAATAGCTGTGTTTGTCTAAATATGTATCATCGATATTAAAAGTTTCTGAAAGAGAGAGGGGCATTCATCAAAGAGTTTGTGATAAGTGTGTGCCTCCACCAACTAGAGCGAAGAGCTTGGTACGAAGACCTGGTCTGCGCAGCGAGGAAACACAAGCCAAGTGTGAAAGAAAGAACCAAATCCTTCACTGTCCAACCATGCTCATGTGGGGCCAAGAAATGACAACATTTCTCCTTCTTCATCTCCTCTGGCTTCCTCTCCTGTGCCTTGTCCACTTGTCTTCCTCCTCCTCCTCCTCCTCCTCCTCCCCGTTCCCAGCCTCTTCACTTCCATTCTCCCCTCCTCCTCTCCCCATCTCAGTCCATCTGTGCTGTCACTTAGATCAATCAGTTTGATTGATCACGGCCTAATTGACTATTATTGAGGTTAATTCAACTCTTAACGTGCTCGCATGCGCAAGCAAACCTGCAATCACAGCTACAAACACACAGCTACAAACACACACAGTGGGAAGACGGGATGTGCTCTGACACCCAGTTTGAGCAGTAAAGCTCAGATCCATCCATCTGCCTTCTGCACTACTTCTGACAGGCTACAGATGACTTACACATGCAAATCTCCACCCTGCCTGACCCTGTGCTGTGTACAGCCTCTAATTATATCCAACACAAGCACACAAATAAGATTACTGTGTGTGTGTGTGTGTGTGTGTGTGTGTGTGAGAGAGAGAGAGAGAGAGAATAACTCCTTGATGACAGCGAAAAGTAATTGTCATGCAGATATGTTAGTGTAGATTTGCATGTTGAAAAGGTTTTGCTCTCAGTGCTGATGGTAGTTGTGATGGATGGTCCGATGAATTGACTCATATCCTTTCAGTGGTCTGGTGGATACTCCGTAATTAAGAGAAGCTTTCATCAATAAGAGTGAATAAAATGCATCTGAAATCCTAATGATGAAAGGAAAAGGGTGTGTAAAGCTCCCGCTTTGTGTCACATGCTCTTTTTAATCATTCACTTTGTGTGATTTAAATTGAATAAAGTTTGTTTCTGACCGACAGGTTCGGGCAGTGAATTCGGCCGGTCGTTCTGCCAGCGCGTGGGCCAGTGGGAGGACGGGACCTGCTCCACCTGAGGGTGTAGACCCGCCTGTTTTCCTGCGTGTTTCGGCCACCACGGCGGTAGTGGACATCCGCCCCCCAGCCCGACCCAACGGCATTGTTACTCTTTACAGAGTATTTTCACTCCACCACAACAACCACACTCTGGTAAAGAACAGATTATGACTTTCTGTAGCCTTCCTGTAATCATTTAATTTCATTCCTTCCTCTTCCTTTCTTCTTCTCTCTCCCTGACCCCATTACTTTTGCATCTGAATACTAATCTGTCCCCTTATTCCAGCTCTCAGAGGGTACATCCCACCAGCAGACGCTCCATGATTTACGGCCGTACACCCAGTACTGGGTCGGAATAGAGGCATGCACCTGTTATCAGGTATGTATATTAAAACACTAAGTGCATCTCAAAAAAGTAGAATATTGTGGCTTAGTTACTTAATTTCTTGTAATTTAGGTCAAGAAGTTAAACTTTTGTATATTCCTTATTAATTAAATGTAAATTGAAATGTTTCAAGACCTTTTTTTTGGTTTTCATTTAAATGATTAAGGCTTACTTATAGTGAAATGTTATAATATTTTGAGATGCATTTTTTTATTTATTTCTGACTTGTGGGCCTTAATGATCAACATTAAACAAAGAAATGCTTGAAACACTTTAGTTTATGTGTATTTAATGTGTAATGTATTAAGTGTTCACTTTCTTATATAGCTGATTAAAAAAATCATGACATTCAGTTTTTTTTTTAAATGTGGTAGCGTACAATATATTTGTACATATTGTATTGTATTTTACACAACGTTATTATCTGATGGTTTAGATCTGTACCGCTTGCCTTTAATAATTGTATGTTTTTAGTTGAACTGCTGTTCAACAGTTACTTTTAAAATACATACAATTACAAAATCATAAATTCATTATTTGAATATTGTGTGTGTAGGTTTTTTATTTGTTGGTCAGACAAAAGTCCAATAATCTTTATCAATTTATTTCAAGCTCCTAATTTAATGGTCGCATTTTGGCCCAGTGGCCTTTGTCGGCGCAGTAACAAACATGGATGTTATGCCATTTTTATAAAAGAGTTTGCAGTTGGCGGTGATTGGCTTAGAAGATAACGTGATGATTCAGCATAGTGTTTGGTGACGTGGCCAAAATAAATTAGTGAAACTGAGATTAGTGAACTGTATTTTGAAATCTACACGTGTGCTGCTTCTGTATCTTTTGGCACATGGAAAATGCTGCCCGACTTTGACATGTCTGTTTTGAAAATGTGTCAGTGCTGTCGCCAGGGTCAACTGAGTGAGCTCCACACCCTGGCTGCTCCCCCGGCCCAGCAACCCCCTCCTCGCCCCGTCACCCTGACTTCCCGCTCTGCTCAGGTGGAGTGGGACGAGCCTTTGGCACCCAATGGAGTCATTGAGAGGTGAGAAAAAATGTATATAATAGAAACTAAAAGCAAACCTTTTGAAATTAATTTAGGAGTGAGACAGGTGGCATGAACAGATATTTTATTCTCTCCCGCTTTCAGCTGTGAGCTACATATCAGATCACCTTGCCCACAGCCGCTCCAACCTGTACCCCTCCCATGCGTTGAAGGACCAGAAGAAATCTGCTTCTTTGGCAAAAGGCACAGTTACAATGTGACAGGTCACTGACATTGATTTTTGAAGTCATAGCTTTAAATTTCACAATAAGACTACTAGTGTGTCTGGACAGACTTCACTGTAAAAGATGTATGAAAAGAAGAAAGCACAGACTAAGAGAGTGGAACAATGACATAAAATAAGTTCTGAATTCCCAGTCATGTGACCACATTACTAGGAGACATAAAGAGATCAATAAAGACTAAGTAGCCTCCATGAATAGGTAAACCGTTAATACAATATAGTCTGAACCGATCGTTGCAGGTCTCCAGCCGTACTCCACCTATCAGCTGAGAGCTGCCTGCTTCAACAACATGGGCAGCACTGCCTCCAATTGGACGACAATTACCACACTCAGTGAAGGTAGTATGTGTCCAGTCCTTCAGCCCTTCTCGCTAATCAGTCCGGTGAACCATTAAAAGAAAGTTTTCTCCCCTCTCTCTCCTCCAGCCCCCCGGTATGTGTCTCCATTCTTGGTGGACGGCAACCTGACGATCATCTGGCTGGACTGGGGGGGGTCCTTCGCTCTCAACGGCTACCTGAAGGAGTTCAGTGTGACTGAGAGCCAGCTGAGGGTCTACACTGGTTTCTACAGCCATCTCCACGTTCCACGTACCTCACAGAAGAGTGAGAGGCACACACAGCCAATACATACACTCACACTCACATTGATACAAGTGGTAACACAGAGAGACTCACACCATTAACAGGAACATACACGTCTGCAGCAGCTGCGTACTGTATACTAGCTCTTTAGCATTATTACAGTTACAGTGTAAGGATAAAATACTCCTGATTAATTGGCTTTGGCTAACTGATGCATGATGGGACAAATAACAACAATGGGAAATAAACTATGAGACTAAATCATGTTAAATTGTAGTTGGGGGTGCTGGAGCCTCTCCAAGCGTCATTCAATTATGTTTATTTCTCCCTTATCAAGAAGCGTCTCTCTACCTCTGTATGAATGCTTCTTATTCCTCCTGATTCATTTTGTGTGTGTGAGCAGCTTACCGTCAGCTAAGCTAAGTATAATTCAGGGTCTGACCAACCTTTTTTTTCTAACCTTAAATGTTAAAATCCTGTCTGTTCTTAGCTCTGTCATTTCAGGTGACTTGTACCACAAAGAGTGGCAGTGCCAGTACTCCCACCATCGGATACAGCCCTGCCACAGGCTTAGGTAACACACACACACACAGATCTGAATGTGAATGTTCTACATGTAATGAAATCTACTAAATTTGACTGTTATTTTACTCTCTGCAGACCCTCCTGAGCCCGAGGACAGCAGTAAACAGGGTGTCAGCATTTCAGCAGCCCCAGTTTACTCTGAGCTGTGGTTCATCCTGTTGCTTGCCATGCTGGGTCTCTTCCTGCTCGCCATCCTGCTGGGCCTTGTGATGCAGAGGTATCGTGACACAGTGTGCAGCAGGTGAACGTGTCACTATAAAGCAAAAGATATACTGTATATATAGAGCTGCAAAACACAGCACACACTCTGTAAAAATACAATTTAATCTGAATAACATTAAAAGAGCTTTTTTTTCCTCTCGCTCTCCCTCTCACTCCCTCTGTTCAGAGCGCTGAGGAAAAATCCCTCAGCCAGAGAGCGCCCTCCGCTGGTGATGCTTCAGAAGACCAGGAAAGCTGGGCGGGAGATGTACATGGTGAGAGGAACAGAGACACAAGCAGCTCAGTGAAAGAACGAGTGACGAGGCAGTGGAACAGGGGGCATCGGGTAGAGGGAGTTAGCCAGTTTAAAAGAGATCAAAGCAGAAGAAAAGTTGGAGCAGAGGATGGAAGGTGAAACAGAAGGAATAACAGGACTGTGTCACAGCAGTTTTATTTGTTTTTATGAAATCTGATGAACTGAATTATAACTATTTTTTTCTGCAGACTGTGTAAACATTTTAGAAAATCCTCTTTGTCAGAGCAACCGTGTGTCAGTGTCTATTCCACCAGAGGGAGCTGAAAAACACCTGCTCCCAGAAAGCTCAGGAAAGATGTTATTTTCTATGCAGCTAACGCATCTGTATATCCTTAATTCATAAAGCTAGTAAGAATTGTGTGAGACGATTGTTTGATTTGTTTCATTTTTCTTTATGGAAATCCAACTCTGGGATTTGTCTCCAGCATCAAACACAATTTAGACCTTTTTGTTTTTTCTATATATAGGTTTACGCTACCTTTTCAGAAATAGGAACATTTCATCTGATCTGTTCAAGTGTGATCCAATTGGAGACAGCAACTTTGTTTTTAATAACACTGCTTCTCCAACTAAATCCTCAAGCTTTTTCATTTATTTTCTAACTTTTCCATATTGTTTTTCTTCATTTCTGTTTCATTTTCTCCAATTTAGTATATTTTTTATTTATTCTTTCCCTCTTTTCTTTTTCCTCCTCTATTGATCTGCCTCTCTCCCTGTCTATCTGTTCCTCCCCATCTCTCTTTCTCTCAGAGGTCATGTCCTGAGTTGTGCTCTAAACATCACTCCAGCTCTGTGCTCCTCCCTGATCGCCCCACAGTAAGAATATCTTCTGGATGTACTGTCAAACCCCTAAATGTTTGTTTCACTGTCCCCCCTGCAGTTTGACACTGTTGCAGACTGTGTTGAGATCAGCAGCATTATTCTTAAAAGCTACATTGTGTACACGGAGGTAGGGCTTTGAGAATTTGCGTGGGGCCTTTCTATGCATGTCTGTTTTCATTGTGTATGCATGCCATGTGTGTGAGTGAGTCGTAAGATTAATTATTATATTACCATAGCTGCTTTGTCAGGTTTCAGGTTTTACAGCTTGTCCTTAAACTGACTTGACTTTGTGTATCCAACAACTAAAATCATCTGATATGTCCAAATTTTATGGCAACAACTACAAATGTACACAGAAGAATTGTCACACTTTAATTTAATTTTGACTATGTTTAATGGCTCCAGAAGAACTGTTTTCTGCTTGTTTTTGTTGATGTTTGCAAACAGCAGCCAAACCTTGCTGAACAGTGCCCCCTGTTGATCATAGGTGGTATTACTAGAAGCAGGTTTATTGCCAGTTTGAATTGAAATTTTCAAACTATGAGAAATAGTTTGAAGCTCACTGTGGAGGCATATTGGTTCAAAGAGTAAAAAAAAAAACAGCAAAAAATAAAAACATAAAATACAATTACTCTCAATTAGGACATGATAAGAGAAAAATGACACATGACAAAATCTAATAAATTTCAGATGTAACAATAGTTGAGAGTTGTACTTTGTACTTTTTTACATTTCAAGAGGAAATGTGAACGTGTTTGCCTTCTTGTCCAGCTGATTTTGATGCCTTGTTTTGTCTCAAAGTTTGAAGTTGTGGAAGCTCTCTTTGGGTAGAATTCCAGTTAAAGGAACATGGCCAGTGTTTTTTGTTTTTTTGCCCAGTTCACCATACATTATATTGCAGCTACTACTACACTACTATTTGTACTACTGCAGTTATACATTGTCAACCATTTATTGTGTTTTATTTGTTGTGTATAGTGCAGATTGAAAAATACAGCGTGCACACTGATATAAAGTGTATATGGTTTATCATAAATGACTTTAAAAAAATCAATTTTTTCAGGGTCTGACTGACACAAAGATAGTTGGTGGCAGCTCACGATTCAGCCCCATGTCTGTCCTGCGAGTTCCCAGTCAGACAGAAGTCAGTCAAGCCTACTCCCAGCATTCCCTGCACCGCAGTTTCAGCCAGCTGATTGACAGGAAGGCACTTATGCTTGAGGAA
>KV751315.1:3187012-3199698 GCA_001698575.1 Mola mola
AATATGTTAATGTTTGATCCATATGTTACAGTTTACAAATTTTATTAATGTGTTCTGGTGTGCAGGTGTGTTTCCTCTTAGGTTAAGGGTCATCCTGTACTGGAAGCTGGTTTATGTTACCTGACATATTGCCACATATTGATATTGACATATTGATCTCATTCACATGTTCTCTTCCAGTATGTGGAGGAAGATGAGTTTGTGGACGCCATAAAAGCCTTAAGTTCTGTGAAAAAAGAGCACACCATGTTCACAGACACACAGCTGTGAGATCAGACCCCTCCAGCGGATCAGCTACCTGCTTCAACAGAATTGGTACGAGTGGGAAAGCTTCTAGTTTCAGAGTGCTTTGAAAAACACGCTAATAATGATCATCCAATGATGACCAATAATTCTCTTCCATAAGTGCTCCGCAACAGTGTTAATAGTGTTTGAATAAAGTTGTAAAATAAAGCCAGATCCAAGGACTGGATTGTTGTTTTCCTGTGGCGTCCAATTGTAACTGTACTTAAAGAGGTGTCTTACACTGCCTGTACAGCTGATAGCATTAATCTGAGCAGAGGCAGGAGTCAGACGTGATTGTGAAGGTGTGGTACGTTACTTCTGATCCCTGCTCAGTCTAACTAATAGTTAGGGCCTTCAACGACTGAATGTTCTTTTAGATTCAACGTCTCTGCTTGCCAACTGTTAGTACATGTAGTTTAGCAGGTTTTTTGTCACTGTTGTGCTTCTTCAGCAGTAAGTTTGTGCAGTATCAGCAGCAATTGTCACTTGGATGTAAAAAGGTAAATGGTCTTGGTGTTAGTTTTATTTCAAAAAATGCCAACTTTTTTTTAAGTATAAAATATTGCTAGGAATCACAAATGTGCCGTCTGATTGTCGTGATGTGCTAACTTGAAAAGCCAATCCGAGATTTTATGTGGCGTTTTTTTGTTTTTGTTTTACTGAAGCATTTGTAGACATGATGTCATTGAATTAAATTTTAAAGTTAGAGGGTTAGACATGGTGAAATTAACTGTATTGGTGTTAGTGCATACATTTGGATTCCACCAATTGATCTTTTAATTAAAAAGCTAGATATCTTAGAAACAATGTTCACTGAAATTAAAATGTAATTTTTTGGGGGTAATGTTTTTTGTTGTTGTTTTTTTTGTATAAAACTGAAAGAAACCTAATGTATTGTTTTAAACTGGCAGTATTATTTCTGGTTGCTGTTTGAAAAAGTCTCACTTATAGATGATTCATTTATCGATGTTTGTATTTCTTGCTGAGAAATTAAAAATAATGGAGGGTGGTCAAGAAAATAATCAAATATTGTACTTGTGTTTTTCATTTTTTGCACATTGTGAGTTCTTGTTTTGATGGCAGACACTCTCATCCGTTTCATTTTGCTTAGCGTCAGCCAAGACTCACTCCTGATAGATCTGTCTCACACCCACCTGTTTCCCAGTTTTTACTGTGCCAAAACAAGGGCAGTGTGAACAAAGACAATTTTTAACATTTTAATATCATTTTACATCATCGAGAGCAAAGATAATATTTGTAACTGGTTGCAGGTACAAAATCACATTTCATTATGCTTTGTACTTTGTTTAATTGGATAGTGACAAATAATGATAATCATGTTTTATCTAGATGTATTAAAAAGCAGCACAACACAAATGTACCGATTCCATATTCAACGTGATATCAGTGCATGAGAACATGAAGCTTTACAGTGACGAGGCACAGAAACAGCAGTGATGCAGGAACGTTTGAGAGGAGGTTAATTATGGGTTTCACTTTAAAGGAGAAGTGCGTGGACATTAGCAGCATCTAGTGGTGAGGTAGTAGAATGCAACTGAGTGCTGCCTCGCCGTTTTCCCTGTCCGAGCACGTAGAACTACGGTGGCCGTCTGTGTTCGATCCTCCATTTAGATTAACGTATGTTAAAAAACTTGGGAAAAACTTCCAGCAGACTGCTGACAAAAAAACTCCTTGTGCTCCTGCTTCTTTGTGGCCTTTTACTGGGGTGAATCTTGTCATTTGTTGGATTTCAGTGCCACTTCAGTATACAAACACAAAGGCTTTTTGTCTGTTCTTGGCAACCGTAGTAACATGGTGGCAGAAGATGGTGCTCTCCGTGGAAGGGAGACCCAATAACGTGAGTACAAATATATCTCTCTAAAATTACATATACACTACGGTTTTTGATTAAAGGTGATGACACACTTTTGTTAACACATTGACGAAGATTATTATATTAGACGTTTGACTACTAATTTCACTGAATGTTTGCATGTGAGGAGGTTGGCGGCAGGAGAGAAACACACTGAATGCATGTGAATTTGCTGTTCAGATTGGCTTAAGACAAAATGCCATTTCAGTTCGTTCTTTTCTGCTGAGTTCATATGTGTCATCAGCTGACAAAGCAAACACACATGCACACACACACAAGCAGCTGGTATTTCCATCCAAACTCCGCTGCAGTCGTTTGGTTTTGCTGCTGCGCCCCTTGAGGAACATCAAGGCAAGTATGAAATTAACTAACTGGCAGTGAGAAGAAGCGTGCCCTCGCTCAAGGACAAGCAGACTGACAAGGACACTTGTGAAACATCCACAGCTATTGTCAGCTGCTGAAGGAGGGAGAGCTTGTGAAAAGAGAGCTCGTGGACTGATTGTAAGGGACAGTACGGCCCTGAGCCACACACACACACAGGGTTTTATTAAAGTCATAAATCACGGTGACGACAGACGGCGTCTCAAAGACGCGACTGTCTGAGAGGGAAGGTTAGTGAAATGAAAGCGCTGCTGAGACACGCGCACACACGTCAGTGATGCACAAAGAAAACAAAATTTGTGCACTTTGGCTGGGTACCCACTCTAACCAAGCCACTGTCTATTTCCTCTTTCACGAAGTCAAGTTTTAAAGGTGAAACTGGTCAAATAACAAATTGTAACTGCTATAAAACCATTAATATTGAGGTTTTTTGATTTGTTGAATCAGAATCAACCAAGATACTTTGAAATTCAAATAATTCCTGAACGTTGAACGTTCAGCTGCGTTTAATCAGTTGCTTTGCGGGGAAAACTAGAGTGAAGAACGTGAAAGACTATCATATTATCTTTGTCATTTGTAAAAACAACAGTGGCAATTAAGATGTGAGGGATTTTATAGCTTTGCAATTAAATTCTGTACATTATCACTGTCAGTGATGATATACTTTTATTTCATCACTGTCATTGTACCGATTCACCTGAGTTAAAGAAAACACCAGCTTTTGAGAGTTTTTAGTAAACACACTCTTTGTTTATATTGCATGAACCCTGTGTTGAGTATCAACACTGTATTTGATCATAAGTGAGTACTGTAGTACAGTAAATATTACAACAACATAATGCAGCACTTCAAACACACACAATGTAAAACTTTGATCAATAGAGCAGTTTAAACAAATAGATATGTATTCCTTTTAGCTCGCCAACGTCTGGCTGTAATATCATGTAAACATAGCCAGAAAGGAACCGAGGACAAACACTTTAAACTTTATCATTTTATAGAAAATAAACACTGGCAAGTTACTTTATATATTAGTCTTAATAGTGCAAGTGCAAACGCAGTTAGGTCCGAGATTTATAGTCATTTCAGTACAGGCAACACAATTATTGACAATATGTAAAGAACAACGGTGTATATATCCACACAGACTCACACCAATGCATCCACATGAGGACTTTGTTTTGAATATGTATTTCCAATACATTTGATTTGTGTATCGATGTAGATCTTTGTACAGCAAGAAGCGAGCAAATAATATTACTGAAAAAGAGGTGAGATAACTGCTGGATTTGGCAATACTTAACCAATTCATCACTAGCATAACATGGCATCAATGCCATGGCAACAATTTTTACTTCTCTCCATTCAATGGTTATGAAAACATATTGATTTATTAACTGTTCCCAAAGCAGAGCCTTTTGGAAATCATTTAAAATTCCCCCATCTTTTTATGCTACAACAAGTATTTGGTAACCAAGGTGCACTGGTTCATTTCTTACAGAGCATACAGTCACTATTTCCCATTTTATGTTTGGGAACAAAGCTACTTATTAAAATTCTGCAAATGTTGTGAAGAAGGATGGACTTTAAAGTTTGAACCTACATCAGGGTTATTTACAATATACGGCAGATGCTGATAAATGAATATGTAATGCCTGTCAATTTAACTACTGACCACCCATTAAAGAAGATTTGGCCTACTGTAAATCTTCTATAAGTGGAACATTACACGAGCTTCACAAACCTTTGGTTGGAATCCGTTTTCAGTCAAAACACACAAAACAGGCTGATTGCCGTTAAACTAGCTAATTAAGGCACTGCAACAGTCATCCAAACCACAAACAAGACGAATTAGTCTGCTTCACATGGAGTAAAGTGATGTAAGTGTAGGTCCTTTTGAGTACTGAGCTATGTGTAGTTATATTGTGATACTGTAAACAAAAATAAAATATACATAATTAGTAGTGTGATTTTGCACAGGCACCTCTGTTTAAATATGAAGGTCCAACATTGATTTAACATTGATGTTTTTTTAAATCACATTTACAACAGTTTTATCTTAATAGACTGCTTTTTTTCATGTTCAAACTCTGGCTGTCATTGATAAGGACTGCTCTCCATTTAAGTGAGCTACTTCAGCTGTGTTTTGTATTGTGCACAGCAGCTCACTGCATCACAATCAAAACCTGCTTTTCCCTGCTATGAAGAGTCAAAAACACTAGCTGAGGACGCTCTTAAGCCACTCTTATCTTACCCAAAGCAGTTAGCCTCCAACACAGCGACACATGCTATCCTTTAGACTTTTGTAGCCATGTTAGCTTAGCTGTTCTTCACTGCAATGCACCCCAGGAATGTTTCGCTGCACGCTACAGCTGAAAAAATTACTTCTCAGCTACCTTTTAGCATCTTTACTGATCACCAACAATAACCACTGAGTCTCCAGCTGAAGCATTAGGACTCATGTAGCTGCCATGTTTCCACGTGTTTACAGGAAGTTGGAGTAAAAATTAGTTGAAAAACAGTTTGGAACATTCTGTATTTGAGAGGGGGCTGGACCTTTCAAGAAATGTAAACAGTGCCGAAAGGTCCGAAAATTTCTCAAAAATGTAACTGACAAAAATTAAAAATGTTTTTTAAATGTGAAGATTTGCTGCTTTCTCTAACTATTAGTTGAAAATCTGGATTTTCTTAGATTTTACATGTTTGGTTTTTGATGTTTTGTTTAAGCTTGAATAGTTTGCGTCAGCTTTGGAACAGTCATTTCTATCAGACTACAGTTAAAAAAAACCCCAACTCATGAAGTTTCTCATAAAAGCACAAACTGTGTCTTTGTTAATTCCATTTGGCTTCTGTTAGCTGTTTTAGGGTCTCACAAGAAGAAGCATTCTTTAGAAAGTGTTTAAAAACCCACGTACGGAGTCATTCCAGTGTTCCTCACTTTTATAATTGGAATGGGACAAAGGGTCCGAGCTCAAGTTTAGAGTTGTTTGTTCCAATCACAATAGAAGATTAAAAGAATATTAAACTAGTTACCATAGCAACACATATACAACCCCCGCCGTTTGACTACAGCAGGGAGTGTATCTACTTGTTTTTATTTTAGTTTCAAGAATGTTGTTGAGTTAATGGTTTACAGGACACATCAACCAATGCTCCTGACAACATTTGGCATGTTTCGGTGGTTCCTGTATGTTTGTTAAGATGTGGGGTGAATGACGCCAACACGGGGCCAAACACCAACTTGTGCACCTTGTCAGGACTAACTGTTCCCTTTGTGCCGGAAAGTGCTGACCTCATCAAATGTTAAGATCACCTGAAGTAAACAACGGAAGCAAACTGAGATGGGAGCTGCAGTTGCACCCAGCAGATTTTACAAGCTTGACAGTGCGTGAATTTGTTCAGGAGTTCAAAAGCAAAATGCACTGAGCCCTGGTTGAGACGGCTTCCTGTCAGAGTTCATTTAAGTGTGGTAGCATCTCATGTCAGAGGAGGAGCCTTCATCCAGTTAATGAAACATATTGGGAGGGTGCTGTTGAGTGCAGTAGATTCGACATTCCTCCTCTGTTGTGATATCTGTGACCCGTCTGAGGGTCACAGGCTGCTGTCCTGGCTGGACAGCTCAGGGGCCAGCTTCCTGTGTCGAGGTGACGTGGACGAAGCCAGTTTGGTTGGGGAGGGGGAGGTGTTAGAAGAGGAGTCGCTGCCACCACCCTCAGACCCAGAGGGGAGGGAGGAGAGGTGGGGGACTGGAGGGGCCCTCTTCCTCCCCAGGAAACCTCCTTCTAGTACCCCCCTCTTCCTCACACCTCCGTCCGCTTTCCCCGGGTCTCCTGCCGATCCAACGCCGTCTGCCTCCTCCGACTGTGGGTGCACCTTTCTCCTGACGTCTCCTCCAGGAATTGGGCTGTCGGGAGGTTGTAGTTGAGACTCCTGACCGCCATCTGGCTTCACCCCGCAAACGCCAGCAGCAGCTGACATAGCGCCGTTGTTTGTGGCAGAGCAGGAAGTGGCCGTTCGGCAGGTCCAGAACTCCATCGCCGTGGCTCTCCTGTCACCGTCCTCAGGCCCAAAGTCACAGAGCGAGCGGCGGGTGTCGGGAGCCTGGCTGGGGCCTTGTGTGGATGTCTGACCTGTGCTGTCCAGGACCCCTCGACTCAGGCTGAAGTTCTGGAAATCTCTAAGGAAACACAGATAGATGGGACTGCGTCAGTCACATATGTCTGTCCACACTCATGTAAATATCTGACAGAACATCTGGTCACACGGTGCATTGACAATCATCTGAAGCTCAATGTCGAAAAACTCAGAGAGCTTGTGGTGGACATCAATGCTTCAAATATGGATGTTGCAGCAAAGAACCTCTAAATTCTAAAATATGGATGCAGCACTGAAGATCTAAACAATCCAATCACTGCTTCTGTTCCTAAATTTGGATGTTGAATAATGGCCGGAAAAGTGATAGTGTTCACAAGGATAGGAGAGATGTTGTTGGCCTTTGACCTATGAGCACCAAAATGTAGTCACTTCTTTCTCTACTTCA
This sequence comes from Mola mola, assembly GCA_001698575.1. Classification (NCBI taxonomy): domain Eukaryota; kingdom Metazoa; phylum Chordata; class Actinopteri; order Tetraodontiformes; family Molidae; genus Mola; species Mola mola. Next base: position 3,194,092 of record KV751315.1, read on the forward strand.
GGAGAACATTCGCACCAAATTTGAAAAATTTCAATCAAGGTGTTCCTGGGATATCGGGTTGAAAAGAATGGGATGGACGGATGGAGCTGGCCATGGCTATCACCGGTACTGAAGCGTAAAAATGCAGACAGTATAAACATGTTGTTGTCAAGATAGCGTGCAGTGAAACTTCCAAAACCAGCTGCTCGTGTTGCTCGTTCCCGGGAGAGATCAGCAACTTTTCATGTCTCCCAGCTCTGTCCGTGGCAGCTCCTCCCCGTCAGGACTGATTAGAGCTCAGACAGATGACAAAGTGCTGAGTCTCTTCAGGGGAAGTGCACCACTGTGATGGTCAAGTCATCCAAAACACAACAGATGGTTATAGTTTCACTAGTGTCAGGTTTTGAAATATCCATCTAGAGCAATTTTCATTTGTGTTGCTCGCCATGTTAGAAAAGTTTACAAAAACAAAAACATTTTCTTTTTTGCTCTGAATAACACACAGCTGAAATAATGGATAAAAAATGTATCTGCATGGCTTGAAACAACCAGCAGTCATATAGATTTTCTGTCATTTGAGTGAAACAACCCTTTAATGCTGGCACAGGGTAACAAACTCTGCTAACCAGGTGGGATATCTCATATCTCAGTTTCTGGATCAGGAAAGTGAAAAAAAATGTTGGCCGTCCGCTAACAGTCAACCGATCGCAGGCTGTGTTTTCAACTATTTGGCAGCTGTGATCTGGAGCGCGCTGTGCAATGGAGGAACCAGGAACTGTCATCTTTGGCTTAAAACGTTGCTCCAAGCTGAAGGGCAGGCGCACAAAGAAACTTAACGTCAAGTCCTGCTTTAATGCATGTGAACAGTGAGAGAAAGACGTCACCGGTAGCTGTGGAAGGACTCTGTTCGTCGAGCGCGGGCCAGCAGAGGGCTCTCTCTGTAGGGTCGCACAGCTCCGTAAGTAGCCTGGGTCTCGGGAATGGGCTCTGGGGCCTGTAACTGCAGACTGAAACATATTCAGGTGAAACAGCAGCGTCAGAATGTTTTATTGTGGAAACACTGCTGCGACAGTTCATTTTACTGTATATTTCAATACATAAATGCATGTAGAATGCTAGGTTAGGGTTTGTGCGGTTCTAACCTCGAGCAGGACTCTCTAAGTCTCGTGTAGTGCAGCACAGAGGGGGCGGGGCTTATATTAGGTGTAGCACAACGGGAGGTGCTCAAGTCACACTGGTCCAACAGCTGCAGCAACTCTTCCTCTGTCGGTCCACCCACATCTGTCACACACACAGACACACTCGACTGTAAATTCACAATATTACATATATCACATTCTTTGCAATGTTGCCGTTCTCATCTCCTCACCCTCTCTCTTACGCTCCTCTCCTTTGTTAGCCGTGTCCATTGCAGTTGTCAGGTCCCACATTTGGATGCTGCCGTTGCCATGACCAGTGAACAGATAGCGTCGAGGTCGCGACCCCATCCGGCTCGAACCCTCACACTCACGTACCATGAAGCAAGAGATGGTGGTCCCGTCCACAGACTGCACCTCGCAAATCCTGACACACACGTTAACATGGAGCAGCTGCATGTAAAATCCTTCTCGTAATAGAATGATTAACAAATGTCAAAAACAAGTGCCAAAGGCTTTCAGGTATGTTGAATAAATATGGAAAATAAAGAAATTTGCAAGATGAAACATTCCACCTCGTCAAAGAACAAAGATATGTGGGGCAACGGTGAAAGAAAGACACAAAGACAATAATTTTACCTCTTTCCCGTCGATGAGAGCCTCACAAACAGCTTGTTGGTGATGGGGATCACTTTCTGTATGAAAACCTGCTGGTCGTCTCTCTCTCCAAATGGACCTGAAAGCAGAAAAAACTCGGTCAGTCTCTGCCAGCCATCTGAAACCTTGATCCTGGATCAAGCTGTAGAACACAGGTAAAATCAACTCTAAAATAAATTAGTGCTTGATGCATCTTGTAATGTGTAATCTTTTCTCATGTGTCTTTAAACCTGCAGTCTGGAGCTTCTGTCTCCCTCATCTGCCTTCAGGCATAATCAAACAAAAACTGTCATCGTGCTCGTGGTGCCATATGTTCCACCTACAGGTGAGCCAGCAGAACCAGATTAAAAACCACTGGTACACTGTGATAAACAAGATGTTAATTTATATGAAGAAATTCCAGCAACATTTATCTGACAGCCAAAGACTTGTGGCAGTTTAAATACTTAGCAAGCATCAAGGCATTTTACTAACACACTTTCACATCTGCAAAACCTGCTTTCTACTGAATCTGACTGTAGATCTCTTCCTTCCTCTTCCACCAGCTATCCTTTCCTAATATTTACATCAATTTATTCTGAACTCTGGTATTTTTCAACCTAAACCTTATTTCCCAGTCTTTTGGGCTGTAAAATTTCACAAAATGCATCTCCAGTATTGAGTTCATTCACTAGGGCTGTTTAAATCAACAAGGTTATACAATGCACAGGTAAAGAGGAGGTCAAAACCTAAGAAATAAATCCTTTTTTTGTCAGTAAGTATCTACTCCATGTTAACTGACACTTGCATAATGATTTGCGAGTAGTAAAGGCGACTTATTTCTCCTATTTTGACTTGCCCTCAGCCATTGCATTTTATAGCCTTTTCACAGCATTTCAACTCAATACCGCAGTAATTATTAAAGAAATATGCATTTTATGAATTGTTAGAGCCTGAGAGACCAGGTAAAAGGCCTTTAGTGCGAAAATAACTCCTTTAGAGCTCTCACCTATATCGTTCCCGGAGCAGTAGCTCCCATGGCTCTCCGTCTCCTCCAGCGACAGTATTTTAAAGGAGGCCAGCGGGGTGGAGCCCGGCTGGGTGGAGATCATCCCTCTGAACCGGGTCACTGTCCACGTCCGGACGTGGTTGTTGTCTGCGCAGACTGTTGCACAGGGAAAAAACACAAAAAAAATGCACAAGATTTCAATCCCTCTATAAACACCCAGGTGTGAAACAGAACCAAAAAGAGGTGCTAGAATGTGTAACAACAACAACGTGCACATGCCTTTTCTGTTCTCTTTACCGCCTGTCACAGCTTCCTCACCTGATACCAGATGTTTTTCAGACAGCATGATCTTTGTGACTGGGCTCCTGTGAACAGTGAACGTTTGAAAGAGCTGGGGGCCTGATCCCACTGTCTCCGGGTGTTGCACAATCACTCTCACCGCTCCGCTGCTGGTCCCGTAGGCTATCTCTATCCAGTTCCCACTTACGCCTGAGAGCAGACAGGACAGAACACTTCATTCTCAGGGCAGTCACTTATTTATGCGACATCCAAAACTGCCTGCTTTATATCCCAAGAGGTGAAACCGGATGTAATAAAAGAGGATCTACTGACTGGTTTTAGGTGTGAGGTACACAGACAGCGCAGTGATGGCATCATTTGAAGGATCGTGATACAGCTCCGTCACCAGAAGATCATTGTCCTTCATCCTCAGCGGAAACTTTTGCATGTCTGAAGAGAAAACAACAAAAGTGATTATGTGCTCATTTGATTTTATAAAATCCAGACCCTGCGTCTAATCCTCTCTCTGACTCCATTACATGAAAAATACTGACTGAAGGTGCTTTTGGTAGAACTTTATGAGCAGAAATCATAAAAAGTGACCCCAAAACCTCTCAGTTGATTTCATCAGCATCCAATAAACCCATAGCCTGGAGTACGTACACGTGTATGTGTTTGTACCTATGTAGTAGATGGATCCGTTGTTGCAGCCCAGCAGTAGGAACGATCCCGCTGTGTCACAGCTGGTAATAGGAACCACATCTTGAACCTGACGGATAAAAACATAAAGGTGAAAAATTATAACTGAATTTCAGCTGGAATCACCCATGTACTGGAGTTTTAATGACTGAATTCAACTAAACACACAGTGAACATCGCTGATGCTCCATGATCTTATGGGGATGGTCACTCACTTGGTGACAGAGGAAAACCAAAACATGGAGCAAAATCGCCAAACAGACAAACACACACACACTCTCGTCGTACCTGCCAGTGCTGTGTGACTGCATTCCACACTCCAACCTTCCCTGTATGGCTTGTAGCCACCAGCTGGTTTCCAATGAAGAAGAGGTCATCGACAGGTACACCGAGACTGAAAACACCTGTTGGGGTGGCGAAAGGTTAAAGTTGTCACAAATTGGCAAATTGGAAGAACTAACGTTGTGATGTGTCACTGGATTTTCTTTTTAATACATTCGACTCTGCCTTTGAGCCAAACATTTCACATCACTATACTATATCACCTTCCCAAAGTGTTTACCTATCTCGCTGCCACCGCCTCCATCTTGTATGCTCCACAGAATGATGCTGCTCTCTGAGGCAGCGGCCACCATCTTGTCCTTGTCTCCATGCGGGCCGCCAACAACCTTGGCGTTGAGCGCGATCCGTTCGATGGTCCAGTCGAGGTAGGGGGAGGAAAACACCTGCTGCCAGCCAGAAGATTCCTTTATCCTGTAATTGAATCAACACACACAAACATACGATGTTCATTACTCTCATTAAATAGTTTGCAAAGTTCTAAGATGAATGTATGGTACAGATACATAACATTCAACACATAATTGCTCCCTCTTCGTGACCAACTGAATGTTTCCCACCTATGACCATATTGTGCGTTTACCTGTAGCAGATGACAAAGTGTGCATAAGCTGCTACAATCCAGTTGTGGTGACCCCCTATAATCAGCACCTTCCTGGGATCAACCACAGGACCTGAACACACATAAAATTCACATCAAAACACTAACTTTATACACCAATAATCAACTACAGTCAATTTCTGTTCTGTTCTGTCATCAGCCCTCTTTTATTGTAAATCACTTCTCGATAAAAAACATCCATCCCGTCCTTGTTTATCGCGGCCGACTATATTCTCTGTTCTCCTCCTCGGTGGCGAGCAGGACGGCGTGAATCTACGCTACCTCAGTCAGCGCACTAAAAGGATGTGTCAGGTCACATTAGCTCCAGCATTAATGCACTCTCACAGAAACACACGCACGCACATGTGGACAAGAGTAAACAGCACAAACACAGAACCAGTATGAACATACACATAACCAGTGTGCGTGTTAGAGCACATGCACTATGCAGTCTGTTGACAGCAGGCAGACGAGTCATTTCTACAGTTTCTTGCACTTGAACATAACAGCTGTAAGTATAGAACCTACAGATTACTACCATTATGTTTGGATGTCGAAGCATATTTGCGTCTGCAGGTCACTCACCCAGTTTGCCGTTGTGGTTCGTTCCAGGTGGGTCAGAGAGTGAAGGATGAGGAGGGGGACCAACGCAAGCGAAGCCCTCCGCTCCACTTGGACCAGGCCTCGCATCCGAGCAGGAGCCAGAGGCTGCTGAGGCAGGACTCGACTTACGGGCAGGAACAGCTGTCAAGGAAAGACACCCAGAATTTCATAACAAAAATAAACACACACAAAAACAGATTGTTTCCTGCCTGCATTTACTGAATGCTGGTCTCTCAGGTCTTTACCTGGAGGCGGCAGGTAACCGTGGAACAGAACACTGCCACATGATGAACGGTCCAGTTCCTCACACAGCAGCAGCCGCCGCA
>KV751315.1:3199721-3239141 GCA_001698575.1 Mola mola
CACACACACACACACACACACACACACACACACACACACACACACACACACACACACACACTAAGGTGAACCCACAGTGACATGAAACATATTCTTCAAGATTAAGTGAAAAATGAAATGCTTCCTTTTGTGTTGACTTATTTTGAAAAAATTAATGAGAAATTACACACAACTAGTTTGGTCCTGTTTTTGAGTCGGAGAAGTCTACCCTTATGTCATTAGTTTGTAAATAATCTGCACTGTTTCGAATGCATCCGCTGTGCATATAGGGATTCTTATCTGATGATCAGTTTGCACAAAGGTAAGGTTCCCATTCAGGTACCCAGACAATACAGGGAAGTTACAAACACTGAAACAGGAAATAAAACATTAGCACAAACAGAAACAAGGTTCTGACCTTAGTTAAGATGTATTTGTAGCCAAAACAACTCATGAAATTATAGAGCAAATCATGCACCACTAAGCAGTTCAAACTGTGCCCCCCAAAACATAGACACTCTTCTCATATAGATTTAGATAGATAAATTTAATTCTAGAAGAAGTAGGTGCATTATGATCAACACCACACATCTGTATCTGCACTGAGAGCAAGGCTACTGCTTCCAAATACTCAAAACACTTTGAGTAAAAACACACCCAAAGGAGTTATTCCGTAAAACTCTGCCTCATGTCGAAGGACACTGATGTTGACACCCCTGCAAAGACAGCAAAGACATTCTGGTTAAATCATTTTTTTTTTTTTAAAAACCCACCACTCTAGGACATTTTCCGAGTGGGTGTCAAGACTTCTTACCGCAAGTCCAACTCTTTGGTTCGGAGGAAATTCAGAATTGGTGCAAAAGCTGTAGGGTCTCTGTCGATAAATATCTAGAAGGGACAGATGCTAACACGTAACTGCAGGGCTTAATCAACCATTACAGTTAAGTGATATATTAACTTAAACTTAACTTAAAATGAACAATAATCAGATAATCATTAATAATTAACCCTTACAACACCACCAAGTAAAAGTGCAGAAAATCCCTAAATTATGACGATTTCCCATTAAAATAATTTTTTGGTCACAAAGAACGACATTACATTAACTGTGTTAGCTGTTTCACTGATTTTACACATTTCATTGACTAAGGAAGCATTAAAAATTGGCATGTTAATCTGTCATTCAAATAATAAGTTGTCACCTTACACAAAGAAAGCATCAGCTAACAACAGACAAGAGAAAGGAATGGAGGACTGAACCCTTGATTGTGGGAAGTGGGTAACAGAATTTGTCTAATACAGCCTTAAGCAGAGTAAAGTCATATTTTATTCATTTATACATTTGTGGGGCTTTGTGCAGGAAAACAGAGCAAATGTCACGTCATATCAGCTGGAAGCTGCCGGAGGATTCTGTCCCAGTTTTTAAATGAGAAGCAACAAAGGCTATACTTACGGCTCCAGTTTCATCTCGAAGAGTGGAGATCCTTCCACTTAGCAAACTGGAAAACATGCACGCACACAAAGCGCTCCAGTTAGCACTTCTCCCTTTATACTGATTATCTGCACACTAGCAGCTACTCTTGAATCGACTCTACATCGCCAAGTATTGCAGCCTCAGCATGTGGTGCTGCCAGTCTGTGTGAGGAATGACGTTTTACATTGGCAGCAGACAGGTGCGCTGGCAGACTGACTGGCAGGCTTTCAGCACTACGTGGTCAGCTGTTGTCCAACTGTGAGCTCATGCCAGTGTTTGAGTACGTGGTATTTGCACAGCCCTAATCAGCTGTTTCAATTAAACCGAGCCTTTTCCTTCCCGATCAGGAATCACACCCAAATAACTCATTAGAAACAGATATTTTCCATCCCCTGAGGGCGGAGTATGAAGCAAAGAAAGGATACAGAGAGACAGGCACGAGATAATGGAACATGATCATCCCTGCTTAATATTAATTATGTAATACACATTTTCCACTACTCACTGAGTCCTTGACCTGTTTCTGGTAGAGCTCCTACATGCTGTAGCAACTAGTAGAGGTTCATTAGCCTTGTATCAGGGGCAGCCTGGAGGAAGTAAATTTACTCCATTGTGTTCCCACGTCATCTCGTTTAAGAACCTCTGGGTGTTATGGCAATTCCAGCAGTGAAGTGGATGGATACAGTACACATTTTTCCATACACAGCTATGTGTTCCTAACCATATACTGTATTACACAACTTATTGTCATTAAACAACACAAGACTGTAATAATTTATATATAGATTTAGTTACATAAAATGGATGATAACTTATTCTTCTGGTGGTGAGTGGAGGATGAACTGAGTCTGAGGAATAAAGCTGTAGTCTGGTGGCAGCAGATACATCTGTATCCCTCAATGATATCGCTCATGTTAGGTAGACGATACCAGTTGTTTTATTGTGCTGCTCATTTTTTATTTATACAGCCCCTTTAAAACAATTAGATGCACAAACCATCAGTCTGTAATGTTTCGAGTCAGGATGCTTATGTTGCTTAACAATCTCTACCTTTGATCCTATCTAGTCTTCCTGCTAAATAATCCACAGATACCAATGTTTCAAATGATTGAGCCGGCTGGATAGAATTCATGTGGCTTTTCTTTTGTTGACCATGTTCGGATGACATGAAAATAGCAGTTGAACAAACAGTGTAATAAAGTCCAAACGTTAAACCAACCTTGAGAAGAAGGAGTCTGGGATCCACATCAGAGTCTGTCTGGAGGTGCTGAACCTGCAGCATGAAGACACAAAATTCACACTGACATAAACATTTATTACAAGGTTGGAAACTGTGAGGTCGGTCCGATAATTCCTTAGACTCTTACTACTGTATATAATGTGGTCAATTTCAATTATCAACAAACCCGGGTGTGTGTAAGGGAGCATTACGGACAGTTTGTGATAGAAAACAGGGTGGTGATGGAGGTAAACAACCTTGAGTAGTGAATCTACTCGAATTAATTACATCCATGGCTGCCTGGTGGTGTAGACATCATCATACACGTAATGATACCCATCATCTGTCGAGCCGTCCCTTTTCTTCCTTCGCTGACGAAGCTTACCGTGTTCCGCCGACGTTCAGCTGGATGATATCTCCCATCCCGGGTGCTGGGATGTTACCATTCGTAGCCATGATGAACAGACCGACGGGCTGTTAGGGGAAATGCTGCTCCGCTATAGCTGCTGCTGCTGCTGCTGTCACGACAGCTAGCCTGCTAACCCTGCTCTGCCCAGCTCCGCAGTCTCCTCGCAACCTCTCCCTCGTCCCACCGTCCATATAACAGCCGCTACATACGACGTTTGCAGACGGCTTCGCTATTGTTAAGACCCCGCATGGTAAGGAAAGAGAGCCATGGGAGCCGTGTTTTTATCAAAAAGACAAAGGAGCCCCTAATTCTTTCAGTGGGCATGTGCGTATCACTGCCCTGTGTGTAACTGGACCGCAGAAAACATCTTGCGTAGAATAACAACATGAAACAGCTGTACAGAAGACGTGCAAGCGAGGTGAGAGCGGGAACGACGTAACACTTCCGTTTTCGTTTACACCTCGTGGTTTGGACGCCCAATGTTTACGACCGCATTTTTCCCAAGAAATGTTATGCGAAAAGAATGCACACGATATAGCTATGTAGCATTTGGTTGTGGGTTTTGATGAGTTACTGAAATCGTTATATGAGCTATAGTTTAGCCTTTACATGGCCACTGGGCCTTTCACGAACTACTCCCGTGAGGATGTAATCTATCTTGATTGTTCTCAGAGCGCTCACCCCTTTTAACAAAACTTCGTGTGCGCTTGATTTATTGAAAGCAAACTTAGAAGGCAAATGTACTTGAGAATGACAATAAAATTTGGGAAAAAAATGTTTTATTAAAGGAGTTCCCAAAAAGAGTTACTTCATTGAAAAAAATAGTGTCGTTTTTAAAGGTGTTTGGTGTAAAGAAGGCGAGGCGACATGTTCAACACACATTATATCTTGGTATTAAAGCCGTCCTCTAGGAGTTACAAACAACCCACACGGAGATGTTATTCAACTCCGTAGATGAGACATTTATTAACCAAAATTTAAAAAAAAAAAATCTTGCTGTAATTGTGTATTTCCCATTTGTTGGGCAGCTTATTTGGACGCCCTGGCAGCGCCTCTTCACTGCTGCGCTCTCTGCATACAAACAAGCGCTCCCTAAGTGCCGCCCCGCCCCTCCCACTCCTGCTCAGAGAAGGGGACTGGAAGTTGAGATTTAACAACATATTTTGTGACGAACTAGCGTTTCTCTTTCATAACGTCTCTTTTTTTTTTTTACTGCTTTTAATCAGAATGTAACACAAGTTCGTTTCGTTGAGTTGAAGTTGTCTGTTCCACGGTAAGATATTTACACATTACTTCATAGCTTTATGTTTATTTACCTTCCACTAGCTTGTTAGCCCTGGGGAAAGTTAGCAAAGGAGTGGTAGGCTTAACTAGCTAAACAAACTTAATGATGAAACTTAATACTGATTACTGGCCCCCGTCAGGTTTGCTGCAGCAGGTAGTTAAAGTGTTTTGGAGTTCTGCAGCAGTACTGCTGCTTTGCCTCCAAACTAATAATGCAACATACAACTTATCCCGTCTCAACATTAGCCGCATGGATTTGTTGGCTGTTAATGTCTCTATGAACTCCTCATATCGTGATATTATCATTGTTCCCTCTTCTTTGGGAAAAAATACAGAACACAGGTCATGAAAAAAACTTCATACTACTGATACAGCAAACAGTATGACTGAGTTGGTGTTAACATCAGCCATATGACTCCCCTCCCCTTATCTGCATGTGTCATTTGTTTACATTAATCCTCTCTGCAGTGCTGCCTGATTTAAAGCCAGGTCAGAAAAGAAAATGGATGTGTGACCAGCTCAGGCAGAGAAAGGAGAAAGAAAGCTATACATTCCTTTTCACTCTTTGCCATCCAGGAACTGACAGCAAAAAGACAAGTTGTCCCATAATGTCGGGCCCACAGGGGAGAAGAGATGGCGAAGAGGGGAACTTGCCAGAGGTCACAGCATTACACATGTCCAGCAATAGTCAACAGGTACAAGGTGGAGCACCTGTGTCCTCCATACAGCCCCCTGCCACTACAGCGACAGAGGATGAGGATGAGAGTGAGGATGAGTCTGAGATCCTGGAAGAGAGTCCCTGTGGTCGCTGGCAGAAACGCAGAGAGGAGGTAATGGCTTACATGTGATGTGTTTAACAAAGCAGTCATGGGACGCATCACATTCTTCGACATCAATCACATTTCTTGGAACTTTATTACAATTAGGTGACAAATTCAGTCAATCGACTTTCTAAACTCATATCAGGACCATAATTAGTGAGGCAGTGTTGTTACTTATTAGTATCCAGTAAACCTGTAATCATGTGTTTGTGATAAATATCTCCCTTTTTTATGTTAATAGTCAGAAGTAGGACTGCAAAATTACTCGCAAAGTCATTGTAATATGTCTAAGTGCAATATAATAACCTCATGAAGCTGTGCGAATATAATAATGAAGTTCTGTAGTGCTGCAGGGATGTTCTGTGCTAGTCAATCCCAAGCAAACGTCACATCTGCTTTTCAGTGAAAGTGAAAATTATGATGCTAAAATGATCATTTCCATCAATCGCAAATCATATCACTATCACTATCTGTATAAAATAATTCAATTTTTGTATATATCTTGCAGCCTTAGCCACAAGGCCTTAATTATATTAAGAACATTATCAAGGCAGCGCTGCAGTCAAGTCAAGCCAACTAAGTATGGGTCAAACATACATTACATACTTGTCTTCAAGTAGATGATAGAAAGAAAATATTGAAATAAAGAATGACAGGAGAAAACACAAGACTGTGTTTGCTTAAATGGGATGATGGTGTATGTAAGTTATCGAAGATTTTCTGTTCTTTCGCTTTTTTACTATTTTGTGTCTTGTGTTTCATTTGCTGGGATCATGTATTATCTCATATAGGTGAACCAGCGTAATGTTCCAGGGATAGACGCTGCATACTTGGCCATGGACACAGAGGAAGGGGTCGAGGTGGTCTGGAATGAAGTCATGATCTCAGAGAGGAAGAACTTCAAGCTACTGGAGGTGAGGCCCAGCATTACACTGTAGTAAAACAGCTAAATATGCACATTGGTAAATATAAATATTGCATAATTATTATTTGTTTTAATTATTATACAATGTAGTTTTGTTTTAACATGTAATTGTGAATTCACTAAAAATGAACTGGGACAAGAAGTAATGTTTTTTTCACATTTTATCTAGTTTGGGTAGTAAACTTTTTTTAATTAATGAATGTTAAAGAATCAAGTTACTTGAATAAAATTATTTCACCTTTCGTTGAAAGTATTTAACAAATATTCCGTCTTGTCCTATTGTTAGCAGCTAGAGAATCTCCAGATTGTCAGCAGGATACGTGTACACAGTGCATTTTTGTCATCGTCTGTTATAGGGCTAAAAATGGTGATTAGCATTATCAGTTTTATAGAATGTTTTTATTTTTTAGTCTGAAAAATGTCAGAAAATTGTTTGTGTTCACTTTTCAACTTGATAATTCTGTCTCGTCAGCACTCTACACCCATTAATATTGTTGTTATTGTTGTTATTGTGAAATTGGGTTCTTTCAGTCAATTAATCCACAAATAGGTCCAGCTCTAGTATTTTATCACAATCACAAATCAACCTTTATATCTGAAAGGGAGCAAAGGTCAAAACTGTATGAGAACATGAGGGTAAACGGTCTGTCCTTATAATTTGCTCATCTTTATAGTTCTTTCAGACATATTACTCATCAGTTAGGCACAGTAGTCCGTGCAAAAGCAAAATGTAATTATGTTGATCATTGTTTTCACGTATGTATACTATACTTTATCATGTTTTATTTTCCCTGTGTGTTTAGGAGAAAGTGAAGGCTGTATTTGATAACTTAATTCATTTGGAACATGCAAATATTGTTAAGTTTCACAAGTACTGGGCAGATACAAAGGAGAATCGGGCCAGGGTAAGTCTGAGACCTGCCAGAACATTACCTACGAGTATAACAATCAGAGATAAAAGCTTGTTATTGCCTTTGTTTCTGTGTCATCATAATAAAGTAATTTTCCAGTGTTGAAAACGAATATCCACGTGTCATCTTTTCCCTCAGGTGATTTTCATTACTGAATATATGTCATCAGGAAGCTTGAAGCAGTTTCTAAAGAAGACAAAGAAGAATCACAAAACCATGAATGAAAAGGTAATAGCTGACTGTATGTGAATTTAACTCAATAGAAAAATGATCATTCTAACAATGAAAATCCTGCGCTACATGACCTACAGTATATATGTTGTGAAATGTTTTTCACAGCGTGGGTAAGAGCAAGGACCCTTAATCTTGTAAGCACATTAATTTTTGGATAATGGTAAAAGAAAGGATTAAGTCAAATCACATTAAGCAAGTCCTAGTTAAACTATATTGGAAAGCAGCTGGTAAGCATTCTGATAAGGTGTCTGGTCCTACAGGCTTGGAAGAGGTGGTGCACACAGATCCTGTCTGCTCTCAGGTGGGTTTCCCATTTTCAGGCCTGTTGAATTCAGTATGGTCACTCACAGAAAAATGCACTTATATAACAAACCAACCCCTTTCTCGTATAGTTTGTATTTATGAATGTATTTTTGTACTACAGTTATCTCCACTCATGTGACCCTCCCATTATCCATGGCAACCTAACCTGTGACACCATCTTCATCCAGCACAACGGACTCATCAAGATCGGATCAGGTATACACTTACATGGGTTCATCATCCAGAGTGAACTCTTGAAGCCGGGGAGCTGTTGATGGAGTCAAATTAAACTGAATTATGGATTTAAAGGCCTGAAATATCAGATGATTGTGCAGTACATTTCCTTAGTTATACTGTACCAGTCTGGTATGTACCAAAGTCTGACCTGGCACTTTAACTGATCACTCAGGCACTTCTCATGGGACAAAAACAGCAATGAGAATATTATTGAACATGGCATATAAGGTTAAAAAAAAAAAAAAGGGGCAGAAAGTAATGTGTTTTAAAAAAAAACTATTATTGTATTTGCACAAAAACCACAAAGGCTCCGCTGTATTTCATTTGTTGTATAGAACAGATTCAATATTCCAAACTGTAGTTTGCACATGTAAAGGTCACACAGATGCTGACTCTGTTTCCTTGCCTGTCTGCACTGCCTGTTTGTATATTTCTCCTTCCCGCTTCTCTCACTGCTCTCCATCCACTTTCTCTACTATATGCGCACCATATTTTCTCCTCATGTGCAGTTGCTCCAGACACCATCAACAACCACGTGAAGACTTGTCATGAGGAGCAGAAGAACTTGCACTTTTATGCTCCTGAGTATGGAGGTAGATATGACCTTGTCTTTATAGTTACTTCTCTTCTTACTGTCATTGATAGTTTCCTGACTTGCAGAGTGAACTTAATGATGGAGATGTATTGAAAAGACAACATAAGATATTACTGTTTCTTCATTTTATGTGAGTTTAGTATTTTGTTTCTCACAAAATTAGGTCATACTCTACATTGACATAACACAAATTAGGATATGGTATAGTAGAAACTCTATTCTGTTCCCTTTTGTTGTTAACAAACTTGATTCCTATTTAATCATTTTTTAATAATTCCTATAAAATCATGTTTTAGACCTTTCAATATGCCCCTGGTGTGTTTTTATGTTCTACAACACACGCTACCAAAATTTTTCGTCCTCTTCCTCGTCTTTTTCAAGCGTGTATTGCTGAATTACTCCAATGTTAGAACTTGTCACTGCAGTGTATAGTAGACTAGTTTAAACCTTGGAAGACCACAGAGCAGGTAAACTGGGCCTGCTGGCAAGAGGCAGAGCAGGACTGAAATTGCACATTTATAGATTAATTTACAACCCAGATGAGGCAAAGGTGTAGAATTACATTCAAGCCATTCTAAGGCCACAAAGGAATTTCAACGAAAATCGATGGCGGGGATGTAATTGGGTTTGATCATCTAAATCAATTATGTTGCACTGAGATTGCAGAATAAACATGGAACCTTTTGTACATTGTTGGTGTGAAAAATTGCCTTGGGTTGTGACTTTAACTATATGTATGTTACTTCTTATATGCCTAAATATTCTTTCCCTCATTTTAGATGTTGATGTGACCACGGCTGTAGACATCTACTCGTTTGGCATGTGTGCTTTGGAGGTGCGTCTCATATTACATGATGGAAGAGCCTGAGCCCACTCCTAAAGGATCATGTTAAAATATGTGTGCTGTTGTGTGCAGATGGCGCTCCTAGAAATCCACGGGAACGGCGAGTCCTCTTATGTCTCTCAGGAGGCTATATTGGAAAGCAGCTGGTAAGCATTCTGATAAGGTGTCTGGTCCTACAGGCTTGGAAGAGGTGGTGCACACAGATCCTGTCTGCTCTCAGGTGGGTTTCCCATTTTCAGGCCTGTTGAATTCAGTATGGTCACTCACAGAAAAATGCACTTATATAACAAACCAACCCCTTTCTCGTATAGTTTGTATTTATGAATGTATTTTTGTACTACAGTTATCTCCACTCATGTGACCCTCCCATTATCCATGGCAACCTAACCTGTGACACCATCTTCATCCAGCACAACGGACTCATCAAGATCGGATCAGGTATACACTTACATGGGTTCATCATCCAGAGTGAACTCTTGAAGCCGGGGAGCTGTTGATGGAGTCAAATTAAACTGAATTATGGATTTAAAGGCCTGAAATATCAGATGATTGTGCAGTACATTTCCTTAGTTATACTGTACCAGTCTGGTATGTACCAAAGTCTGACCTGGCACTTTAACTGATCACTCAGGCACAATGGGACAAAAACAGCAATGAGAATATTATTGAACATGGCATATAAGGTTAAAAAAAAAAAAAAAAGGGGCAGAAAGTAATGTGTTTTAAAAAAACTATTATTGTATTTGCACAAAAACCACAAAGGCTCCGCTGTATTTCATTTGTTGTATAGAACAGATTCAATATTCCAAACTGTAGTTTGCACATGTAAAGGTCACACAGATGCTGACTCTGTTTCCTTGCCTGTCTGCACTGCCTGTTTGTATATTTCTCCTTCCCGCTTCTCTCACTGCTCTCCATCCACTTTCTCTACTATATGCGCACCATATTTTCTCCTCATGTGCAGTTGCTCCAGACACCATCAACAACCACGTGAAGACTTGTCATGAGGAGCAGAAGAACTTGCACTTTTATGCTCCTGAGTATGGAGGTAGATATGACCTTGTCTTTATAGTTACTTCTCTTCTTACTGTCATTGATAGTTTCCTGACTTGCAGAGTGAACTTAATGATGGAGATGTATTGAAAAGACAACATAAGATATTACTGTTTCTTCATTTTATGTGAGTTTAGTATTTTGTTTCTCACAAAATTAGGTCATACTCTACATTGACATAACACAAATTAGGATATGGTATAGTAGAAACTCTATTCTGTTCCCTTTTGTTGTTAACAAACTTGATTCCTATTTAATCATTTTTTAATAATTCCTATAAAATCATGTTTTAGACCTTTCAATATGCCCCTGGTGTGTTTTTATGTTCTACAACACACGCTACCAAAATTTTTCGTCCTCTTCCTCGTCTTTTTCAAGCGTGTATTGCTGAATTACTCCAATGTTAGAACTTGTCACTGCAGTGTATAGTAGACTAGTTTAAACCTTGGAAGACCACAGAGCAGGTAAACTGGGCCTGCTGGCAAGAGGCAGAGCAGGACTGAAATTGCACATTTATAGATTAATTTACAACCCAGATGAGGCAAAGGTGTAGAATTACATTCAAGCCATTCTAAGGCCACAAAGGAATTTCAACGAAAATCGATGGCGGGGATGTAATTGGGTTTGATCATCTAAATCAATTATGTTGCACTGAGATTGCAGAATAAACATGGAACCTTTTGTACATTGTTGGTGTGAAAAATTGCCTTGGGTTGTGACTTTAACTATATGTATGTTACTTCTTATATGCCTAAATATTCTTTCCCTCATTTTAGATGTTGATGTGACCACGGCTGTAGACATCTACTCGTTTGGCATGTGTGCTTTGGAGGTGCGTCTCATATTACATGATGGAAGAGCCTGAGCCCACTCCTAAAGGATCATGTTAAAATATGTGTGCTGTTGTGTGCAGATGGCGCTCCTAGAAATCCACGGGAACGGCGAGTCCTCTTATGTCTCTCAGGAGGTCATCAACAATGCCATACAGTTACTGGAAGACCCACTACAGAGGGTGAGATGAAGATAGTGGAGTTTTTTGCATGCTCTTGAAAGATTTTTCCAGATTAAGCGCTGTGTGTGACCCATCTGTTTGTTTTTCATAGGAGTTAATCCAGAAATGCCTCGGATGTGATCCCAGCACAAGGCCTACAGCCCGAGAGCTGCTGTTCAACCCAGCTCTGTTTGAAGTTCCGCTGCTGAAACTGCTGGCAGCACATTGTATTGTCAGCCACCAATGTGAGCCCCAAACACGCACTTTTTTAATGAAAAAATCAACTTAGTGCAGTTCCTTTAATGCTGTTTGAATGTTCCGGTCGTATCATCGTGATGTGATGGTTAATGATGATGTAAAATGCAGTGCTCAGACCTAACGGAACATGTACAGAGATAATTCCCTCATGTGATGCAGTCGGGTCATTTGTAACTTTAACCAGTGTAGCCTCGGTGCTGTGCTGCAATCCCAAACTTGATTGGAAATCCTCAGATAAACTATTGTTATTTAGACAGTTGCATTGCAGATTGGTGAGTATTTTGTCCGTAATCTTAAAGGAGACAAGTTAGCTACAGTTGGATTAAATCTGTCAATCAAGAGTTGGCTTTTTAAGAAGAGGTTTGTTGTAATTACAGCTACTTTAAAAGCTCATGATAAGTACACCAAAGGTAGAGAAAGATTAATGATATGCAGAAGAGAAGAGCTACCTTAAGGACGAGTAAAACTTCTTTGTGCAACCTAATTTGGATGGGTTCTAAGAGACAGGTTGATGAATGTTCTCCCTTTTCCTTCCACACCACCAGATATCACAAGTGAAAAGTAAACCCAAATGTAAGGTTAAAGTAATTTCTCTTAATAACACATACCACCATTAATGGGTTGTAATTTTCCAGACATGATTCCTGAGAATGCACTGGAGGAAATTACCAAGAACCTGGACCCCAGCCTTGTCATTGCTGAGACCAAAGAGGACATTCAGCTCAAGTAAGGGTCAAAAGATTCTAATATGAGTCAGCAAGATGTAGAACAAATAAGTCATTCACATATTACACACATAATAGATCAAAACTTTAATGAATATGTTCATTACAGAATATGGGACACAGTAGAGTTGGGTGTGGCCTCATAATACAACCACTTGCAAACAAAATGTATGTAACAGTTTTCAATGCATGTTCCAAAGCCTATGCAGTAATAGCCTTTATATAATCATAAAGTGATAAGTCTCAACTTATTCTTAATTGTGAATGACCAAGCTTTTCCTTGATGCCTCTTTATACTATTATACTTTATGATAAAATCACCTGATACCAATTCGGCCTACACATGTTAAAACATGTTGCTGTATTCAAATTTGCTCCATTTTTCTAGATTCTGGGTTATGTCAGCCAGTTTCATTAGTGTTATATGTAAATGCTCAGTGATTTTCTGTGTTTGTTGTAATTGGGCGGCCACGGCTCAGAAGGTAGAGTTGAGGATTCCCAACCTCTGCTGTCAGTGTGTCAAAATATCCTTGGGCAAGATACTGAACCCCAAATTGTTCCCAAAGAATCCACATAAATGCAAGTCCATTTATCATTTGTTTTAAATGTTTTTAAATGCCTAAAATTATAAATAATTATTTCTTCAGGCTTTCACAGTTTCCTGCGTTGGAGCTTGATAAATTCCTAGAGGATGTGAGGTAAGTAAGTAGACAACAGATGTCTCAGATCATGTTTTTCTAAATGCCACAAAACTACAACACTATCTGGCCACATGGGGGCAGCATTATGCCATTTTACTATTTTGACTAGATTGTTTTCCATTGTCTTTTAAATGTGATGCTATCTGAATAAAATCTAAAATTTGTAATCAAAATAAATGTGTAACTTAAGAAGATTATGTTATGTGTCAAATAATATTTCAAATCGAAGTTCATTCAGCCACATGGAAAACAGAGACATTTTAAACAATGTTTTGACATGTCTTGTTTTCCTAAGTATGTTTTAGTTTAAGATGTAGAAATTATTTTAAAATGTAAAATTTATTTGATGTTCCACGTTCTCTCTAAATCCTTGTTCAATCCTTTCTTTTCCTCAAACTAGTTCTTATTTTTTGTATTGTTGACTAACTTCCATTTTTCTTCAAGGCCTTTCTCCTCTCTCACTCATTACCTCTCCTTGTTATGTTTTCTTCACCTCTCCCTCTCTCTCTGGATCAGGAACGGTATTTATCCATTGACGGCATTCGGGCTACCCCATCCTCAGCAGCTTCAACGGGAGCCTGTTAAATCTCCCATTGTCATCCCTTTGATTAAATCCCCAACCCCTGAACCTGCAGAGCTTGAAACGCGGCGGGTGTGTTCAAATTTATGCATCTGGCTGAAATAGAATCACAATAATGACATTTGATAAGTTATCATCCTGATAACCACTAAATCAAGATGTACAGAATAAAGTACTTGTTTTCAGAGTATTCAGAGTTGCATATTTCTTCTGCAGGTCATTCATATGCAGTGTAATGTTGAACCTGTTGAGGAGGGAGCAAAGTACCATGTAAGTGTCTGTTTAATCAGTCATTGTTTAACTGCTACATTTATGTTTCCTTCACTGACAGACCTTGTCTATGTTGTCTGTTTCTCTCCTTTTAGCTAACATTACTACTGAAACTGGAGGATAAACTGAACAGACATCTTAGCTGTGACATATTACCTTGTAAGATCCTCTCTTCTGTTGCACACACTGACACTCTGTGAGCTTGAGGTTCACAGTGAAGACTCTATACATCCAGAGTGGGCTGGCAGGATACACAGCAGGATATTGAGTTCTAAAATAAAACAGGACATAAATGACATGACAGCCTTTTTCATTTCCAACCAGTCAGTATCAGAACAGCTGAGTTGACTGAGTTCAAGGTGTGTCCTCTGTCCTCTGAGTGAGGTCGACAGTAGATAAGAGGATTAAAGGCAATTCTATGTTTTTTTGTTTTTGTCTTCTTGTTGTGTGCTCATTCAAGCATTGTGTACAAAAAAAAAATCAACAGTAACAAGGGAGGTAGTGACACATGTATGCATGTGTGTGAAACACCTTGTAAAATTTTATTGTTATAGCATTTTTAATTGTAATTTAAATTGAAAGTTTTCATTTCAATGCTGTGTAGCAAACAAGACCAAAGGAAGGCAAATGAGAAAATGACATGAAGCACAACTGTTGCAGTGGTCAGGAGAATGTAAATGCACATGAACGCAGGTATGGCAGGCATGGATAATGTTGCAGGCGTGAGGAGAATGTCTGGCCTGCAAAAGACTGCAGCTGACAGCTGTCACCTCCTACGCCAAGTTCTGATGATCTCTTTCCAGGCTTTCACACACACACACACACACAAACACACACACACACACACACACAAACCTTTCTGTATATTTCTGTCTCTGACTGTTTCTCACATCATATTTCTTCTATTTGCACACTCACACACTAATACCACTTAAACACCTCACATCCAGGCACACCCAGACACGCTAGTCTCTCATAGATGCACCTTGAACTACTGATATCAGTGGGATATCCTTTAAAGCTTTCCTGATCAATATGCCAAAGTCCAGGTCAAGATTCAGTCCCCCTTAACTCTCTAATTCTCTACTTCACTGCATTCATAATTGAAGGGTTTTATTCTGTAAAACTAATCACAACTTCCTTTGTCCTGTATTTGAGAGAATAAAACGGAAGCATCAAGGAAGTCTCTAGCTCGGGTTCGGTATAGCTAGAGTTGGTGTTTTCTTTTCTTAAGATGATCCTCAGCCTGTTTGTTTTGTCCCGGCCACATTCCTGATCTGGTTATAAATTGACAGCCTGGTTATTAAAAATCAGTTGACCATGACAACTCCTCTGTTCACAAGGCACAGGCAAAGAATGTCTTAATTTACTGTCTTAAATACTATCAGTGTATCTGAAGAGATTGGCCAGGGCCTACAGTGAGGTTTATGTAGATGTATAGAAAAGTTGTCAGGCATCAACAATTATGGAACATTTATTTAAGAAATTCTGGCCTATTTGTTGTGTATCTTCCTGATGTTTCTTTTTTTTTTGCACAATGCAGAATTCTTTATGTTCCTGTATTTTGTGCAACCATGCGTATATTTTGTTAAGACTTCTGAGTGCAGGCTTTACATTTTTGTGTACTAACTTTCCCTCAACCTGCCCTGTGCTAAGTTTTCTTTTTTTTTTCGTCTTGTGTGAAGTAAATAGTCAGCACAAAAGCCCAGTCAGAGCACGAGTTAGTTTGTATAGCACATAGTTGTGCAGCTGCATTGTGACAGGGATTATTGACAATAATGATGGTGAAGAAATCTTAAATCTTTTCTTGACCATTTAAATGTGGAGACCTGAAAGAAGTCTTACTTTTAATTTAAAGACATTTTTATGTTTAACAGTTCGATATATTCTTAATTAGGACGACAGAAAAGTATAAATATTAGCTCAGAAACCAAATTCTGGGCACTCAGAAAGAAAATAAGAATGAGTCATTTAATTCTAAGCTTTTAAACAGTGAGGCTCAAGAGGAGCATTAAAAAAAATGATGTTTTATATATCATGCTCTAATGACGTTCATGCTGGTTAAAACGTTGCTTTCGCCTTGCCATGTTCCTCTCAGATAAAGTCCCCTTCCGTCCTCATAGTAGTATAGGGCATCACTAAATTCATTGTGTCCACTTGAATATAAGTAAAAATCAACAAAATGGGTTCATAGATGTAAAGAATAACAGCAGCAGCTGCTGTTTGGTGGTTTTATGTTGTGTTTAAGTTGTGACATGGATTTAAAAGCAGCATCTTGACTATATTTACTGAATGTGGTATTTGCCGTCAGCCTGACCTTTTAGCTCTGAGAGAGAGAGTGAGTGGGTGCTGGAGCTGATGTGAAGATGATGAATCACCGTCCCTGTGCTGGTGTGTTTTTCAGATGAGAATGGTCAAGAGCTGGCTGGAGAGTTGTTGGAGCTGGGCTTAATCAGTGAGGTGGGTGTTTTATGTGCTAAAAGGAGATATACATTGGCTTCATGTGTGCACTTTTAAGAGCATTTACTGTTACATATGTACTTCTGTGCCCACTTCACTGCCCACATTACCGTGGTACAGTCTCTTTATCTCTCTGTGGATGAGAGCACAGGTGAACTTTTGTCTTTATGACTTGGTTCTCAGTGTATTTTCAGTTTTATGTCTAAACTGCTGTACCAACTCAGGCATGTTTGCCTCTGTGTATTGTGATGTTGATTCCCAAAGGAGAACCTCTGTATTTTTCAACATAAAACCCATTTCCTGAAGTTTTAGGTTCTAAAATGTTTTTTGAAAATTACTCCAGTGTGGGGTTTGGCTGCCATGACCGTTTAGTTCAACAAGGCCATGAAAATGCAGCGGCACAGGCCAAGTCGAACCGTCAGATGTAAATAGTTTTTTTAACTGCGCTCAGAATGTTACTACAACACTTGGAGTAGATAGCTACAATGAAAAACCAATAACTGTAAAGATATTGTATAAAACAAATGTTTCTGCTCTTTGTTTTAAAAAAAAAAATTTAAAAAGATTTTTTTTTAAAGCCTAAAAAAAAAAAGGGAAATTGGGCTTTTTTGGGGAAAAAAAAACTGGAATTCTCCTTTAAAAGTCCTAGAATGTTGAAAATGTTTGTTCTCTTTACAGATGGACCAAAACAACATTTATTCTCTGCTAGAAGAAACACTCGGCCAAGCTGTACGTTAGCAACCTCATTGGCTCTTCTTAGGTGTACTTTCTGAACCCACTTTCAGGTTGTTTTGGTTAGTAAACCCCAGTGACTGTATTTAGTGTTTTTTAATGGTCTTTTCTACTAAGCCTTTGGTTGGAGTGTGACCAGAGGAGTGTTTTCCTTCCTCCTAAAAGCACACAAAACCCTTATGTTAAGGCCAAATAAGCCACCTGGAGTGAGTTATTGAATGATTGAACCTCATTAATGCTGACTAGACTCAGCTTTTCTCAAGCGCACAGTTTTTCAGTGTGAGGTGTTTACATTATAAATCGCCTGGCCTGTTTATGTTAGGCTCAGTCTAACCAAGAATCAGAACATTCAGGCCTTCACTGGTGTCTTGCCATGTGATCACTAATGGTTTACTTCATTTTAGTTGAATTGTTAAATTGAATTCTTTACTGTTCATCACCAGCGTTCCTAGCAATGGAAGGACTACCCAAAGAAAATGTTACAAAAAGCCATTTCTCAGTCCTGATGGGATGTGTTTCCTCCCTTTTGTTTTGCCTCACGAGGCAAAACATTTGCATCCCTTTGGCTTTTGTTTGACCGATCAATTATGTTTCAGGTTAAATATGTGTACTGGTGTTAAGACTGGAGAGCAGAGATGCGACTTTCTCCCTTGACTTTGAGGTACAAGAAAACATCTGTGTACCACTACCCATGTTATTTGGGCCAGCACCATGCCAAGACTGTAGAAAAATGGATAGCTTGCTACTTTGAGGTACTGTGAACTCAGTGTTACTGAATTTGTTTTTGTATTGAACTCATCTCTGCCTTATTCTTGGCCTATGCACATGCCTAATAACGTTGAGTTCACAAATGCTCCTCTGCCTTTTTTAATTCATTCATGTGAGATGTGTGTGCTGAACTCCGTATGAGCCATTTGTTACAGGAAGAGGACCTGTTTCTGTTACATATATGTAAGAGTGTGATATGTTTTATGTCACAGATGCTTTATATCAATTTGTTTTTCCTCCCTTTTGTTTACTGTGATTTCACACTGTTGAGAGTCCTAGCCAATACACAGCCTTTCTTGGTTCTGTTGCTGTGATTATTATTTGATCACTATTTAATAAAACAGGGATGGGATGGGAATTTTACATCAAACAGGTCTTGTTTGGACTTGTATTGAGATCAGAACTCTTTGTGGACTACTACCTCTACTGTACCTGAAAGCTCATACAGTTCAGGAGCAGGCTGCAAGAATGCACACTCAAAGAAGCTAAACAACATCTACCATACAATTGATACAGTTTTTCCACATTTCTTTCTTTCACAATATACTTGAACCATCTTTTAACCGAGACACTCAAATTACTACTGTAAGAGCTAGCAGACAGATTTCTTCCAGTGCTGGCTGTTGAATGATGTTTGCTCAACTCACTTAGTAAGAGCATTTAAATCCAATGTCCACTCATATATTTTCTATTTTTTTATGTTTTCAGGTTCCAATTTTTTTTTTTTTCTATGACTCACATGTGGAGTCCTTCATGCTTTGACTGCTTTACGTTTACTCTTTTGTATGCCTATTTGTGAACTCTTGAGAATGTATATACCAAAGAACTGTTTAAGATAAAGTCAGCCACAAGAATGTAAGCTTTGCAGAGAAGTGATAAAAACCAGCCAGTGTGATTGCCAGAGAATCTTTTCCCTCTCTGTGTCTCTGTCTTTTCCACCCAAAGTGTACTAGTGAAACTTGTGGGCAGTTTAAAGCTGTCTCGCAAGCATGTGAGCCCACGGTTACATTTAAATGGTCTTATATTTTGTGCATGATATGTATGTATGTATGTATATAATGTCTGTTCTTTTAAATAAATGTGTGTTTGAGCGGGTTTTAAAGGAAGACTTTGTGAGTTTTTAAATGCTCATAATAATTCCGGAGCGCCTGTACGCCCCTCAGCGTCCAGCGAGCCGCAGGTAATTTACAGGTGGGCCTCCTGACGTCATACCGGAAGTGGACGTGGGGGGGGGCCGTTGGAGTTTCAGCCACTGTTAGTTGGTTGTTAGAAAATCGAGGACGTTCTTCTACCCACATTGAAGGGTGTGATCCAGCAGAACGATGTGCACTTTTGGTGAGTGATCGTTCGGAGGTAGTTTTGCCGGATGGACGCCCTGTCGCGGTCCGTCCTGTTATTTCAGTCCGCGCTAGACCTTCCTCCAGCGGTGTGAGTGGCTGCAGGCCCTTCCGGCAGAACTACTCGGTTTCATTTTGAAAACAGCGCATATTTGGCGTGTATTGGTGTGTTTGTAACATTAATACTCACCCCGTTTTACCCATGGATGATGCTGTCTGTGAGCACACCAAAAGGCTGACAGGCGGTCGATCATGTGGTGGTTTTCACTCAGTGCACACTGTTTTCCGCGTTCAGCAACTCGCACTAAACTGCAGGACTGAGCTGCAGGTGCTGCAAGCATGCGCCAAATTCAGGAATAAGAAACAGAATAGTTCTCATATTTTATTATACCGTTTTTCTTCATTTGTGGCAACATTTTTCTGCTTTTTTTTTCCTAAATCGTATTTTCATCTTTTAGTATACAAATTTACAAATAAGGTTTGTGCCACACAAAATAAGAGCCATTTGAATTGATGATTGTACATGCTTTTCCTAGCTTTTTCCAGGAATCATCCGCCTCGGTCTCTCCCTCTTCTCTCACACCAACCTTCTGCATATACTCTCTCACCACATCCATGAATCTCCTCTTTGGTCTTCCTCTTTGCCTCCTGCCTGGTAGCTCCATCTTGAGCATCCTTCTACCAATACATTCACCCGTCCCAATCTGGCCTCTCTAACTTTGTCTGTCCATCCCTGTCACTTCCAGACAGAATCTCAACATCTTTAACGCTTTGTATTCACAACGTCTCCAAAATCTAGAATGTCCTGATTTCTCATTGGTTATTTAAGAAAATTACTGTGTAATATATTCTAGATTCTCTACCCATAAACTCGAGCCTTTTACTGTTTCAGTCTCAGTAATCGTCACCCACAGCATCTCAGATCACATCTCAAAACATTACAGTACTTCACTGTTACTGTAAAACCAACAGTCCTAAAAATTAAAACAACAAAGGCCTAAAACATTTCACTCCACATGTAATGAATATAAAATACATGAAAGTTTAACTTTTTTAATGAAATTTTAGGGAAAAAATAACTCTTCCATGATATTCCAACCATGCAATAGTAGACAAAAACATGGGAAATGTATATCATGAGAATTTGCCCTTTACCATTGGCAAAGAGTTAGACTGATAAATCAAACTGATTTTTCTTTACGGATGTGCCGACATCTATACTAGTATTAACGAAAGCGAGGGCCTAAGCACACAGCATTTTAAATCTTAATTTCTCAGCCTTAATGTAGAGTAACAAGTGCTCCTCTTTTGGTCTGTGTATTTTTGTGCACACATGAACAAAGACAATTTCCGGCTTTTTGTATGCAAAAAGATAGACAAAGTATTTTTTATTCACAGTCACAGGAGGCACAGCAGCCCACAGAAGCATCAGATCAGGTTTGAGTAATTCAGAAACACAAGTCCTGATTTTGTCCACCAGGGAGAAAATGTATTTTCATGGAATTAAAACTGAAATATTTTATAGTTTATTAAAAAAAAAGATCATTTGGGTTTGAAAAAGAGCATAAAAACAATAATGCTATGTTTAGATTTAAGCTGTATTAAGAATGTTTTGTACTTGTGTCATTCAGATAAGGACAAAGGGCCAAGGAGGCTGATGAGAAAGGGATTAACACTCATCATAGTCGGCCATATTAACTTCATCCTTGGAGCCATTGTCCATGGCAGCGTCCTTCGCCACATTTCCAAACCCAACCAGCAAAACTCCACTGAATACACTGTGGTCAACATCATCTCTGTCACCTCTGGCCTGCTGGTAAGTCAGAAGTGATCACATTCATCCTTTGCTTTACCATAAACTGCAGTGCAGGCTAAACATCTGGAGCACTTTGAAAAGCAAGGCCATCTTTGCGGATTTATCAAAAGATTTTACCATCAATAACAGCTTTGAATTTGATACTCGCCTGCAGTGAGCTGTTTGCACTGACAGCTCAGTTATAGTGTTGTGTGCTTTACTCAGTGATCAAGATTGAACTTGCCACTTGTAAGGAAACCATTTTTTTTTTTTTTTTTTTTTTTTGAACTGGTTCATACAAATTGCTCACAGGCGAACTTCATTTGATGGAGCTGATCAGATAAAGCAGCAGCTGTGGAGAATGAGATGGAGTTGATGTCACAATGCTTTGAAGAGTATACAGGGTACTTTAGTTATTACAGTGTTTATAGGGATTCCAGACAGAACAGGTATTTTATGTGCACAGAGTCCTCTTTGCCTTTCCAGTGAAAACTCTGATCCTTGGGTGCAGGATTAGTTCCTGTGATGGTTTAATAAACCAAAGCAAAGCCATGCTAAGCTGAAATAATCACCTTGTTGTTTGAAATTCACAGAGCATTGCCACTGGGATTTTTGCCATCTTGATGTCAAGGAACATTTCCCTGAAAAAAATGGTAAGAAATCAAGTTGTTTTCATCTGCTGATGCGATCATTTCAGTCCATTGTGTCAAGTAAAGCCCTTTCTTTTCTCCAGCAAATCGGTCTTTTAGTTGTGTCGCTCCTGAATGCCCTGCTCTCAGCAGCGTGCACCGTCGGGCTCCTATTGGCCCTCAGCCTCACCATCGCCAGCGATGGACAGGGTTTAATGGTAGGATGCAACAGCACAGAGGTGCCCATCAATGCTCGGTCACCTGTCAATGCCAGGTGCCCGTTTGACACAACACGAATTTATGTGAGTCCAAACTTTCATTTTACATTATTTTATTCTCTTTAAAAATGTCTGTTCCACTTCCCATTCCCTCTGTTTCTCTCAAATTTGTTCTTTATCTGCAATTTTTGGGGCATGAAATGCACTAAAATCATCAGAGAAGGAATGTTCAACCTCCAGAGTGTTGCTTTATTTTACACCTTTTCTTTCTTGTTTCTGTCGTTTACTGTCTGTCAGGACACCACCCTGGCGTTGTGGATCCCGTGTGCTGCGTTGGCAGCATTTGAGACTGGACTGTCTGTGTGGTGTTTTATCATTGGGTTGGCTCTCAGAGGCCTGACACCCTGTGGGAACAGCTACATCAAAGAGCAGGTGTGTGTGGGGTGGGGTAAGCTCGAGGGCTGTTACTGTGTCTGTCGTCTAAACTGCAAACGTGCACAACTCAAATGTGCATACACCAAATAAACCGGACTATTTTGACTTGGTCGGTCAAAACATGCAAACATCCCTGAACTTAACACCAACTTTATCCCTCCTTTCTTTCCTCCAGATGGAGGAAGGAGCTGAGAGCTCTTCCCACAACCAACACCTGATTGTAACGCACGTGAACCCGGATGCTTAACTGAGCAGGAGGAACAGCTAAATCCAAAGAGCTCTGCTGCACCTGCACTGAGAGGAATAGCTTTTCAGTGAGCTGGGTGAGTGTCACTGAGTGTCTTTCACCAATCAGAACACTTTGTTTATGAAGAAAGTGAATTTTTTATAATTATTAATTGAGCTGTCTTCTTAGCAACATGATTTATTGCTCTAAATGTTTTTGATATTTTATTTTTTGTCCAGATTTCAAACCACTCCATTGCACATGAAGTGCTTTTAATTATATTCAATGTTACTACAAACAAGTTAACAAAAACAAATGCTACCTATGGACATTAGGACATTGTAATATGCAGCCATATAAAAAAAAATAATTTTGTTTAAATGAAGTTCTATGAAGTAATACATAGTGTTTGGTTTTATATTAAATTTGACATGCTAAATTGCACCACTTAAATCAAAAGTTATATTTATTATGTGCATGAATAGACTTTGTATTGAAAGTTAAATGCAACATTTGTAACAACTGTACATATTTAGTCTTTTTAACATTTTGTTTTTATTTTTTCATGTTATCTGACCACATTAATTTGGTCAACCTGTGATGGAATGTATTGAAATTTTTTTTTTTAATCCCAAACTATGATTTAAGTGCATTTTGTTGCTTGTAGTAAACGATGTAATGACAAAAACAATACAAAGAGAATGAAGAAACTGCAATATCAAATTTAAATCTAAAACTATGTAAAATATTATGGACTGCAGCACAGATGTGTGTGGAACGAGTGCGTGCGTGATTGTACACTGTACTGTGGCTGAATGTCAAGCAGGTTCATGTTAAGGGGTTGGGCCACTATGTAGGCCAGCTGCCTCCCAGCCAGCCCAGACCCCCCACAACCCGATGACAGAGGAGATCAGATCAGCCATGAAACTCTTAATCTAATGCCATGCTCAATTGTGTGGAAGGGAATCATAGCACGCCACACTAATCCTCGGGCTGTAAGGGATAAATATTGACATAATGTTGACTGATACAATCACAACAAGTCCGTTTGGCTGTTGCAGTCGGTATCGCATTGATGTCACACTGACAAGCCTGATGAGGTATCAGGACAAATGAGTCGTGGTCGTGCACTGTGATATTGTAATGATGTATTGGCGTTAGCTCTCGAGTTTCTATGGCTATGCAGTTCTTTTTTTAAAATAACCGACATTAGGAAACCAGTCATTTGTGAAATATATTCATTATGACTCGGATTATCACAGATAAAGATGTCTTACTTACTTACTTAAACTTGACTGAATTGGAAATCTACGCTTATTGCAGTCACTTAGCTATATTTGTCTCTTTGTTCTGTCACTGAACGAAATGTACCCAAAGCAAAATAAAATCTGTGTCATTAAAAAAAAAACTGATTATAATTTATGACAGACTTGAAATGATTAAGCTTTATGGATTGCCAGTTTCATGTGTAACAATGATTTCCTGTTTCTTTGTTGTTGTTGTTTATTATTATTGTCAAATGTGGATGTAGGCCTACTCCGCATTTCGTTATTTTTGCTATTTGTTTTCAAGAAGTATATACATTTCATGTATAATTTTTAATAAAGGTTTTTTGGGTTTTTTTTTGCCTAATGAAGCATTTTTGCCTGTCCATCCTCCTCTCCTGAGAGACATTAGAAACCCCCACATCCATAGAGGAACACACAGTTTCCCTCCTGCCGGCTCTTTGTGTTGTCCGCTGCATCGGCCCACTGACATTCAGCTGCCTCTCATCATACCTGAGCCAGCGCAGCCGGATGCAGCGCGCGCGCTCGCGCGGCCACTGGAGCTGATTTCGTCCTGCGCGTTCACGCTGCACCGCGAGCAGCTGCGAGCGGCGGAGCAGAGAAGAAGTGCCGCAGTGAGAGGAGCCGGCGAGCCGCCCGTCGCTCTCCAACCAAGGTACAGACACTTCTCATGCTAACGCTGGTTCGATCCGGGTGGTCTGAATTAGTTGGGGAGTGTTGAAAGCTGGTCTGAAGACGCCGCGGGGACAAACGCGCACAGTTCCCCGGGTTGATGGCGCGCGGTCGGCGTGATGCTGGCATCTCACCGCGTGTGATTCCTCGCTTCAGTAGCAGAGCGAAAACGCCTCATTAACGGGGTTTTTTTTTTGTTTGTTTTTTTGTTTTTTTACCAGTTTTGCTTTCTTGATTTCCGATGTTAGGCTCCGTGACCGACGCCGTCACAGTGTGTGTTCGGTGCAGTTTAGGCGCATCAGTAATTGATGTTGACGCTAGCTAGCTCCGTGTCTTCACGCAACTTGCGGCGTCCCGGATGGTCGACCGAGGGCTGCTTGACGCAGGTGCAAATTTTGAAATTTTGCTCAAGTTTTTTGTTTTAATACAAACGGCGTACTGGTCGAGTTTATTTCTAAAGTTTTTAGTGTAGCTGGCCGTATGGCACCGAGTCGCTGCTGTTGCCCGGCCAACCTCGCGCAAACACGGGAGCGGGGGAGTGTCTGATGGCCGCAGGTGAAGGCTCACGCTCTCCGTGGCTCCCTCCTGAACACGCTCTTAGCACTCTGGATTAAGATAGATTACATCTACTGCTCACAGAATCACTTCCAGATCGTTTGGTTCCCACATACGAGGGTGTGGCCCCACAGACAATAGCTAACAGCACAACTTTATTCTAAAATAGCCCACTCTGTTTGTTTGAATGATAATGACTTTGTGCGTGTGCTTAAACCTGTAGGACCTGCTGGCTGGATCCACTCCAGCACGGTAACTGCATGTGACGGACGGGATTTTGGCTCTTTCAAAGAGTAGAGGAAAGAGGTGCAGCAGTCCAGAAGGGGCCTTGATGCAGACGGATGGTTGTGGAGCTCTTAACCCAGGCGTGTGCTTTCTGTTTAAGGATGGAACAAGGGGAATCTGTCCTTGACCGGAGGAGGCGGAAACCATATAATTAAAAAAAAAAAAGAAAAAGAGGAATACTTTGCCGAGTTTATTCAAAAGCACATCAGGAGAGACAGTACAAGAAAAGCAAACACCAAGCAATGGCTGGGGAGTTCACAGACTGACACAAAGAGCAGCTGTGGTCATGCATGGGATCCATCTTAAACATACCAGCTTTGTGGAGATCTTGCTTTTACCTTCACTGCTGACAAATGGATTCAGTCACTACTGCTGATAAAAAGGCTTTAAAAAAAAAACCCTGCATGTCTCCAGGACTCCCTGCTTGTCTGTGTGATGAGAAAGTCGTCAGTCTGAGCCATTGTGGAGAAATGTCGGACATTAAGATGCAAGCACCTGTTGGAATAGGAGGATGTATAAATGGCTTTCTTTCATACACATCCACATTCTCCTGCCAGCCACGATTTCCCGTCCGTTCTTCTTTGTTCCACATCCCGATCTTCCTATTCTTCTTCCTGGCTACACCTGCCCTGTCCATTCACATGGACGCCACACAGAGCCACAGTGAGTTCAGCTGTGAGCCCATCAGACTGAGAATGTGCCAGGATCTGCCTTACAACACCACCTTTATGCCCAATTTACTGAATCACTATGACCAGCAGACGGCTGCTCTCGCCATGGAGGTACGTTGTTTACATGTGTTGTTTGGGCATTGTATGCTTTGTTTGTGTTTGTATTGCTGGATATGGGGAAAATCTGATGCTGTTACTGAGATGTAATTACTATTAATTTAAAACTGAACTGTGTTGTTACTAATTTTGACACAAATCAAAAATGGAGTATAGAGCAAAATTACAGCGACTCTGCAGGTCTTTTTGCTCAAAGTTCAGATATCAGCAGCAAAAAAAAAAAGTCACTCATATTTTATTTTCTACAAAGGGATGATTTACAAAGAAAGAATGAAGAGGTCTTGCTTTACACTGCAAGAGAGCTAGTTGCTTGAAGAAAATGGATAAATAAATAACATATCGCTCCAAAAAATATCTTTTGCCTGGGCTATAGTAAAGCAAAGTGGACACATGGAACCACGCTTGGGAGTGAAGTGGTCTTCACACAGGCACAGGAGAAGCAGTTGAAAAAGGGTGATAGTTGAGTTATGCTCCTCATGTTACAGCTCCATCCACTCACTACGTGTTACATGCTGATGGTGCTATCTGAGCTGCAGCAGTCAGAATTATTAAAACAAAGAGATTTAACTCATTTAATGACTGACACTGAAAGAGAATTTGTTTTTGGGCAAAAGAACTGATTTTAGGCAAAATCAAACAGGGGATTGTGCTGCGTTGCACACTGTCTGTGTAATACTAGACATATACTATACATCTATATCAGGTTACCTCTTTTTCACTCCTTTGTTACTCCCCAGACAGAGAACACGAGCACAAAACAAGGTGTTGCTCTATAACAAGAACATAATTACCTGTTTGCAGCAAGTATTTGTAAGTATCAAAGGCTACACATGTATGTCATTGTATTCAGGATTTTGACATGTTTGGCTGCTTTTGTTGTTAATACCAAAGTACTGAAAAATACTATACAGTAATTTCCTAAATATAGAAGAGAATTTATTCTCCTAAAAGAATAAGGGAACATGTTTTGTAAAGTGTTGGTTTTTTTTTTGTTGTTGTTGTTGTTGTTGTTTTTTTTAAAGGGGAAAGTCTGAGTTTTTTTATTCATCGTATTCTTAAATGTTCCTGTTCTCGTGTCTTCATCCACACGGGTGTCTGCGGATCTCAGTCTCAATACATAATATGATGATCATTAAAGTTTTACTCACGTATAAACTGTGGTCTCTGAAGAAGAGGAAATGATAATAAATACACTCAGTCAAATTAAATCTGCCTCCAGCTGTTCGTAACTGTCATATGAAATTATCCGGTTTGAAAGGCAGATGAAACTGGACAAAGCCCGTGTTAGCTGTGCAGCTTGCATGCTTAATCTGAGGGGAATTTTCATTTTTAGTCAATGTTAAGATGTTTTCCCATGTCAAATCCAAATGAATGTCAGTCAAAAGATCAAGCCAAAATCATTTATGATGCTCTCTGAATATTTCATCCCAGAAAGGTATTTCTAACATTTTCTCGTTACAAAATGAGGGCAGTGTTTGGACCACTGCTGTCAGCCGCTCTTTTTATCTCCTCTCAGACAACATAGGAACCAGACTGACAGCCATACATTTTGAATTTGCTCGGTGTGTTGTGAATAGATAAGGCAGCCACAAGATCCTGTTAGCACGTTAAAGACCATTCAAATATGTAAATCAAGCCGATTCCCTAGTGCCGTGTCACAACACGCCAAAAAGGAAGCTCTTGTTGAACTTGATTTGACCCAGATGAAGGAGCCAAGTAAGTGACACACTCCCAGTCCCTCCAGTCATGTAGGAGACATCTTTCCGAAGATGGTTGACTAGCAACATGAGCCCTGTTAGTGTTCCTGCTCTGGTGTGCTTGGACCAGGCTCTGTAGTCCTGTTGGGAACAATGGAGGAAATCATGTTTCCCATGGGATGGTGACTGTATGATACCAACTTATGTGTGTCCATAGATCTGCATATGTTTGTGCATGAATTGTGCAGGTATGACAGTGGGCAAATGAATCTGTACATTATGTTTGCAATCTGAACATTTTGCTTTGCATATTACTTTGATAAATAGACAACAACTACTAAGTTAATGATTCACCATTTCAATTAAGTATTGGGGATATTATAATATACTTTCTCCTCTCTTTCTTCTTATAACTTTTAGACAGAAATCTACTACTACTACCACTAACTTTCAATAGGAAATTAAAATGATTTCTAGTTAATTCTACAGAATGTATTTCCTATGTGTTCACACGTCCAATAATCGATTACATTTTGGTAGCCTTATTTTTCAAGGATTCAGGTAAACCCTCAAGAAATCACAACAGATTCAACCTATGCACAAATGCAAAAAAAAAAAAAACCCCACCCTTCATACCCGTAATCTGACCTTGTTCAGCAACCAAACCCGTTTTATGTATTGCAGCTGCACTACACGTTTGGAGATGAATAATAAGCAAACGTAAACGGGAAAGAAAGATTCCCGCTTGGTAATGCACCTTTTTGACTGCACTGCTGTCATGTGCCTCATCAGTAAAGACCAAATCCAGCTATTCTGAATACTTGATGGAGCTGCAGTTGTGAGGACAGAACACAGGCAGAGTGAAATAACCTTGGGTTTACTTGGAGGCTGCATGTGTATGTGTGTGTTTTATAGGTCCTTGCCTGCAACTGAGGCCTTATACAGTGTATCACTATGGAAAATATGACTAAGACAGTGACATTTGTGTAAAAATGTGCTGGTCCTTTCATGTTGCCCTGCATGGATGTAAATAACACGCATTAAAAGAAGGGATTTCAGTGTGACTGGGGCTTAATATTATAGGTTACATTCTTGGATTCTATCACATAATTTTTTTAAAACTAAAGATCAGCCTGAGAACACTAGTGTTTCAACACTGTCCTACAGAAAAAAATAATTACAGTTGAGATAGTAAAAGATTCAGAAATAATCAGTATTGTTGATTTGTGTGGTCAGGAACTCAAGATGTAAAATAATCTGCTGCCAAATCAGCGTGACGTTTTTCAGATGCCTTAACGAAACTGGAGCCATTGTCAGCAGCTGTCGTAGTCACTTTATGGATCCTATCACATGATGAGCATTTGCTCTGCCTCAGTGGCAAAGCTTTCTTGTAATGTAAATCATTCTGCCAAGCTCTCATGTTACCCTTATATTGGTTTTGAGTTGTCTTAAATTCATAGTCTCTTTCAGACATATTCAGTTGATGTGAAGTTGTGAGCCTTCAGTTTTAAATGAAATGTTGCCTTTTGTCCTCTTTACTTTATAGATTTAAGCCAAGCCAAAAAATGGATTATCCCTAAGTGAGCGTGCACGGTTAACATTCATTCAGTGTTTGAATGACAGGCTCAAGGTAGAACAGTATTTCTCATGTGGGTAATTGCCTTAAGGTTGTACACTCTATTGTACATTTGTACTTCCTCAATGTGTGTGTGTGTGTGTGTGAGAGAGAGACAGAGTTGGCTAACAATGCCAGCTGTCATCTCTCACGAGTGCTAACTAGCTGCTAATCTTTCTCTCAGTCCCACAATGAAGACATTGATACCCACAGACGACTGGCCACCCCATCTACCACAATAGTCAATTAAACCTCAGGAAAGTGGGTGAGAGAGGCTGAAACATAAGAGGCGAAGTGGAAGAGAAAGGAAATGAATTTAAAATGGGAGATAGTGTGACGAGTGAAATGATTTCTTTGGCATATTGTGTGTGTGTGTGTGTGTGTGCGCACGTGCACGTGTTTGTTTACATGTCACTGAGAGGAATATGCCCTGTACTGTCCCATCTGTCAAGTTATTTATGCTTCCCACAGGATGTGCTGTCGCTTGTGACATTGCTTTATGTTTCTGCATATCATTCTGCACAGGAACTGATCTCATGCCACTAACCTAATGTCCAGTATCTTCAACATTTACAAGCTCAGTAAGATGAGAAATTCAGAGTTTATATTAGAATAATATGAGCTGATGCTTTCTAAAACATGATCCATCATAATGAACAATATTACTGAATGTGATAGTAATACAGATTTCTTTTAAAGTAGTTAGATAATGTGTACTGAAGTTCTGGTGATGTTACATAGGAGATATGAGCACTGTGCCTTCAAAGCTTCAGAATGTTATGAAACAGAACTGCTCATCATGCTCATCAACATCTTTTGTTAAATATATAAAGAAATAACCCAGCATCCATCATGCTACAGTTATTGTGCCTGAGGCATCTGGACCTCAGTTGTCTTTCTTTTGAGTAAATGGGCAGATTTGTGGCTTTCTCCACTAGAGTTTTAGCTTTGCGTTATAACTAAGTAATTAAATAAATAGAATCTCTTTTCTGTGAATTGTGTTTGTTGGGGTGGCACAGATGGCACAAAAATCTTAGCAACACAACAGAAGGGTACTCGGTGCTGACATTTTGCCTCATTGAGATTGTCCTGACAATTCCAGCACAATGTTTGTCACTTGGATCCTGGAGTGACAGAGAATAGAGAGCCCCCGGTCTAATGTTCAGATAGAGAAGGGCTCATTTGGACTACAATGGAGCAGACTGTTTGTAAAGCAAATAGACAGCAACCCAAACTCTGAATGAAGGGATCTAGAGCTGTCAATCACAAGATTAACATTCCTACTACAAAATCATGTTATGTGATACATCAAGTTTTTGAGTGCATTTACTTTTATAATCACTGCAATGACCTGATGACTGTAGGACCTTTGCATGCAGCTGATTTTTAATTCTGTTTTTCCTAGTTTCCTGCATTTTAAAAGCAACACTAACAGCCCAAAAGCATGTATGATTGAAGACACTAAACCCGAAGGATTCTTTCTCAATCTAATTCTACTGCAGCATTCAGGCTTTTTTGGTTGACTGTATTATTTCAGTGTCAGCCTTTAATTTACAAGGATACATTTAATTAAATCGCCAGAATGTTTGTCGTTTAGCACTGTACTGTTGCAAATTTTAAATTGCACATATACTGTACACAGCCAAGAAGCAAAGTTTCTACACAGTAGATGCTGCTTCTAACTTCAGGTAATGAAACTAGATTCTTTCTTTACGTTGGTTCAAAAATAATCATGTTCTTCCAAAAAGCTGTTTGTAACGTCAGCATTCAAGTGCATGGAAACGCAATTACTCTCCCTACAGTGGGGGAGGGCTCTGGTTACATGCACAATTTGGGCAGTAATGTGACGCTAACCTGGTAGATTTGGAAATATGGAGTCCTCCATTAAAATCATTTAAGGTTAAAAGCAAATTTTTAAATCAAATTGGTTCTCTTTCTTTGTTCATTGATAGTGTTTGAAAAGATGCTTTGCAGCTCCTTTTAAAAAATGTTTGACAATAATAGTAACTATTTGAAAGGAATTTAAGAAGGGGGTTTTCCAACTAATGTTTCACTCAAATGACCCTCTTAAAACAGATTTTCTACTAATAATATCTTGTATTTTGTCTTCTGAATCACTATAAACTTGTCTAATTTCATACTGAAAATAATTAAATGTATTATAATTAAGAAAGTTATGGATTTTCTGTTGCAGAGGTAGACAGATCAATGTACATGTACATGTTACTTGTTTGTGAAGTGTTGAAAAGGAAAATGTACAGTGCTGTTGAACAGAAGACAACGTCTGAGTACGTAGAGGGAAATACTGACAGAGTGACAGGTTGTATGAAGTCTTTAGGCCCTACTGTCTCCACTGTTTGTGTTTTTCTCACTATGGGTTCCTGTCCTTCAAAATGAGACTCCTCTGTTTAAGAAGGGCCACTGTGGGGCCACCAGGTCGGCACAACAGTGAGAGTTTGCGTACCAAATCTGGAAAGTTCAAGCCATTTTGTGCTTAAGTGTGGTCTGCTGTGTTTTCTTTCTTTGTGTGCATATGGACACAAAGGAGAGAATTTGCTTCAATGAAGGTGTGTATTTGTGAGTGTGTGATTCCTTGGTTGGGTTTGTGCTGCCTTGTGTGTGTCTGTTCAGTGTTCACTGCATCTGAAGAGGCTGATTACCCTATTCACTTTGGCAGAGACAGACAGGTCCTCTTTCACCTTAAAAGTTCCTGTTTAATTCAGTTCAGCGCTTGATTATCCTTCTTATTCCTGCAGAGTCTATTGAAGCTGTAAGCCTAAATGAAACAATTATTTATTTATGCACAGAACAAAGGCACTGCCGGGTGCTCTTTTTTTTTGGCAGACTGTTCCCATCAACGTAGCTACCACTGCTGCTTAATCAGCCTTGCAATGCCCAGTAAAGAGAGAATTGAAGAAAGATTGGAGAGATTAAGAGAGACAAGGCTTGACAATAACCTTTCCACAAGTTGTACATGTTCTCAAAAATGCAAAAATGTAGGTTAAAGAAATTTAGGATGGCAGTGAAAATTGTTCAAATAATACATGCTTTATCAACAGCCATTTGCGACATATACATATTTTATGCTGTGTATGTCTGTATATGTTTAAAGTCATGATATTACTAATTAGCAGGTAAATACTATACTAAACATATAAAAAGAACATGTATCTGTAGTCAGTGAAACTCTAATGTGTGACAATGGCCATTTCGATCACAAACATAGAGGAAGAACATACATTTTCATTCAAAATTAGGTAATGGACTTTGTTATCTGTGTCTGCACAGCTGACATAGCCTTTACTGCTCTGCTTCAACACAGTTTTCAAAAAGGCACAGTGCAGATGTTTTCCACCAAAGTTCATACTTCAGGAATAAGCCTGTTCACTTTTCCAGCTGTTAAAGAAAAAGCAGATTTGACTTTTCTTCATATTGAGAAAGTTACAATTCAATTAGATTTTTATAAATCTCCCTGTGAAGAAATGAATGAAATATTATCTTTCTGATCTTCTACATCTAATAAATAAAAATGCACCTGCATTCTTTCCATTTGTAGCCCTCTGTCAGTCCCCCCCGATCCTCCCCATACATTTGTTTAAAGCATTGTGACGACTGTGTGTTCTGTTGGTGCCAGCTTTATTAAAACACAAATATAGGTTATCCATGTCTTACGGTCTTAATCTGAACCCATGACCCAGCCTGCGAACAGAGTGTGTGTGTATGTGTACGTCCGGTGGTAGATATTTAACTCTCACAGTTAAGCCCAACTTCACACCAACATACACACAAACACACACATCATTGATCCCCTTGTCACGCAAAGCCACTCAACACAAGGCAGCTCTAACGTTTCCAGCATATTGCATGTCAGGACCAGCATCAGCATTAACAGCTCTAGAGCCATTAATTGTGCACTTGTTGAGTCTCCAAAAATAACATGCATATAGATGCACGTGGGCACGGATTTTACAAAGTTCATATGCCATTAAGTCAAAAGAGACCAGTTTGATTTCATTCTGAGATGATCTCAGAAGATGCCAGCTAGCCATCACGCTTGTTTTTGGTTTTACAAAATAAGGTTACATGTACAGTATTTCTGTCTCTGACAACAACTATCAGTGTTTGGTCTGTCAGGAATTTTATTTTATGTGCACATTTTTAGCTGTTTCCCCATCCGCTGGTGTCCAGCAGTGATTTGATCTACTGCTTGTGATGTGTGTCAGCTCGTGTACATCAATTTCCTATCTCATCCTCCCAGTACTGGCCTAAACCCATCAAACATTACTCCTCCTATGTGAATGTTTTAGGCACAGGAGGATGCGATGGTCAAAGACGTTTATTTTGATCGATTGCAAAGGTGTTTTTTATGTCCCCCACTAAAAATGTAAATATGAGAACAGATGTCTTATATCATACAATGAATACATTTGTACAAAGCACCTTTAAAGCTTTGCAAACTGAATGGTGGACTAATTTTTACAAAGATTTAAATGACTACTTTCAAATGTAATGTATGTTTCAGTTTAGAAAAAATTGAGTCCTGTGTTCCTGCTTGAATTGGCAGCATTTTTCTCTGATTGCAACAGAGCATATATGTAAGTGGTAAGCAGATGGAAATGCGCAGGCGGTTTGGATGGTGTTAGGATGTGTGTGGGTGCTATCTGATTCAGCTCCATTCTCACACTCCTGGTTAACTATCTGTATCTCGATCATTTTATTTGACCATCTCTCCCACACCTCACAGTTTCTTTCACTCACACTTTCTTTGTGTCGCTCCTTGTGTAAGTCTACTAGCTATGCTTGCACTATGTTATTCTCAATAATGCACACCCCTGTGAGGGTTACAACATCACCTGTTGCCATGGTAGTTAAATAGGCAGGAAACGAAGGGGAGGAATGGAGGGAGACAGGCAAGCAGGGGAGGGGAGGAAAATTGGATGATGACTGCATGTTCTGGAGCTAACCAAGGAGAGGAGGAGGAGGAGGAGGAGGAGGAGGAGGAGGGGAGGAGGAATGGTAATAAAACAGGAAAAGAAGGTAAATGAGAGATTTATGCTTGTAGCTAAGTCATCGTTCTCAAGTGATATTTGTCTTGGGAGATTTGAAGAGCAGAGGGAAGTCTACACATTTTCAGTCAAGTTCCTGGTCTATTTATTAAAAACCGTATTGTTTTCTCTACCCACAAAAAGGACAGTTAATATAAACTGCGAAGTGGAGACTTGCAGCAACCTGGAGAAGTCAAGCCACAGTAGTTGCTTTGTTCCTTTAGGCTGGCAACAGTACATTTGATTGAATTGTGGAATAATTTCTAGTAATTGGATTTCATATTACTCAATATATTCTAGTAATTACACAGTCTTTGTTAAAACTTTGACCCTAATCTTAGTTCCGTTTTTTTCATTACTTGTTTGGTTTGATAATCATCACACCAGTAGTCCAGCTTTAAGTCATACCAGTGTTAAAGATGGTGCCAAATCACAACAGAACTCTTAAGTGTTTATGCTTTGAGGTCCAAACATGTCCAAAATATTACAATGCTATCATCTTAACACAGGGCCCAGGATAACAACAACTAGAAAGAAAAGCAGCAAATTGATAATTGTACCTTCAGTAGTTAGCGTAGAAGTGCTAGTTAATGAAAATGGTCAGTTTGTTTGTGAGTATCAAACAGGTTGTTTAAGAATGATGTGTTCATCATTGAGTAGAGTGGCCAAAATGTGGCCAACCCACCCAGACCTCAGGTTATTTTGACCCTCAATAACACCAAAAAGTCCACTGTTGAATCACCTCCCACGGTGTTAAATTTAACAATTTCCGGGTTGTATAAAGCTCCACACTCATAGAGTTAAACACTTTTTAAACAACTTGGTTAGTGTTAGCCTGACACTTCAGGGAGTGAAACTATCTACATTAAAATGTATTAAGATTATTTAAATCAATTGATGGAATGACCAGCAAATACATTAACTAAAAATGAGACTTCTTGTGCCTTTCAGTAAACTAAAACATTGCAGATGGAGATACAGTGTCACTTGAAACATTGTATGCGGTTGCTTGGACACCGGGTCTCCAACTGAATTGCGTATTGGCACCTGGGCGGAGCTGATGTGACACTGGTGACTGTCGGATAACTCCAGCACTGAAGAGAGTTAGAATCAAAATGTGTTAAAATTACACTTTGGGAGATGAAATCAGAAACTTCTAACTCTAAAACTTCTAAAACATTCCAATTTTTGCTGTGTATTTAACCAGTAGTTCACAGTTCAGTGTTTGTCACATGTTGTCCAACTCATAAAACATTCTTGCATACTTTTAAAAGAACACAAATGGGATTTTTGCTAATATTAATGCCAGTGTTATGTAATAATTCAGTGCAGCCCTTGGTTGATAATGCTATTGTTAGCTACCTAGCTAGGTAATAGTATTAAAGAGTAAATGACATAAATAAATGATGGATGACATGTCTCCACTTCCCCAATTGTACAAAAGTGAGGCCAAAATATTGCAAATGCGAGCACTGCTATCTTATGTTAGTGACTTCATTTGGATCCAGAGCCTGTTGATCAAGTTCTCACCAACCCAGTCGTGAAGAAACCCAAATTGATGACATAAAGCTGATGACGGAAAGCATGTTTGGGAAAAATTTCTGAGACATAGTTTATAAGCCATAGAGTTTATCATTTTATGATGAACACCATCATGTTACCATCTAAATATGTGCTTATAAAGCAGAAATTTTTGTAAAAATACAGCACATGTCCATTTTTGTTGGTTAAACACTCATAAGAGAAACAAAGCTTGTGTGATTTAGTTCTGTAATGGAAACAAAAGAGGAAGATTAAAATTCTAACTGATGTTTTTTTTTTTTAGCAGAGAAATGCTAAATAAATTAGAAATGTAGTAGTATGTTGAGACGTGGTAGAAGTTGGATTTCTGAAGATGAAAGAAAACAGAAGAGAGGCAGAGCATACTTATTGTGTTGTTAAATAGGTTTGTCAAACATGAAATGACAGCGTAAAAGAGTTGTTCAAGTCAATGAATGCTGATGTCTGATGGGGGGAAAAATGGGAATAGAGGTGGAGGAGGATAAGTGCATGTCATTGTAATTGCCAGGAATAAATGGTACGAGGAAAATAAGACGAAAACAGGAGAAAGAAGATAGGAGGAGAGGAGGAGGGGACCTGAACGTGAAGGGGAATGTCATTAATGGCTTTGTCTGGTCCTCCTGACTGAATGATGGACGGACACGGATAAAATGAACAAATAGATGAAAGAGGGTGAGAGTGTGAGAGAAAGGTGCCCCTTTCTTAACTGTCTTTTCAGAGATTAGTGAGGAGAGCATCGCGGTCTGTTCAGTTCATCTATTCATGGCCAAGCCTGTCTCTTTCACCAGCCTGTGAGAGGAGAAACGAGTCAGGCACATCGCCAGAAAAGAGTATTTACTCTTTGATTTGTCTTTGAACACATTTATCATGTGAATATTTTGAACGGAGACAAAATAAAATGTTGCTTAACATTATATCTGATCAGCGGAGTGTAGGAAAGAGAGGTTGGTGCACGGAGAGTGAGATGGAGGATCGTGTAATGTCATTGTGAACTGAAAGGATGCACTTCTATTTACACTGTAGAGAGGGGGATGTAATTACCTCGAATGTATAAATGTGGTTAAGAAGTATGTTAATAGGAAATTAATCGTTTAAGTGCAAGTAAGAAAACTATCACGGTTGAGTAACAGAGATGCAGAAGCAAATAGGACTATCATAGTTTGCGCAGAAAGACAGAGAAATGAAGGATCTAGTAGTAACAGTAAAGAGAGCATGATGCCTTATATTGTAGCAAGCTAATGGAGGGAAAGCAGATGTGGTCTGACAGCATCTGTGCTGCAGGGTCCCACCGTCTGATACGAGAGTGAATTATGGCGTGAGATGGCACGTAAGAAAGAGATGTAAGTGCATGTGATGCGTCCAGATGGCATGGCTTAGTAACAGAAGAAAACACTTTTTTTTTTCATCTAAACTCCTTCTCATCCTTCAGAAAAAATTGCAGGGAATGCTACAGTCTATCTATCAGTAAATTAAAAGATCAGTTCAGTAAAAGTTCAGGGGATTGGGGTGTCTGTTACTTGCTATAAATGTCCCATAAAAATATTTACCACGAAAGCATGCCTGATTCTGTTAGATTCTTACGAAACTAAAAAGTTAGCACCGAAACAACTTTGCTTTTAACATTGATTTCTCTTGGCTTGAGAGCAAATGAAGATCTGTTTGCTATTTTAGCGGATTTTTGCATTCTTGAGAGGTTGAAAGCACTCTGAAAAGCATTTAATAGTGATAAACATACTATGAATGGAAAGAACTGACAAGCACCAATGAGCTAAAAGACTTTGTGGAACCACTGAGGCACTGAATCCAGTACCAGATAAGAAAATGGGCATTTGATATTTTCACTTAACTGGGTAACTTTGGTTAAAAATATACCTTTCTGAGGCAGACATAGCTGGCATTTCAGGAACTTTTCTTTGGAGACCTAACAGTCCGTCACCTTGATCTGACCAACACACAAAGCTGTTGGCAGTATGTGTGTGTGTGTGTGTGTGTCCATCTCAGGTTCTCACACTCTAAATGCTTTCTGATCCATTTGACTCTAATCCACCGAGAAACTTTTCTCCATTCTTCTTCAGTTTTTCCTTCAATCCATCTCTCCCTCCTCTTCACACACTTGACATTGTGCTTTGGGTTTTTGCATCAACATACACATACATTAACACACGCTACCTAACCACTGTACAGCCCCCTTAAAAATGTCTTAAATTGTACTTATCTTCAAAGTAAAATAAAAGTTATTTATCCTGGGCTTGTGGGGATCAATATTAAAGGAAGGGTTTTAGGAGGCTGTCTGATGACTGCCTGTTTTAATCCCCAATATATCAGCAAAACACACTTGAAATGGAAATTCTTTATTCAACCAGAAAATCGTTGATGAAAAAGTTTCCACATGCAACACCTCTATGCTTTTTTTTTTATATTATATGTGCTACTTTTATCAGAACCATCTCTCATTTGCCCTAAGTGTAATTTCCTGCATTACATTAATGTTAATTATATGGCCCTTTCTTTTGGTCGTTCTTTCTTTCCGTTCTCTTTGTTAGTTTCTGACGAGGTTTTTTTTTTTTTCTTTTACTTTCTCTCTACCTCCCTCTGGGTTTCCTTTGGATGGAGGGAGTAAAGAGAAAGAAACTTAATCCCTCTATTGAACAAGAGGTGGACCAGTCAGGGGCTTTTTTTTCCTCATTTTTCTCTCTGTCAGAAAACCCACCCTGCTTCTCATTACAAATGCTGACTGTTCAAATCTCACAAAATAATTAATTTACTAGCTTTTGGATCGAATTTTTATTCTGCCTGTTCACTTACCAGTATTTTTATTTTATAATCTTTATTTTTGTGGCATCTGTCTGCTGTTTGAGCAATCTGATATTTTGTTGGGTTGGAAGGTGATGATAATGTGCTGGCTGTATCTGTAATATCTTTTGGCCCATTCTTGTGAAAATACTTGTTACCTTGTTGATGCTTGTTTTGTAAATATTGTAGAATAA
Organism: Mola mola; assembly: GCA_001698575.1. Classification (NCBI taxonomy): domain Eukaryota; kingdom Metazoa; phylum Chordata; class Actinopteri; order Tetraodontiformes; family Molidae; genus Mola; species Mola mola. The sequence continues at coordinate 3,238,625 of KV751315.1, forward strand.
GAATATTGTTCTTTTTGAAGAATAAGTGCAAATGATATTACAATTATTGAAACTGACTTTGAAATCTAGCACGATATAATACTCTCCCATTATACTTCACTGGAACTTAAGAGTCTAATATTTGTTTCCCCACACAGCTGTTAAGTTAAAAGCAATCATGCTGCAGTAAAGGCACTCAGAAAAGATAAATCTGTGATTGATGAAATTGTTTCTCTGAAACTGTTCTTAAAAATACATTTAATGACTGAAAACAAGATTTTCAATCTTTGGGGGGGGTTTGATAATAAGATGATTGGCATTTTGTTAGTTGGGATTTTATTACCCAAAAGCACAAGGTTTTGTTTGTTCTTTTTTTACTTTGTTTTAGCCATGACATTATTGACTAAATTATATAGCGTAGAGAATCAATACAACATTGGAAAGCTGTAAATGAGACTTGACATTTTAACTCCAATTTTACATACACTTTGCATAATATATATATATTAATAATTACATTGTAGATTTATTTTCAAAC
>KV751315.1:3278508-3304833 GCA_001698575.1 Mola mola
AATAAAGTGATAGTAGATAATCTGATAATCCCTCAACAAAATGCATGCTCCAATGATTTACTATTAAAAGACTAAAATAAACTCAAGAAACAGACTTGAACACATTTCAACAAATAGACCACAGATCATGTACAATCTGATAATACTTTACCTGATCCTTCAGGGAGTAGACCAGTGCGACAGAACCACAGCACCACCTGAGCGTATTTTGAAATCAGACTGGACACCATGTTCTTGTTCATCAGACCAACAAGGCCTGTGGAATGAAAAATCAATCAAAAAAAATAGATAAATAAGTAAATAACTAAACAATAAACAAAACAGCACCACAACTTCTGAACTTATAGATTCAAGTACTATATCATGAAAAATCAATTCACAATTATGTTAAAATGGCAAAAAATGCACCACTAACTCAAATTGTATAGAACAATAAAGCTGTAAGGGGCTGAATATCATCAACGCTCAGACAATGGAGGAAAAAAAGCAAAAAACAATCGAGATTTTCCTTGCAGTTCAACATGAATGGAAATTAAAGTGTTTGTGTGCTGGCTAAACCAGTTTCTACTGACATCAAAAATGAAATATAAAACATGATTGTGACTGTGTGGCACCTTTCTGTGTGAGCTCCTGAGCTTCACTGAGCAGACAGTGGAAGATGGTGCTGAGGTTGCTGAGCAGCCTCTGGCTGTGCTGTAGCAGCTGCATAGTCTGAGAGTCTGTGAAGTTGGATGAGCTGTCAAACAGCGGCGCACCTGGAAAACAGACACAGGTAAAGCACAGAGCACATAACACAAATGTGTCAAGTAATGAATGATTACATTAGTGATGATATAAGGTGGGCATTTCTTATCTTTGGTATTTTTGATTCATATTATAATGTAAAAGTTTGAATCATCATCAGCGAGAAGCCATGCCTCTATGTTCTATATACAGTATTTCCAAAGGTATTTTGAATAAAAATAGAAAAGATTAAAACATACAAATGCCATCCAGTTCCTCCTTAGTCTGGACTACTTTGTTCCAGGCCCAATCCAGTATGTAGCGCAGATTCAGTGCAGAACCTGGTTGTTCTGTGAAACGCAAAATAAAAAGTGTTACAAGCTTACTGTCCACCTAGCAGCCGCAGGATGTTTGTAGATGGATTTACAAAAATATTGTGTAGATATATGAGTGAGATAAAGCCATGGAGCGAAACACTGTAACCACACTCGCTGGCATGGGTCCAAAGAATTGGGGTTTGATAAACCATGTGACAGTGATTTTAAGTACAACTTCTCACCTTCTGCAATCCACTGCTTGATACAACCAGTGATCAGCCCCAAAGAGCTGGTCTCAACCGCTGTGGACAAGATGGCATCCAGCTGCTCCTCCTATGTACATCAAGTTATGTGATCAAATTACCTTTCCAATTTTGAGAATAAATATGTGATTTAAATCTGAATTATTTTTTAACACATGAAAGATTTTTCTCAGAGTTAGCTAAAAGAAAGAGTAAAAAGGCATAAAAACGTACAAAATAAAAACAAGGCTTTGTGGATATATGAGAAAAGACAAAGTGTGTGTGTGTGCGTGTATGTGTACCTGAGAGAGGCCGGAGGCCTGGGTGTCAGCCAGGCGAGATGAGAGCAGGCCAGACACGAGACAACGGGAGTAGCTGGTGGAGATAATGTCACTAGAACAAGGAGCGGCTTTCTTCAAAAAGCTCAGGGTCTTTTGACGATGCCAAAACAGAAGTATTGGTGCGGATTAAAACAAAGACACATTTCATTCAAATCATCCTGGTATATTTAAATCCTACCCTACCCTACCCTACATGATATATACTATAGTCATTTTTATACTTTGACATATTTAATTCCTATAAAACAACATTTGGGAATCATTCTATAAAATTGAAAGTGATGTGAACAAAAGAAACTCACTTCTTTCTGATACCCAGAGCAGGTTAGGTGCACAATTCCAGAATTGAGCAAGCAGGTAGCATCTGTAACATGAAAGAAACATAAAACAGTCAACCAACACTATTAGTACAAATACATTTTTACCACAAGCCTGGACTGTTCTGTTCGAGCAAAATCCTGAACAACACAAAAAGGCAAGAGCAAAAAAAGAGGCAACCTGGCAAAACGACATCAAACAGGATCAATGAGATACAGATATCTACACCTACCAAAATTATACGTTGTGGGGTTGAAGTACTGCTCTGGTGGGGGGCAGGTGAAGGGCAAGCCCCTGCTCAGGCTGCGGTCATGCACCACTGCATCCAGGAGGACATGTGAAGACACCATCTGCACCACTGGATCAAGGGACCAAACTGCCAGGTACGGGCAATTCTGCAGAGACTCCCCTGATCTGACAACACACAAGCACGTAGAAAGGCTGAATCACAGTAAATCCAGCAATTATTACAATAACCCACACGAAAAGAAGACACAGTAAGTACTTTACCACCAAATATACAAACATCAATAATCTTAAGTGTTGATTATTCCTGTGGTGACACTTAATAATTATAAATGCTTCTTCAGTGACCAAAATTTCTTCTGTTTCTTTTGTGAAGTAAAATTCTAATCTGGTGGTCAGTAATGGGTAATGTGAAATTTTCACGTGCTTCATGGGATCTTATTAATAATGCTAAATTGTCTGAGTCATAAAGCACTGACAGTCCACTTTATGTATAGTAAATTGCTGTTGCATGACTCTACGTCAGTAAAAAAAAAAAAAAAAACACATTTATGTATTACAAATGATTCAAAAACAATTAAAAAATTTTCTAAAATATACAATGAGTACACAGAGTATAATAATCACTAAGTTTAAATTTCTTTTCTAGTTATGAACATAAAAGTTTTCCTTTAACTGTTGTCAAACCAGTTTCTACTCTACCTTAAAGAGTCTGGCATTTGAGCGTGGTACCAACGGTTGATGTCAAAAACCCCAATGTAGGTCGATGGAGATCCCTGACCATAAGCCTTCACTTGCCAGCTGAAGATGGACACGCTGGTGTCAGGAGATGCAACTGAAAGTGCAAAGAAGAGTAAGAAAATTAAAGCATGTAAGAATATCAGGGAAAGGAGTGTCCTCCATCACAAACCGGGAACTGTTTAAATATCTCCACACATTGGTAGAGCTATTTAAAAATGCAACAAGATAAGCAAGGTTGTTTCCAACACTCTGTTCTTCACACATTGTGTCAGGTGATGCAGGCTTACCTTCGTTCATGCTGTCATCCCTGTCAGGGTGGGGTCTGAACTTCTCGATGGTCTGGCAGCTCAGGAGGCGGGTGTTGGTGGCCTGAGCCCTAAGAGGAAAAGCTGAGCCACTTAACTCCTGACTGTATCGTTCCTCACAGTACTCCAGACCCTGAGTGATGGGGGACCGAATAAGACACAGGAATAAATAACTGATGATGTTCACATTTGTAGACTGCCTTGGACTGATGCAGGATGTATAAATATTATGGTCTTGAATGCTTTACAAACCTCATAGAGTATCTTCCCAGAGGCAAGACACTTCCTTTCACTAAAGGCCAACTGAAGCAGGCGGAGGCTGACCATATCTCCTTCGCTGTGTGTGAGTTACAGGATGTAGAAAGAAAAATAAGAGCTCAGAAAACAAACAACAAGAAAAGAACATTTTGCCTGGATTATGTAATTGTTTTATGTGAGACTTACAGATCCTGAGCAGACTGGATAGCCCAGAGGTAGCAGCAGTTCCTGGGGTCATTTTCTGGCTCCTGGAAGGTGAAGTCATGCACAGGTACCCTGCCACCTTCTAACTGGGAATGATACCTATCATATGAAGAGTTTTTTAAATAAAAGACAGTCTACTGCAGTCTAAATTTCAAGCCATTTGCATGTACTAATTGTGCATTCAAATTTCAAAGTAAAAACTCTCCAAAGATTGAAACTTAAATCCTCACCACTTTAACTTAATATGGAAGTAAGATAAAAAAAAAACAAAAAAAAACAAAACAAAAAACTCACTCTTTCTTTAAAGCCTTCATGTTCCACAGCTGTAAGTATCCATCAGAAAATCCCACTGCCAGAAGGTTCGTCCTGGAGATGTACTGCAGAGCTGTGACTCCAACTCCACTTGGTCCATTCAGCTGGAGACAGAGATGCCTGCCCTGTCTTGTGCTAACTTCTCTGAGCCTGGGGATTTCTCCAGGGGATTTGGTGATTACTTGCAGGTCTGGGAATTGAAAGGAAGTACAAAGAGAGAGATGGTTTAGATAGAGAGCTAGCCCACAATCATTTGACTCAAAAATGCACCTACTTTGGAGCTGTATTGGGGCTTTTCCACACAGTGTGATGGCCACATCGGGGTCTACCTGTTCAACAGTATGTCTTTAAAGCCACGTTTCTACCAAGGAGTACTGTTCTGTTCAGTTTGGTACAGGACACTTGGGGACGGTATCTCATTAAAGGCGCGTGTTTCCACTGGCGATTGTGCCCTGAACTGGTAGGTGGGGTAACCTGACCGTACGTAAGTAGAGCAACATCATAGAAACACGATGCAGCGTATCCTAACGAAGGAACCGTAACAACACATAAAGGAAACATTGGCTTCTTCATTTTTTCCAGCATTCCTGTTGTTTCTCGTCGGCATATGGCTGTTTATCACAAAAAGTATGCATGGTATGGTTTAGGTCACTTTTTAAGGATACCATTCACTAGCAGTAACTTAACAGGAATCTTATATTTGAAGCTGTGATAAGATAGTAAAATAAAGGAAATATTTGACAATACAACTAATGCAGGAGAGAAAAAAAAAAACTTTAAAAAAATAGACCGAGATAGAAGCTACAAAATTACTGAGAATTTTAAAACTATGGTGCATTGCAGAGATACGAGTCTCACAACACATGCTTGTTTGAAAAAAGGGGTGAATCCTCACAGGTTGGCAGGTCTACAAAATATAAATTAGTATGGCGTGGCTATATGTAGCCAGTAGAAAAGCCCCATGTAATAGTACATATCAAATTTTGCCCAACGTTTGCTTGTAAGGCATGCGATGTGCATAATAGGAGAAAATAATTCAACTGTCCAAAAGGCAGAGGAGCAGTTTGTAAGAGATGTTTTTAAAAAAAGTGAGGAAAAAGCATGTAAACACATCAAGTAACACTCCTTAATGTGGGTGTCTTACCTGAGGCCTCCAGTTCACTTTGGCTACAGGAGAAGTCATCAAGACAGAGGTCCACAAGCAAAACATGACCAAGGTCTGTTACTACAGCCGCAACGCCAAAGAACCAACGCAGACTCTGGTGAAGATGCTGGGTTGAAGCGCTCGCTCCACCGTAACTCACCAATGGCTCAATAGCTGTGATCTACACAGGAGAGAGAGTTAAAAGAAGAAAAGAGAAACTCTCTTAAGGTTCTGGTTGACAGGGTAGACATCATAGTCCACAAAATTATGAATGTGTAAATTAACCTAAATGTTTCAGAAAGTGTAATTTAAAATTCTAAACTGCAAACTCACCCTGCCTGGTATAACCACAGCTTTGACCACTCGTGACAGCCCCAAGTCATAAAGACACAACACACTCCCCTCTGCTTCCTCCAAGCCAACCAGCAACCCAGACCTAGCAAAATTAAAAAAAAAATTAAGCAAAACAATTCATATTTCCTTTTTTCACTGCCATATTATTATATCTGTGTCTATCACTTCATCATTACATCAAAGAGTGATAAAGACACAGGAAACATAGGTCTGACCGTTTGAGCCAACTGAAATCCCTGGCAGCCAGCACAATTGGTGGGTGCTCGCCTGCACCACTGAAGCAGTACGCAGACAGCCGTTCTCCTGTCAGTGCATGGACCACCTCCAGATGGGGGCCACAGGCCAGCCAAGCAAGCCCACTGCGTCCTTAACACAAAGAAGTGAGGAAAAGAAAAGTTAGGGGATTATCAACAAATTAAAAACTGTTTAAAAAAGAAATAAACAGTTCATGACATGTAAATGACCTGCAGACAGTTGTACAAACTGTTCACAAGAAAAAACAAATTATTATTATGCAAGAGATTGAAGCACAATAACAATACAATCCTTAATTACCTCCAACAAGGAGGTTATATTTTTACCACCCATCTGTCTGTGAACAGGATAAAAATTGAGCAAATTTGTAGAGATAGGTCTTTACCCAAGGAGCAAGTTATTCAGTTTTGGGAGCAATCCTGATCAGGATGCTGATCCAGGAATGTGTTTATAAAGATTTTTCAATATTGTGAGGTAGGTCCACCTCCCTTAGTGGAGGTGTGCAGTCTGTTAGACCAGCTGATTATTAAAGCTGATTATATTTTGCTTGCCTAAGTTTAATGAATCAACCAAATGAGCAAAATCACCCCTTAGAAAGTTCTCCGTTTTATTTGTGCACTAAATAGTTGTGGCCAGCATATTTAATGCATATTTTTTTTGATTAACTTTAGATAACAAAACTATTTCTACTGCATTATATACAAATAGAGATGCACCGATTTATCAGCTTAAATTGATGTGGTTGACTGATATTGATGTAAGTACAGGGACGACCACAGATAACAGTAGCCGATGATAATCTGCTGTGTCACATTCATTTTGCACTGGCTACATCTGCTGTCCGACAGCTAACCCTAGATTTAAAAACTCCCTCTGATTTTTTTCAGGAAAAAAAAACAAAGGAACAGATCCTGTGGACTTGCAGGGGTGGGGCTTAAGGTTGTAGAAATTTAATTCAGTTGTTTTTAATATAAGGATTTTTTAATTTGTTGTTTGTTAATTAGTTATCAGACAAGTTGTTACCTTAAATATTGGTATTGACACAGAATTTCCATATCAGTGCATCATTTAAAAATAGTGAATACAAAACGTATCATGTTCCCCTGCTGCATGTTAGAAAAACTTAATTGTATTTGTTTTGTTAATTCACAGAGTAACAATACTGTGTTTTAAACTTTTGAATTGTTATTACAAAACTGGGTATGATTAAAAACAGGCTTACCAACAGTGAACTTCCCATGGAGCACACCGTCTAAGGTGATCTCATCTTCCCTGAGAGCATCTATAGTCACTCCAGGGAAAGGCAGCAGGCTGCTGGTGACTTGGGCAGTCAGGTCATGCATCGTTCACTGTAAAAGCAGGAACACAGAACATACAGTGTTTAAAAACAGGCAGATGATTTAGCCTTTGTCAATATTCTGAAACTGGATTATCGCCCCTTATGTGTTCCAAATATAAATTTACTTGATCAATGCCACCGTTCTCTTAACACTTTTTCACAAAATAAATATTAATGAGCAAAAGGAGAACTTGTGACCAAAAGGAGTGCTGTATAAATCCATGTCAAGCTTTATCTTCTCCGCCGGGTTTTACAGTACAAAAGGGGTCTTTCTTTCCAACACACTGCACAGCTGCACCCCCAGTTGTCACGAAATACCCTGTCAGCAATCTACCAACAACTTGATCTGCAACTGTGTTTGGGGTTTTAATCATCGATAACACATGACAAAGAGGTACACATCTGTTTGCAGATGTTACTCCTGTGTACATGGTGTTAGTAATTTCAAGCCCAGGACAATAAAACTGTTAAAATGTGCCTAATTCTAGGTTCACTTTTTTAAGTCCATTAAAAATATGAGAATATTTAAATTTTGGATATATCTTTGCTAAGAGATAGACAGTCTGGTTTTAATGTTAATATTTACAGCGTCGCGCCATCAGGGTCCGAAGACTAGCAGTTTTTTGTTTTTTTTTATCTTGAGCACACATTATCAGTATCATACAAAAAGAGCTCAATACATTTAGTGTTGAACTAGGTTTGCTTGTGTGACATTTTAAGAGTGGTATAGTTATTATAATAGAACACTTTGTGCTGCCTTCAAAATATTCTTGTTCTGTTACTGCCAATATTGAGCATGTAAATATAAAGTGTAAACACTAATTGTTTGTCAGACTTGTTTTTGCACTGCTGGTGCTCCAAAAGGCCTATGCTGTTGCACTTTTTCAAGGCCAACCCAAACCTTAACGTAAAAGTTTGACTGTGCTTCATTGGACACAATGCTGCCCCCTTTGATCACACTGGAGAACACAGACGATTCAAGTGAACTCCCGCGCAATAAGCCTGTCACTTCGCAACCACATGCCATGACCTGGGACTGAACATATACCAAAATTAACGCTACCAACTAACATAAACAAACCAAATTAACGCACTGAAAGGTGTCACCACAGTACAACAGACTATTAGCTGAGGCGATTATTCTACAACAGCAATTTATTTGATACCAATGACTGGCGCTCGCGTGTCAACATTTGTAAGGTTTGTCTGAGGCCAACCATGAAATCTGTACTTTCACAACTTGTTGAAAACTCAAAACACCTTTTAAAAGAAATCGACGAGCACATAACAAATGATTTGGGCGTAGTGGGTGTTTTAAAGTTAGACAGAAGACTCCGATTGCTAGCGTTGAGTTGGTTTGACATGATGTAAACAAGGAAGCAGGGGCTTTTTTAAAAAAAAAAAATAATAATAATAATGCAATCTGCCGTTAAATACAGGTCACAGTAATGACATAAAATATGCTAGCGTTATATAGTACTGACTACTGACCTGTAGCTATCTTGCAAACTTTGCTCAGTGCATTAGCAGGCTACTCAGTTAGCTTGCAAGGTCAAGCAGGATTAGAGTTGGACCGTTAAAGTTAAGCTAGCTAACGGAGCTAGCTACATGCATATCGTAACAAGAGGATGACAACGTTTATGCCACGTTATTGGATTTGTGTTACAACAAGCACCATTTAAATGTAGTGTTACTTCAGTCTCTCCAATTACAACTGGTTAGCAAGTGAAAAAAGTTAGGGTGGCTAACTATTGTTGCATGGGGTATATCGGTTCTTTCGCTAACGCAAAAAGCTATTACGAATATTAACAATGCAGTATGCACTTTAGCTTTTTCACAGCCCGCGTTTGAGCTGACAAAGAGATTAAAGTTAGTATTTCACAAGAGAGAAAGTGATACTATCCTCTTCAACAGACTTACTTTCATCTAAATGTAGGAATTTTAGCTAGGCTTTGGCTTTAGCTGAGAACAGAGCAACGCGATTGTGTCATTCGGCAGTAAGAAACCAACGTCGACTATCTCAACGATATTGGCAACAACACAGGTCTGTGTGGTCTTAGTTAGCAACAACTCAGGATGCTATTTTAAATATTCTAAGATGAACTAAACTGCACATGCTAATTTCGGGAGCTATCACTGTTAGCTTTAACTTAACTGCGCTGGAAAACGTGATGCAATGTGCTGCTAGATGCTACTACTGTATACGTTACATTACCTGTCGGATGTTGACCGCTTTATCGGAGCCACGAATCTTTAGATTTCTTTGACGAATGTCCCGATTCTTTCTCTTCTCTGTCATAATCCACTCCCTTTAAAGCCCCACTCATCCACCGAACCCTCTGCACGCTTTAATTTACTGACAGGGAAAAGATGCTCCCTCATGCTTAAGGCTTCGACAGCTCAATGCGCCATTTGCTGCGTTATTTCTTCTTCTCCGCCGTTCGTTCCAGCAAAGTAGACACAGCGATGGCTTAGTGACGCCCCCTTCGGTTTTGGCATAGTTTTTCGAAAATATGGTAGTTCCATCCATTTTCTACCGCTTATCCTGTTAGGGGTTGCGGGGGTGCTGGAGCCTATCTCATCATCTTTGGGCGTTTTGGAATTAAAAAAAATGTAAATGCGCCTCACCTGTTTCTCTTAATTTTAGTCAAAATTTAAGATAAACCATAACTATTCTTTTTTTAAGTTATGGTTTATCACAATCTTTGTTGAAATGGTGTGGAATGGAATGGTGACCTATAGCCCTGCCAGCTTTGTTTCATAATCGGCTTATGTACATGTACATGTACCAGTTATAAAGTGGTACAAAATAACTAGAAAAATAACTGCCTCGCAATGACAGGCCTCCACAATGCATGCAAAGTGGACAGTGAAAGTACAGTGGTGCGTCAAAAGAAGGTCTAGGATGGTTTCTGTGGTAGCTTGATTGGTAGAAGTTTTAGTTTTTTCTCAAACGGTTAGATGTATGTTTTGTAATAAACTCTAGATTGCAGATGTAATTAAGTTTATGAGGGTCAAACTGTGATTTAAAATTAACACAATTAAGAAGGGATATAGGAAACAGTGAAAGTTTGTGGTACTATTTAAGTGGTAAAATTTAGACAAATAGTCAAATAAAGATAGTGTAAAGTTATATTTAATTCTTGGATAACTAGCTGGGCAAACCTTGTTAAGAAGGGTGATTAATGATATTATTGGGTCAACATGAATACTGGCAAAACCAAATAGGTTGGGTCAGATTTTTAAAGGAGCAGGAGGTCTCCTTGTTTTGCTTAGTTACAGTGCTGAGTTACCTTCAAAATGTAATCATTTCATCCTTGAGCTAGAGTGGACATTTGTGCAGAGTTTAATGAAAATCCTTCAAAATGTTATTGACAAATAATGTAAACAAGAATGCCTCAGATGAGTGGTGAGCTCAAAAGTGTAATGCCTCCAGCCCTGTCTATCGCCAGCATAGAGGCAAATTTTTTTTCACAAATTTAAATTTTTTTACAGTCATCTGCACCATTCTAAATGATCCTGGTGACATTGGATACACCTGTTCTCTAGTCAGCTTCTGGTCAATTGCAGATCTTGGCTAAAACCAAGGATCTTAGTGAGGTCCTCCAGTTGTACATTGTTGATGCTCATAATGGGAAAAGTATTTCTGAATGTTTTAAGGAGTTTAAGGAGTTTCACACAGTACAAAATCTAAAAGGACATGGTCGGAAAGCAAAGGTGATCCCTGCACTGGCAAGAATCCAAGGATCACCATTGAGGCCATCCTGAACAATCTGAGTCATGCTGGTCTAGCATTTCACGGCAGGCAACACTTGTTCATCATCCTTCACCACAGCCAAAAGTTTTCCTTCTCCACCTCCTCAGCCAGTTATTAGGTTGCAGGTGCAACGGTTGACAGCACCACAGAGCCTCAGCATCCAATCTCAACTGGGTAGGCTGAGATCTTCCAACCGGTCTCCCTGCACTCTGGAGCCAGATCTGATCACTTGGTCTTCTGCCGTTTGAAGACCGCTTCTATTCCCTCTTCCCATGGTGCTGTAACCCCAGCAGGGATTGCTGTTTTTTTTGCCTCAGTGGACTGCACCACTATGTCAACGGGGAGCAATGTGGTAATGATCTCACTGGGAAACTAGAGCTTCCTGCAGAGATTTACTCTCATGTACATTTCATGGTCAGAGGAAAATAGCCATGGTATTTCTCTTTGTCTGATGCTCCTTCTTCCACCTTCCCTAACAGAATGGACCTGTATGTCCACTGGAAGTAACAAGAGACTTGGTTATGGTGCCATTTATAGTGTCCCTGGGAGAGTGCAGTCTTGTAGCCTCTTAAAATGTGCTGGAAGCTTGTGTTGGGAGCATTGTAGAGCAGGAAGCATTCCGCCTTTCTGAACTATTGGTGGCGGTTCTGAGGACAGGAAACTGTGTCAAGGATGAGGAAGGTGACCCTTGCCTGTGGAATCTTCCACAAGTCTGACCAACTGATGCTCCGGTTAACGACTCTGACCCAGATGGTCAGCTTCCTTGTCTGCCTTGATCTTATAATGATGTTCCTCCATCATTTTCACCTCTGAAACTAACATTGTTTACCTCTCTTTTTGGTTGGCCTTCGACCAGAACTGTGTAGCTTCCCACATCCTAGTCCTGCCCTCTCAGCCTGGACCCTACCAACCAGCTCTCCGTGCTGCAGCCTGCCAACTGCTTGGTCAACCTCAACTTAGACTCTACACTTCTAGCCGGTTTAAACTGCTGCATTTGCGGCTCTCATTGCCTGATTAGCAGACACTCTGATTGAAAACCATCCTGGTCTTTTCCTGCATGTAGTCCAAGCTGATCAACTGCAGTGGCAACACCAAAGTGTTCCTTTCAAAGAATCCCATTTTAGAAAGGTACATTGGAAGCTTCGGCCAGAGTCCTGCATGGGTCCAGTTTTGATAATTGTACCCACCCAGAATTGTAATTGTACTGTAATTGACTGATTTGGCTTGATAACATTAATGATTTAAATGATGACATACTGCATACAGAATTTTTGCTCACAACCACTGTCCACTTGCATTTTTACCTATGCCTGTACCCATGAGTTTAAAAATATTCTTGACCTATTACAAAGCGTTTTTGCGGGTTACACATCAGGTGCCCATAGGTACCCAACCCATTGCACAACTCTAACTCCAGCCACTTATGAATGAGTAAGTTGGCTTTTCTGTCCATCTTACTGACTGCTGTTAGTGGGATTCAGCTCATTTTCAGCAGCCACATCACCTTTATGTACAGCAAAAACTGGTAGCACCACAACTTGTTCTATCCTAGAAGTTGGTGTTGGTTGATTCTTGCCAGGCAACAACAAAATAAAGCATCACAATGTATTTATAAATTTTGATTAAGAAACACTTGTATATTTCCCTGTGAGATGAAAAAGTGAAATTGATGTTGCCCAACTTCTTCCTAAGACTCAGTGTTTATCATAGTGGTAAAGCAAAAAGTGATTAAAAATGCCTCTGTCAATCAATAGTCAGCTTTACATTAACATTTGTTCTAGCTCATAAAATTTTTTAGATAGTGAAGATTATATTTAATAAAGACATATTCAATGATTTTTTTTAAACTACATTGTAATTTGACAAAAAAGCACTATAATGACACGAATCAAGCGAATAATTATCAGTTTATTACACTGACTATTTTACAGATTTTTTTTTCAGTACATGGATATGATCAGTTAAACCAATGATCTTGTGGTGGACAACAATGCCTCACGTACATATTAAGCTGTAAGAAATCTACATATTCATGGATACTCATGGAGCATAGATACTCAACATGTTCCTAGCAGCACACACGATCAGATCAGAGTGGTGATTGTCTAACAGTTCACTATCTGACCAAGTGTGTGATATAATAATGCTTTCCCTCTGTGCCTGAGTTATTGTGTTGAATGACCAGAAAAGGGATTGTACTGAATATTTTCACGGTGAAACTGACCTGACCTTTTGTCCAAGACAAAATGAGTGCCAAATCTTCCTAAAACAACACTAGGTACCCACAGAACACAGGCAGTCTGGTATAGTCTACAATTTCCATTAAATTACATTATATGTTTTACAGGAAATAATTACAACCCATTAGCACAAAGCATTTGACAGTTAGTTTGATTCATAAAATAGCTTTTTTGAGTCTCCCCCTATCTTATACAGCGGAGATGTTTCTTTAGAAAGGCATCAGATAATTGAAATAAAGCGGCATGATTTATTACTGATTTTAAGGCAAGCAAATGTGCATCAGTATTGAAAAAGAATTTGGGGAAAAAAAATGCACCAATAAAAAAATAGCTTATTTTCATAAAACAATCTATTCTAACAGAACAAGTTTTAGTGTTAGGAGGCTGTGATTTTTTGTTTCATCTGGCGCTCAATCATCAAGTCAAACTCCTGTCTTTCTCTGAAAAGAAAGAAAAAAAAAAATACTGATTACATTAAGGATTTTGTGCAAAAACATGTTCCTAAAATCTTTTTTACTTGTCAAACTCTTACCTGTTACTGATACTTCGTCCTTTCAGGTATTTTTCTTCTGCCTTTTTAACTGAGACACGGTCAACCCCTGCTATGGCATAGATAATGGCCTGCAAAGGAGGGGAAAAATCTTACAACACATGTACACATATTTATAGCTACAGCATATTCACCTCTGTGCTGCACATTAACAAACTACATGTAAAAACAAACAAGTGCTATCTTCAGCTCACCTCAGGAAGAAGCACATCCAGAACAAAGGGGACTTGCTCTACGAATTTCACTTCATTAAGGCACGGGGCAGTGGCCAGCGCCGTGGTGTAGAGCTCACTTAGGTACCAATAGACCTGGTCCAACTGCTGGTCATCTTCTAGGTATATGTTCACCACACGTCTTCGATTGGCACTCAGAAAAGAGCGAAGCCATCGGGACTGCTGCTGCCCACGGATCACAGCCTGCAGGGGCGGTAATAATAAGGGAGCGTGGGTTTAGCTATAAAGAGAGGTTTCGTTAGTAAACATTCACTGCTCTCGTCAATGTCAAATCGACATTATTGTTTAATAAATATTCAGTATGGGATAGTTTTGCACACCCATGTTTTTTGCAATACATATGGACTGATCTCTGGCATGTGTTGTTTTATATAACTATATATGGTCTTTGCAATTTATCAAAATGTAACAATTTTACTACATTCTGGTTTGCAAGTATGCTCTGATTTTTCTCATGCGGTGTGAATGCCATACGAGGCAAATTGTGTGTGTAGTATTTCCAAGTTCAGCATGAGTCAAAATGATGGAAGTAAGCAACGTTTTTTGTCAGCAAAAAAGATTAAACAAATTCTGTTGTGTTGGAACAGATTGATGGCAAGGAATACGAAATGGAGGAAAAACTTGTACAGTACAGGATTTGCTATACAGTGGTGTCTGCACCACAAGGCAACATGAACTTGTTTTTTTCTAACCTAAAAGCTGAAACACAAGGCGGTCACTGATCAAAGATTAAAACAAAAAGTACAACCTCCTTGACATCCAGTACAACACGGGTGTTTATTATTCTATATTAATGTGTATCTATATATTGTTTTATTCGTTTTTTAATTTTTCAAGGGAAATTCATGTGAATTGATCGCAATAAAAAAAGGTATATTCTACTCAATGAATCACCCCAAAGGATCAGTGGTCAGTGTGAGTGCTGACTCACAATACAGTGTGAATATAGTGAAATATAATTTGAAATTTCATGTCCAATTTTACAAAACGTCATTAAAATATGTTTCTCTAGCCTGTGGCAATCATTGGTGATACTCCAACAAGGCTTATCAATTACATGGTATAGACAAATATCTCTGCTTCTACAATACCTGTAAGTAAACTTTGCTGATAATGCAAGTGTTTGCTAAACCAAGGGTTATAATAGCAATACAAGCATGCATTAATCCACATTCATCATACCAGAAGGTGGCCGTCTACCATGCGCTGCTTTACGATAAAATGTACGAGCTTCTCATTTGCGCGGTTGTGGGCAGCACGACTCCGATCTGGCAGCAGCCTCTTTGATCTCCTGCAGACGTTCTCCTGAGGCTCACTAACACTGTCCTCTTCATGATTGTTGCCGGGCACCTCTATTACTTCATCACTGGCAATAGTTAGTCTCTCTGACTCTGCCTGCGGGTACTTCCTCCTCACTGGGTAGCCTTAAGTAGGTGAAGACAGACCGTACAGAGCACTGTCAGGTTGAAATGGGGCTGAAAGTCACATCAACTCATACTGCATAAATTAAGGGAGAAATTCCCCCCAAACCTTTAAATTATGGTTCAAAGACATTAATCATCATTTGACAAAACACAGTAAATTCTACAAGCGATTGTGCTCAGAAATTCACAGTTAGCCCATCTTAGCTTATAAAGAAAAAATGGATGCTAAAAATATATATTTGCATTGCTGACCACACATGACATCCTGTGTATTCGTCTCCTTATTTGTGACTCCTTTTTATTTTCTTCTTCGTCTGAACACCTTTTTGTTTTATAATTAGTTTTTGTTTAATTATCTATTAGTTTCTATTTATTTATGTTCTGGTGCACACTTATTGCCAAACATATAAAAATGCTGTTAATACCAATTTATAAACTTACCATTCTACTTAAAGGACCTTACTTGGTTTTATCAACATTTATTTATCTAGTGAATCAGTTTCTTCTTTTATTTACCTCAAGAAAGACTTTGTAAAACTGAAAAAAAAAAAACCTTTGGCTGAAGACGTACTTCTTCAAGTGAAGTAGTCTAGCATTACAGTATGCGGTGCTATGTTAATTAATTCTGTACAACACAACTTACTCATATGGTGGTCGAAGTACTCGATGAAGGAGCCAGAAAATGGACCACACGCTTCAAAGACAAAACATGATTACACTGCTGTTAATTTAGGCCTATCACAAGGGATACTGTTTATAAGTAATATATGTGAACAACAGTGTCCTTTATCTGTTTCGGACTGCATAAATATCTTACCAATTTTGATTCTGTAGTCAGTTATGAGGTCCAAGGACCACTCAATTGCAGCATTGTGCTTTTCTTTGGCTTTACACTGATGGGAAATAAGAGAGATAAAGACAGTCTATCATGATGACAGGAAAACATCTTTTTTTTTTTTTTTAAAGAAAGCAGAGTGCTTATGTGCAGTGCTTACCACCAGCTCATTAGCTTCAATACCATCAAAAGGCTTCAGCGTTTTCAAAGACACAGTAAACCTTCAAAAACACAAAAAAAAAAAAAATCACAAAAGAAGAGCCGTTCACACATGAGACAACACAAGGCTTTTTATGACTACATGTATTTGCAGTTGCATAGGAAATATTCATGAGACTCACTCATTTTAAAACATTATTGCTGCCAATCTCAACTAGTCTGTTGTTCTCTACGATCCATGGGTGTGCTCTGCACTGACCATATTTCTTCATGACGACCACTACCTACACTGCAGTTCTGTAGACTTTAAAACCAGAGTCTATTTACCGACCAAACATTGAAAGAAAATACATTTAATTTCCTACCCTTTCTTTTTGTGAATCATTGTGTCATCAATGAACATGATGCTGGCTTTTCTTTGCTTACGGTTCACACTTTTAACCTGCAGAGTAAAATAATACAGGTTTTAAACATTTAAAACCTGAAGTCTTTCAGGCTTTGCTATCTTGCAAAGATATGACCACAGGCGTCATTATGCTCTGCCAATATTTCAAACTCACTGTGTTGTTTTATTTAAAATTCCCCAATGAGGGACATCAACCTCTTATATGATGTTCTTCTTAAAAATGAACTGCAAAGCTGTACTTAGCAATTTTTATTACTGTTGGAATGATTTAGTCAACTTAAGTTGTATTACAGAATATTTAAAAACAATTATCATATCAGGTAAGTGTTTAAGTCATTAACAAACCAAAAAATTCACAGAAAGATGTAAATTATACATTGTTACATCTAAAAACGAAAGTGTTATTAATCTCACCCATGCAGGCCAGAATGGAAAATTTCTAAATTTGTGCCACACAAACACTCCTCCCGTAATGGATGGGGGCTCTGAAAGACAAAAACAATCCACCTGAAGTATGCAGTGTTTGTACACAATCTTGTACATGTGTAGTTCTTACAGAGGTTATTTAATACTTAATTAATCTCTCTTACTTTTGTCCACCTGCATCAAGAAGCTCGGGAGCTCATCCTCTTCCTCACCACTTTCCTCATCTTCCTGTAAGTTTAGAGGTGGCAGCTGTTGCTCATGGTGACTGAGCTCTATTGACAGCTCTGAAGACAGTGAAGAACTGTCTGTTTTTGGGAGCTTTGTGTCAGCTGTGGGAAAGGGATTGATGGAACAACACAGAAATAAAGATCATTTTGCACAGCTTAATCATTTAAAAAAAACAAAAAAAACGATAACTTTGCATGAGACACACACTAGGAAAGTACCTTGTTCTACTGCATCAGACTTTTCTAGTTGAAATCTTCGTCTACAGCATTTGACAGTGTGAGTCTTAGTAGCCTCTGTGTTGATCTTTTGGCTCCTACCACGCATACCCTTGACTAATGGATTGCTTGCTTTACCACAAGCCTTTGTTTGCTTCTTTGACATCCTTTTTCTAACTTTTCTTGGTTGAGCAGCACAACCCCTTTTGTGTCGGTGTCGAGGTTCAGATTTGTGGCACGGTGAATCCAAGTCAGATTGCTACAACAGGATGGATGTTAAAAGGCGTTAACTAGTATCGCTGAAATTTACTGTCCTGGTTCAAAGAGGTGTGGGCTCTACATAAAGAGAGAACGTTTATCATTGAAAATATGACCAAATACCTTCAGCTGAGTGATGAGTTCCGTGTATTCTAGCTCTACTTGTTTTGCTCCAGAAGGGGGCAGGGTGTCAGTGGAGGAGTTATGAACTGGTGTGGAGGTCAGTTGGGCTCCTCTTGTCCGTCGTGCTTCTCTCCTGCCTCTTTTAGGAGTACTTGCTAAGGGACTCACTGACGACTGGCCTTTTACGGCAAAATCATTCTCTGGCGGGGGGTCTGTTTCCTCTGTGGCTTGAAATGAAATCGCTTCTGAGGTGACTTTCTTCTCTGGAGTCCTTTTAAGTTTCCTTTTTCTTGTTTTCCAAGATACACCTGAAGGATCATTCTCATTTACTTGTTGTGCATGTCGAATAACCAAGATTTCACTGATTTTCAACAACATTCAGAAAATTAAAAGGCAGGATTAAATGCCGGATTACCTGTCATTGCTGTATGTGTTGGTATAGTTAGTTTACTGAAAAAAAATCCTTCACATTCACTGGATTAGAAGTCTGTTGAACAATCAAGGTGTGGCATTTTTCATTTATTCTTCTTCACCAGGTTTGACAGCTGTATGAGCAAAGAGAGAGGACGGTTAAACTATAATATTTCGGCCTTATTGAATTACATATCAGTTTGTCTGGGATGATACATTAAGGTACATTAGTGCTTCTCAAAACCTGAGAATTAGAGTTCATTTTTTTGAGATTTTATTCACAAAATTTACTTTTTTTCAAAACTTTTTGTTATAATTTTGATAATCATGGATTATACAGTCATTGTGAATGTTCTAATATTCTAAGAAGTTATTTTGAGCTGCAATTTTTAGAGGCCATATATATCAAAATTAAAAATGCTTGAAACATTTTAATTTTTATGTGTAATGAGCCTAGACTATATTAAATGTTCACTTTCTTAAATAAATGATGAAAAATCTTAATGTTCTAGGGGGTTATCAACTTTGTTTTTACTATTTGCCAGATTTTTCTAAATATAAGTGGGGTTGTACTGAACAATGACAATAGTATTTTGCTTTGCTCAGGTTTCAAGCATTCCAAGGTGACTTGTAGAACTGCAGGATTAGATTCTATAAATATGACAATAAAATAAACACCAATGTGGCTCTTTTAAACTAAAGAAGAACAAAGTTAGCAGGTATCATCAAAGACCAACTGCAGCCTGGGCGACAGCTGGCAACTGGGTTGCAATGACAACAAAACACCAACGATACCTTCACACTGGATATTTGAGCACCTTTATACAGTATATTGCCAAAAGGATTGGGACATCTGCCCTTACATGCACATGAACTTTAATGACATCCCATTCTTAATATGTGGGGTTTAATATGAAGTTGGCACACCCTTTGCAGCTATAACAGCTTCAATTCTTCTGGGAAGGCTTACCACAAGGTTCAGAAGTGTGTTTATGGGAATTTTTGACCATTTTTCCAGAAGCGCATCTGTGAGTTCAGGCACTGATGTTTTGGACGAGAAGGCCTGGTTTGCACTCTCCGCTCTAATTCATCCCAAAGGTTTTCCATTGGGTTGAGGTCAGGACTCTGTGGAGGTAAGTCAAGTTCCTCCACACCAAACTCGCTCATCTTTGTCTTTATGGACCTTGCTTTGTACACTGTTGCACAGTCATGTTGGAAGGGGAAGGCCATCCCCAATGTTCCCACAAAGTTGGGAGCAATAAATTGTGCAAAATTTCTTGGTATGCTGAAGGATTAAGAGTTCCTTTCACTGGAACAAAGGGGCCAAGCCCAAGCCCTGAAAAACAATCTCACACCATAATCAACCCCTCCACCAAACTTTACACTTGGCACAATGCAGTCAGGCAAGTACCGCTCTCTTGGCAACCGCAAAACCCAGACGCATCCATTAGATTGCCAGACAGAAGTGTGATTCATCACTCCAGAGAACATGTCTCCACTGCTCTAGAGTCCAGTGGCGGTGTGCTTTACACCACTGCATCTGATGCTTTGCATTTCCATTCCATGAATCTCTCTATGCACTGTTCTTGAGCTAATCTGAAGGCTACACAAAGTTTGGAGGTCTGTAGCTATTGACTCTGCAGAAAGTTGGCGACTTCTGCGCACTATGAGCCTCAGCATGTGCTGACCCCACCCTGTGATTCTACGTGGCCTACCACTTTGCGGCTGAGTTGCTGTTGTCACTTCCACTTTGTTATGATACCACTAACAGTTGACTGTGGAATATATAGTAGCAAGGAGATTTCAGGAACGGACTTGCACAGGTGGCATCCTATCACGGTACAGAGCTTGAATTCACTTCGCTCCTGAGAGCAACCCATTCTTTCACAAATGTTTGTGGAAGCAGTCTGTATACCTAGGTACAATACTTTTGGCAATATAATGTATATGTTTGGCTCGTTTTCTCTACTATACATTACAATACATTAAACACTAACAGTCAACAACAGCATTTTGCATTACACTAAATCCTTTTGTGGCTGAAATAAGAGCAGAATCCAAATTAGTCCAGTGCGCATCACTGTGCTGTCATTGTCCTGCTGGCTTCTCATGTCCACGTTTAGGCAGCTGCCATTTTGTCCACAACTGATTCCTACAGCGCTCACTCAGGGTAAAGGTAGTCGACTCGTGGATTATGTAATAAAATCTCAATGATATTCAAATTATTTGAGTTGCACTCGTAGCTACCATGAAAGAAATATATTGCAAATTATTTTAATAATGATTTCGTGGGAAAAATTGGCGAAAAAAAAAACAAACTAATAAGTGGCAGCGCTTATGTCATCTTCACATTACATTCATTAGCTGCATGTGTGCTTAATGGTAACAGTTAAGTCAGGTAAAGTAACGACACTATCGGAATCAAAACATGCAAATTGGTAATGCAAACTAGTTGAGTTTAACTCACTGTTTCTGTCGTTAAGCAAATGAGTTTCTAACACCACATTTACAGTACAAATCTTGCAATTATATTCCTGGAAACAATAGCCAGCAATAGTGTTCAAGAAACATGGAGAAATGAAACCATGTGCAAACAGCATGCTAACCTGTAAAAAGATAATAGTGTGCTAACACTGTCAGAAAGACACAAAAATATATAGCTAACATGGCAGCAGGACGGTCAGCATTAAGGCCAACGTGCTGCAAGCACTCAAGCTGTTAAGAGGACTTCAGTGGGGTGCAGCCTGCAACTTCGATCACAAATCAAGGGCAATGAAAGCAATTATCTGCTGACACATATTAACTATCACAACAGACCTCAAAACTAGCTTCAGCGTGTAAAGTGTGATTTAGTTTTTGCATTACCGGAAGCAAAACAAAGTCCATAACCTTACCAACTGGTGTGTTGGGAGGGTCACCGTAAGACACAACGGAGCTACAGCCGAAAGTGGAGACGTTGGATATACCTGCACGCCTTTATTGCTTCGGGTAGACCAAATAATAAACTAAAAACTACAAAAAATAACGATTGTCGATTTGCAATAAACCATCAAGTCTGGACATGTGTCATCATCATCATCATCTTCATCTTCTTCTTTTTCTTTGGTGTTTAACGGCTGCTGGTATCCATGTTGTTGCGTGACTGCCACCTTCAGGTTCCATTCTCACTCGTTACATTGTCATTTTAAATCCTCTTCTCAAGCCTAGTCACTGCTAAAAAACATTCACTAGCCCTTTCCTCCCTTGTGCAATGCATATTCTAAAATGCTCTTCGCACTGATCTCAAATCGTCCTGTTCCTATATGATTCCTATGTAATCATTACTATTCTTTCCTGTATGTATTTTCTGCATGATATGATATGTTCCACTGTTTCTTCCTCCTGACAAAAATCACAAAATCCAGTTGGGTGTTTTCTTAAAATGATGTTTCTAGATAAATTTGCTCTGTTTTGTAATGAGTGTAAATGTCTTCCTTTTGTCTCAGTATCTCAGTTCTGTTGCTAGTGCTGAATCACTGACTTTGATAACTTTGACTTTAACAGATTCCGTCTTAACGGCTTCCTTTGCAAGCTTATCTGCCCTCTCATTTCCTAAAATGTCCAAATGTGCTGGCACCCACACGGACATTACATGACCTCCTTGTCTCGCCATTCTTGTAAACGTAAACATTATTTCTAACAATAAATTTTGATGGATTTGTGCTGCTCCTGTTTTAAGGCTTGTGAGGGCTGATACAGAGTCATCCCATATAACTATCCTTTTGCAGTTACTTTGTTCAGCCCGCTCTAAAGCCATCTCAACAGCAAACAGCTCAACAGCACACACATTCAGATAATCTGTTCACTGGCAACTGCCAACATGAAAACTTGGTACGGCAGGAGATACATTACCTTTGTTGCTTCTTTGGGTTGGGCAGGTTAACGGCATCGAAGGTACACTGCTGCCTTCTACTGTTTGTTCAGGTTAATAAAATTTAAATAGAATAAAACTAGTGAGGATATTTATTTTGTTTACATTGTCCTGTGTGAGTTTATAGATTTTCATCTGCAGTGGTGGTTATTTGTGCTACGATACTTCACTACGTCATTAAATTTTTCCTTTGATGCCTTTTACTTTAAGTAAAATCCTTAAAAGACATCATCAAAGAAAATTACAGGTCACAGCAGCGCAATAGATTGCGGGAATAACAATATTATATTAAAATATAAGTGGAAAAAAGAGCATCACGCTTTCATCAATCCATCCATTATCTGTCAGCACTTTTGCTATATGAGCCCAGAGTGCTCATGTCACCACTGATGCCATTACTCCCCAAATGCTTTCCAGCTGCTTTTTTAGCCCTTGGTATTTTTCGAGCTTCTCATGTTCCTTCTTCCTGATGTTGCTATCACATGGTAGTGCGACATCTACCACTATTGTCTTCTTCTCCTGTTTGTCAACCACCACGATATCCGGTTGATTAGCCACCACCATCTTATCGGTCTGGATCTGGAAGTCCCACAGGATCTTAGCTCGGTCGTTCTCAATCACCTTAAGAGGTGTTGTCCACTTTGATCCTGCAACCTCCAGCACATACTCAGCACAGATGTTTCTGTATACTGTGCTGGCCACTTGGTTGTGACACTCCAAGTATGCCTTACCTGCCTGCATCTTGCACCCTGCTGTTATGTGCTGCTCCTTCTCAGGAGCATCTCTGCACAGTCTGTACCTTAGGTCCTGTCTGGTGTGGTAAACCCCGGCCTCTATCGATCTTGTGTTCAAGGCCTGTTCTTGTGCTGCCATGATCAGTGCCTCTATGCTGTCCCTGAGACCAGCCTTCTCTAGCCACTGGTAAGTCTTCTCGATATCAGCCACTTCCTCTGTCTGTCGGTGGTAAAGGGGCTTGTCCCTCCATGATGGTCTCTCTTCTTCTTCCTTCTCCTCACTGTGTTTCTGCTGCCTGAGGCATTCACTTAGCAGGTCATCATTCGGGGCCATCTTCCTGATGTGTTCCTGGGTCTTCGTTGTTTCATCTTGGATAGGGGCTCTGATGCTCACTAATCCTTGGCCTCCCTCTTTCCACTTAGTGTACAGCCTCAGGGTGCTGGACTTGGAGTGAAACCCTCCATGCATGGTGAGGAGCTTCTTTGTCTTGATATCTGTGGCTTCTATCTCCTCCTTTGGCCAGGTTATTATACCAGCAGGGGATCTGATGACGGGCAGGGCATAGGTGTTGATGGCTCGGATCTTGTTCTAACCATTCAGCTGACTTCTCAGGACCTGCCTTACTCTACGTAGGTGTTTGGCTGTGGCTGACTTCCTTGTGGCCTCTTCATGATTTCCAATCGCCTGTGGGATTCCAAGGTATTTGTAGCTGTCCTGAACATCGGCTATGTTGCCTTCTGGTAGTTCAACCCCTTCAGTTGTGATCATCTTGCCTTTCTTTGATATCATTCGGCTACACTTGTCTCGCCCAAATGACATGTCGATGTCATTGCTGTAGATCCTGGTGATGTGGATCAGTGAGTCAATGTCTCGCTCACTCTTCGCGTACAGCTTGATGTCATCCATGTAGAGGAGGTGGTTGATTGTTGTTCCATTTTTGGTAGTTGGATGGAATTGTTCCCTTATGGGGGGTTCTTCATGATCAGGACTATCCAACCTTCGGTCAACCACTCTGGGTGGGTCCCTGTCTTTTAGCAGCTGGCTTATCTGAGTTGCCAGGTGTTCATGGAGTGCAGTTACCTTCGTTAGCCAGTGGCTTGTATTGTTCTGATCCTGGCATTAATGTGGATGCCACTTGACACAAACTTTCTCCACCTAACACCCCTTAAGACCAAGTATAACCCCCACAGCACCTGCACACCCCAATGACAGTGGGTCCCCCAACAGGCCAATGCATGCTGCAACACCACAAGAACAGCTCAGGAACCTGACAAAGATCTTGAATGCAAACATGGCCTCAAATTCAAATCTGTCTTAGCATCCATGGAGGTCCATTTGTGTAACAGACTTAGCTTTTATTGTCAATCACGTGACCTTTGGGGTCTGTATCTGCGGTACTGTGACGTGTAACACTACAATGTTTGTGACAGATCCTTTCAGTACTGGGGGTTACAAGGTGGGGCTCAGGGCAGGAATATTGTTCCTGGACCTCACGGTACTCAAAGCAGTAATGATTACTGTTATCCTACAAAAACAGCTAATAAAAAAAAATGGATAAACAAACATTTAAATTTTCCACTACTGCCAACTTCTGCTGCACCCATCCGACCAAATTCAGCCAACATTTTCTGCTGCTAATGGTTGGCTAATAACCATTTTCTTTTCTTCGTCATTTACCTAAACAGTGCTCTTCTTTTGAACGAATTGAGAATTAACAAACCAAGCAATGAGGAGAGGATAGTTTTTGCTCTGAAGGTTTCTAAAAACAAATTTATGGTGAGAAAACGCAAATGGATTTTAACCACTAACATTTAAAGAGGTGACAAACTGAAAAATTATAGAACCACTAGTTTTGGGACCATAAAGTATATCACAGTATTATTTATGGCTGGAAAAACAGCAGTCCGAGGTAGAGAGGTGCAGGCCAACCAAGTATTTTTTTTTTCCTTCACAATGAAGGCGCAGTTACAATAAAAGTCATATCTCACATAAAATGGACCACACAAGACATGTAATCCTGACTGCAGCAGCAGTTCTTGATGGAACCATAGATAACTACAACATTATTTACCAGATGGCATCCCAGAACCTTTTGATTACAAAGCTATAGTATCTACCACATCAGCCCTATCTCCCCCGATCCACCCAACCCTCCTGAACATCTGCACATACCACAGCCAGACAAACAAACCAATGAAATAAACATGTAAATAGATGAGTAATAAAAATTTAAGGAGAAAAGAAAAAAGAAGAAGAGGTAGGACTGATGAACTAGGCAATGATGGTTAGTTGCCCTTATGTGTGTGTGTGTGTGTGTGTGTGTGTGTGTGTGTGTGTGTGTGTGTGTGTGTGTGAGTGACACAGCTGGTGAGCTACAAATGACATGTAATGCATGTAATGCTTGAATAAAAATATTCAATTGTCCCTCATTTTTCACTATTATAAATTTGTTCTGCAAAATAAGCTACTAATGCATCAGAATATTAGTAATGATAATCCACCCATAATAAACTTTGCATCAGTAATAAAACCATGTGGACTACAGCTGGATGTAATTTTGTCTTTTGTCTTGTCTTGATTCAACGGTTTAACTTGCTTTATTCTCAGTCTAGTGGGTTGCAGAAGAAGTATTTTTTTTATGTGTAAACACAAAGTTAGTTATATTAATGCCTAAATGTTCTCAACAATTCACATAAAAAGTCAATGCATAATTTTAATTACCAGTTTACATTTACCTTGTCAGCTAAATGGATTTTGGTTGCGTTTTCACCCTTTTTTGTTGTTTGGTTGGTTGGCAGGATCACTCAAAAACCTCTGGCTGGATTTTGACTAGACTTAGGTAATAAACCAAGGAACAGCCCATGTTATTTTGTCATGGACCCAGATAAAGGTGAAGATCCAGGAATTCTAATTTAAGTTACTTAAGTTACTGCTTTACTCCAGTTTTTCCCACTGTGATGTCAATGTGTATTTTTTAGAGAAAAAAAAGCCCATTAATGGTGAAATAACTACCAAAAACTGGTCTGTTTTGATAAGTCGTCTCTGGCCCCTTTTTATAGTGCAAATGATGCTCTTTATATGAGATGTAAGCCATATAATCGTAGAAATGCCACGATATGTTTAAATTCAGCTCCAGTAATGACTCCATGACAGCAGTAGAGGGCAATATGTGACCAGTCATAAATTGCTCTGTTTATCAATTCAGTGCTTCATAAAACTACCTTTCAGGGCGTTCCCTGAACGCTTACTGCCTTTACACCGACCCTCACACTCTTAATCAGGCACCTCACTTTCACTCAGTACACTGAGATTTGGA
>KV751315.1:3306877-3322933 GCA_001698575.1 Mola mola
CTCTCTCTCCCTCCCGCCCTCCCCCGCCCCCCCCCCCATCCCCCTCTCTCTCTCTCTCTCTCGACCTCCGCCATATGCACCTCTCTCTCTCTCTCTCGACCTTCGCCACATGCACCTCTCTCTCTCTCTCTCGACCTCCGCCATATGCACCTCTCTCTCTCTCTCTCGACCTCCGCCATATGCACCTCTCTCTCTCTCTCTCGACCTCCGCCATATGCACCTCTCTCTCTCTCTCTCGACCTCCGCCATATGCACCTCTCTCTCTCTCTCTCGACCTCCGCCATATGCACCTCTCTCTCTCTCTCTCGACCTCCGCCATATGCACCTCTCTCTCTCTCTCTCGACCTCCGCCATATGCACCTCTCTCTCTCTCTCTCGACCTCCGCCATATGCACCTCTCTCTCTCTCTCTCGACCTCCGCCATATGCACCTCTCTCTCTCTCTCTCGACCTCCGCCATATGCACCTCTCTCTCTCTCTCTCGACCTCCGCCATATGCACCTCTCTCTCTCTCTCTCGACCTCCGCCATATGCACCTCTCTCTCTCTCTCTCGACCTCCGCCACATGCACCTCTCTCTCTGTCTCTCTCTCTCTCCCACCCTCCACCACATGCACCTCTCTCTCTCTCCCACCCTCCATCACATGCACCTCTCTCTCTCCCGGCGCTCCAGTCTGTCGCTGGCTGCAGCTGAGTGCGGAGCCGCGGAAACTCAACAGGAGGGTCACACCTCAGCCAAGACAACGAGGGACCGACCGAGTCCCTCCCAGATGGAGCCCATCCCATCCGATGAGTGGTGACTCTGACCCGTGAGGCGGGACTCGGCCCGGGGGCGGTTCTGCGCTACCTGGCCCGGCTCGGACGCGGAGCAGGGCTGAGTGCGATGCGGAGCGCAGAGCCGTCATTGAGCGCGCAGCAGCCTCTGCTGACGGGGAGCGTTCTGCCTCTCTCCTCCGCGACCTGCGCCAGTTTTGACTTTGGCTTATCGCCTTTTTCTTTTCAGAAGAAACCGAAAACCAAACCATTTAGGATTTAATTTTCTTGTGTGTATTTGGCCTCTTGATGGCGGCGTGGGGATGTAACCGGTGCCCACATGGAAGTGGCCTGAGGTTTGCTGCAGATTGAGAGGAGGCAAACTGCAGAGGCGTTGTAGTTAACTGAAATCAATCGCTTATTTTTGAATGTGAAGCAGCAGCAGAGTTTTGGTTCTATTTTTTTTTTTTTTTACTCCTTTCACCTCCAACATGACTTCACTGTCGGGGACCAAGGAGAAGTCTGTCAGCAGCCGGAGCAGAAAATATGTGGTAGGTTATTCATCTCAGTAGCCGAGGGGGTGGACACACCTCTATTACCTATAAACCCAATATTAAAAAAAATCCCAAGCACATCCATTCAGTGATAAACGCACTTCAGCAGAAACTGCAGTTTACTTTTCTTTTTTTTGCATGAATGGGAAACTTCAGAAAGCTCCCTATTTTTGTGTCAACACTGTTTGACTGATTGTTTTGTCACATTCGACACATCACTGTTCATGGTGTCACAACATTTTCACTGCTGGGCCTCCCACATCTCTTAATTATCACCGGGACCAAGCACACCTACATGCCACTGCCAGCCTCCTACAGCTGAATTAGGGCATTCATGTACAACTCACATTATAGCCACCTTGTGTGTTCCTCGTCATTGCTTCCTTATTACAGACCCTGCGAGGGAGTACAGTGGCTGTAGTCACCAACCTCTTTGTGCCCCCCACCGCATCAATAGGTCTGGCCTGGATGTACCCAGCCCAGATCTAATTTTCCAAATCTTTGTGGCTCATTTGATGTTCCCTTGTGGCTGCGTGCGTTTAGATCACCGGCCTTCAGGTGGAATCAGACGAGATCCTCTTTAGATAGTAATGGCAGTATTTTGACTGCCATGATTTTGGTCGCAGCACCATCACATTTCTTCCTCTCTGCCCAATGACTGCAAACTGCCTCAGTGTAATATTTCTAATAATAATAGTTTCTTTACTTGGCTGAAGGTAAAGACTGGATATTCATGCCATGAGTCAGCCTTCATTTGTTTGTGATTCACTCTGATGGATGTGAGAAAAAAGGCCTTCAAACATGTAGCTTGATTTTTATTTTGCATTATACGTGACGTTTGGCCTCAGTTCCTCACCAGACTGGACAACCTGTTGTGTGAAGTGCAGGATGAGTGGGGTTTTGCACATATTCATATAATTGAGACTTTTTAGAAGTAGAAAAGCCACTTGAAATATAAATCTTATGATAAATTCCCTAATTAACATTCAATATTAAAGACTGCCTCTAAAGAAAATTATGATTTTGACCTTGTTAACATGTCTATGTGGTGTTTCTGTATACTTCAACACACATCAACACCGAAATAAGAAGGTAATGTCATGGCTGAGGATTTTGGCATTGGTTTTGCAATCTACTGATGACGATAAAAAAAAAAAATTCTGACGACATAGAAAATATAAAGAACCAGTCCTTATGAGTTGATGCACCAGTTTGTAGGCGACCTTGTGCAGGTATTGTAGCTCTTCGTCTGCTTCCTGGCTATCCGTTCTTGTTCAAATATGTATGGCTGAATTATTCCAGGGTTAGAACTCACCAGGGTGCAGCGTATAGTAGACTAATTTAAAAGCCAGATGACATAGCAGGTAAGCTCAGGCCACAGGTGAAGGGCAGAGCGGTGAGCAGATACAGGGCTGAACTTGAGGACGATATTCACTGATCCCAACAACCTAGATGAGGCAAAAGTGTAAAATTACATACAATGTGATTTTACAAAACAGAAGTGAGTTTTTAAGGGTTTGGCCTTTAATGTAAAAATATCTGCAACATGAAAATCTTATTTGTCAAGTTATTTCTCTTCCTTGTTTGTATTTTCATAGATGCCTGACACTTCCCCGACCAAATCTGCTTCCTTCTTCCCGGACACATGGTACCGAAAGGCCTACGAGGAACCCCCCCGCTTGAGCACACGTCCCGCCCCCGAGGGAGCCGGCTCCATGCCCAGCTCCACAGGGACCCCGTCCCCAGGCTCAGGAATCTCCTCACCAGGGTCCTTCTCTGGATCGCCGGGGACCATCTCTCCAGGGATTGGGACTGAATCCCCTGGTTCTCTGGGTGGCTCTCCCGGTTTTGGGACAGGATCACCGGCCTCAGGCAGTGGAAGTTCCCCTGGTAGTGAAAGAGGGATATGGTGTGAGAACTGCAATGCTAGGCTGACGGAGCTGAAAAGACAAGCCCTGAAGCTGCTTATCCCCGGACCCTATTCCAGCAAGGTAAGAACTCAGCTTGCTGCGTGTCCATTGCGAGAAGCCTGTTGCATTTGTTTTCTGTGCCACTGGTACGGTCTTCTACTCAAAAACAAAGTTACCTTTTCCTTCATTAGCAGTGGCATTACTAAGTTGGGTTGCAAATGAAAGACTGAGCCTCTAATCATTCCCTTGCTTCCTGGGCTGCTATGCAGTCCAGGGTTATTGTTCTCATAAATCATCAGCATGCTGTAATTTAAACCCTCATTCCATCAGCTGTGGGAAAGAGCATAGACCAAACAGCCTTTGGGGTTTACGATAATTATCTTATTTGGAGCTGTTAATCAATGCCAAAAAGAAAATAACTGATGACACAGACGGGGCTATTTTAATTTTTGTCTCAGTTTTACTCTCTATTGCTTTTCCATTTTGAGAGCATTAACTTGATGGATTATTAAAAGAGACTGACCACTTCAGCGGAGCTAAATCCATATTCCATATAGATTACTGCCTTTTTCTACAGGTGATTTCTTTTTTCTTTTTTTCTGTGGGTCATTCATATAATCAATTTTAATTAAATTAATATAGTGATTCCCAATGTGCAGATAGTGAGCTTCGGAGTGCTTTGAATTGATGTATGATATAGTACCAAGTCATATACAATAATTTTCTTCATCATGTGTATAAATATATTTTTTTAGGTCTTATGATACAGTGCTGTGAAAAAGTATTTGCCCCCTTCCTTATTTCTTTTTTTTTTTTTTTTTTTTCCATATTTGTCACGCTTAGCTTTTTTCCCTTGATAAATATAATCATCATTTAAAAACTGCATTTTTTATGTACTCCGGTTATTTTTGTCTAATATTGAAAATAGTTTGATGATCTGAAACATTGAAGTGTGACAAATATGCAAAAAGATTAGAAATCAGGAAGGGGGCCAATACTTTTTCATGGCACTGTATACTCAGTAGTCAGTCTACTCTGAATAGTTCTCTAGCTCATAAACTAGTCAACAAAAGAAACCAGTGTTAACAACATTGATGAAAAAGCTTTAAGGAAAGAAGTATTTCTTTTAGAAAAAGGTATATTTCAGCTTTTAAATTAATTTAGCTTGTAATAAAAGGATTTAGGCCTTGAAAGCACATAGAAGTCATAAAGACACATTTAAAGCTTTTCTAGCAGGGATTTTGACTTTGCATAATTTTTAAACATGTTGCTGGCGGGCTCTATGAACTTCTGCTACAGCTGACTGAATTTCAGTTATGAAAAGGGCCACACATCAGAGTTGGAGTTGATTGGTAACAAATTAGTATGCATTAGGCACCACAGGCCTAATACAGTGCATCTAGCAAGAGGCAGTCAGATGGAGGAATACAGCGAGACAGAGAGAGATTCACATTAAGAGAGACAGTGAATTCTTAGTCGCTCAAGAACATGGTAGTTGGAAATGGTTAGGAACTGTCTGGGTTAATGGGAACTAGTGGTGGCCAGACCACTAATTAAAATGTTATTTGTGAGGTTGGGTGTAGCTCAAGCTAATTAAGTTTCCCCATTGTGGTTTACTTGATTAGAGTGTAGAAAAAGCACAGAAACATAACTTACAGTATGACCATACATGCAGCACCAATTCTTGAATTCCCATTCAGTGGAGTGAGCATGTGCCTTTGACATTTTCTCCAATGTGTTGTTTTGTGATTCGGATGTTTCCTCTCCTAGAGAGCCGTCATTTAGGTCCTTCATTATTAGTTCACGGTATAATTCAAATTGAATCTATGGGTATTACTCTCTTCCAACCATAATTGTGTATTTTTCCATTAAAGAAATTACATGAACATAGTTTGCCAACTGAGACAAGCCTACCCGAATGGGTAGAGAGCCCTGCCAGTGCTTATAGAGCAAAGCTTACAGTAACATAAGTTCTATCCCAACTCCACTGGATTCTTTAAGTACAGTGGGTGGAGTCCGATATGTGACCGTCTTGCTGTGATCAAGTTGGACCACCACACAGAACCAGACTAGCTAAGGGTAACCCTGCAGCCCACCTTCTTCCGGTCATGGCTGAGAGGGAGTAGGAGACCTGGCCTGTGACCAGGGTACAAACACCTGAACTAGCCACCATGGTTATAACCCATATTGTTGACATACAGTCGACATACTGTAGAACCCGTGCCCCGAGCCAACCAGGGGACACTAGTAAATGTGATCATACATAACAACCAGAGACAGAGGGTTCCAGGTTCAGCTTCAACGGACACTTCCGCACCCCTTTAATACCATCAACAAGAAGAAGCCCAATGTCCAAGTGGTATGTCCTCATGAAGAGACATGGTGTCATCTAAGAAGGAGGCATGTATATGTCCTCAAAACAGGCCTTACTGAGCAGTGCTGGGGAAATTTAACACTGTGTGTTTAATGCACACAAACGTGAGAGGGATCAGTACATGTCCGATCTCCCTCTTGGCCTGAGAAATAAAATCACATCCAACTCGCAAAGTGTTTTGTTGGCCATTGCCTCTCCAATCATGCCATCCCTGAATTGAATCACTGCTAACTACTCCATGTGTCTGACCAGGGCCATATATGTTATGACTTGCTATTTATCTTGTAACATAGCAACACGTGAACTTGGCAAAAATCATGCCGAAAGCATCCAACCAAATAACTCTTGACATGAAAGAGCTCTCTTAGTTCTTAGGAACAAGGAGGGTTTGGTTTAAGAAAAGCTTCATTCTTGTTCTGGAGGAAGAAGAAGCAGGGTTTAACCAACAGGCTGGTCAAAAAGAACCTTGTGGCTGAGGTCAAAACAAGCATCATGGCTATTTTAAATAAGACACCTACTGAGAGGAACGCTTGCAGTTGACCAAACACCAAGTCCTCGAGCACCTTTGACCATGAAGCTACCAATGATGCGATGAGGCGCATACTTGGCTGGGTTGGCTGGCTACATTCATGTACATTCAGTTTTTCAGTGGGTGAATTTGTGATTGTGGTGGAAGGAGTGTAATGTCTATAGAGTCCAGTAGAGAGTGGGGTCTGTGTGAGATAGAACCCAACATTTACTGACATGAGGGACTTAAAAAACAATCTAAACCAGTAGGGGATCTTAAAGCTTCTTTCTCATATTCTTTTGACAAGAGTGGACTGACCCACACAAAAATTTTGTGTCTGGAAAAAGTTTAATTCATGTCCTTGGTGAAGTAATGTGACTTAATAATCTTTCTCCTTCAGCAAATATGCCAAACCAGCACTTAAGCTGTGTGTGTGTGTGTGTATATGTGTGTGTGTGTGAGTGTATACGAGCCCCCTTTCCGGTTGTTCTGTCATCATAAGACCCCATGTTATTCCTGCGGGACACTGGGACATACGTGACCCTTCACGGCAAAAATTAAAAATACATCAACTAACTCATATAACCCAAACAAACACATACACTTACTCATACACATACCATGTAGACCTTTATATTTTTGTCTCTGTCTCTGAATATTAATACATGGTAGGTCATGCTACACACACACACACACACAGGGCTGTTCATATTATGCAAATGATGACCTTCATGGGTCTTACTGTTGAATATTTAGCTGTTTGGTTGTCTACAGTTCAGTGTGTGCATGGGTTCATCTGTGCTTGTAGGGCATTTAGTATGTTTGTGAGTTATTGCATCCTGAGAATACTAATAAACACAGACATACACAGAATGAGTCGCTATATGTGAAGATGTTAGATTGTGGCAGACAGACCAACGTTAGTCTGTGTTCATTCAGTTTTTGTTGGATAAGCAACTAGTTGCAAACTTAGTGTTTTGTGCAGTGCTTAACTGATGTCTATTCTATGTATATCTTAGATAAAATGCATGCAATCAATAATTTATTCATAGTGAATGAAACGGCTCCTCGTTTACTTCCTGCCTCTAAGAGGAAAATATGACGGTCACAAGTGAAAAGGATGAACAAAATTGAAAGATATATGAATGGCAAACATAAAGGAAAAAAACATAAATGCTGCATTTAAAAAAAAAAAATCCAGTATAATGCAAATATTATTCTCAAATTAAACTGCAATCCATTGAAGGTCATATTGTCCATGTAATTTTATGACTGCTGTTGTCATCCAGTCAGCTGGAGACTGAGGGAGGGACAGAGAGGCATCATATTGCCTGGGTGAGGATGACCATGTGTTTAGGGAAAAGAGTGTACTACTGAGGGATTAGACTGAACAGACTAGGTTTTTGGGTTTAGAAGCATGCAAAGTGCACATGCACTTGTAACCACAGGACTCAAAAGCACATCTGGCTACACAGCTGTAACCACTTAAAGCCTCTCTGTGTTTTATACTGGTGTGTTTATCTGTTTTTCTGTCCATTTATGTGTATTTATCCCTCCTATCCAAGCCCAAATCTTAAATGGATACGGGGTGATCTGTGATCTGTTTTCGGTTGGTGCAGCTCAGCTCAGGAAAGTGAGTCACTGTGTGTGTGTGTGTAAGTGTGTGTGATTTAGTTACCAGCAACGTGTCTGTTTCAGATCACCTGAAATTCTAAACCATATATGTTTATAAAGTGAAACATATACAGTTCCACTTAATACATCGAACTGAGACCAAAAAAGGACTTGTTTGTGAATAAATTGAATCACTGAGTTCCTATTGCTGGCAACTTGAGATTTACTGAGATTGCTTTGGATGTGTTGGATGAAGTGGGGAGCAGCTGTAGCGTACAAAGGTGTTGGAATTGTATGACACTGCTTGAAATACAGCATACATTAATCTGAACTACTTGATTTTGTCGTCTCATTTTCATCGCCTTTGTACCCGGAAAAGTTAAATTCCAAACCCCTCAACAAAGTAATGGTGTTGCTAATAGGTATTCTTTGTTGGTGACCTATATTTAATATATCTTCATCTTTGAGAATCAGCAAACACACTTGTCATGTGAAATTATGAATGTAGATGCAGCAGTAGCTCATTGGATATATGAGTTTTATATTCATATCAGTATTAAAAACAACAATTAGATTGGCTTAATTCCATTTAGTTGCTTCAGTTTCAGGGTCCTGGTATTGTATGTGTGGCTTGCTGTCACAGTGTAATGGCTTACTAGGATTAATGCATTAAATGGAACTGCAAATATTTTGATAACCATAAATGAAACGTAACAGAAACTGGAATGGCTCTTAAAGGGCATATATCTGCCAAGGCACAACACCCTCCTAAATTTAAAGTTTCTGGATCTGCCCCTTTATCTGGAGCCACATCAAAATTTAATGGTTTCTCCTTTGGCCGGTTCTCCGCTCTCCTCTTCCCACCAAGTTTCATTAAAATCCTTTGAGGAGTTTCTGGTGGAAGTAATAAACTATAAAGTACAAGTACAACAATACTGAGAGTTAATCAAACAGTCCATATTAATTAAAGCAAACATAGCAATCTGTTGCAGTTTCCTAACATGGGAAAAGGGCCCAGTATTAGTTTGTGTAGGCTGAGTTAAGACCATAGTCATTACATATTTGAAATGAATTTAACAAAATATGAGCTTGTAACCAAGATAAAACTCCTTATCATAGCATGAAGATGGTAAAATTTCTATCTCTATCTTTGATGTGAATAAAATGATTTTGGAAGGGCCCATTCACTGGACATTTATACGGGCACTGTTCTGCTGTTGTTTCTGTACACTTATGAAATTTGCTGGCCACTATATTGGCTTGTGCAGCAGCATAGTAATATCTATAATCTATATACCTGATAGTCTGTGATATTTTTACAAATATTATACAGATATTTGGGCGAAGGCGGGGGGCACCCTGGATAATACAGATATTACCCTATTTTTGTCAAATCATTTTAATGCCCAACATAATCAAAAAGCCAATCATCAGCCATACGTGTGACCATCAAGGGAGCTTGAGACTGAGCTTTATGACATAGCATCTGTTTCAGCTGGCTTTCCAACCTACAAAAACGACCGGGACTAACACTCTCGTGGATAGAATCAGTTTAACTAATCCCAGTCACTAGGCAATTTTCACCCAAGGCTAGTAATTTGTCTGTAATTAGTCTACTTATCAGATCAGATGGTGGAGTATTATTGTTCTGCAGTCTGTCCTCCTGGGGATGTGTTTCTGCACACAGGTATAGCTAGCTATCCTTTAATAACAAAATCCCATAACACTAGCAAGGTGGGCCTCCCCTGGCAGCTGGTGTTGCCACGGCAGCGACATATGACAGATGTGAACTGCATGCATATCTCCATCAGCGTTAATGGGCTCCTCGTAGCTGTGTGTGTGTTGGCGAAAGGGTGAAAATATATGGAGTTTATGTGAATAATAGTGGGTGTTAGTGTGCATCTTTTTAGCGAGAGGAAAGAAAAATGTAGTAATGTGGCCATGTGTGCACGTTTGTGTGTGCATGAGTGTGAAAAGAGAGAGTGATCATGCCCTCCTGATGCCTTTCAGGTGTGAAAGACATTACCATATAAAGAGGTGGCTTCATCAATAACGGCAAGATGGTGTGGATGGATGGATGAGCGTGTGTGAAGGGAGGGAGGGATGGATATGCAGGCTGAATAGGAGAGCTTAGCATTTCGATTCGGCCCCATCCCCCATGAGCACACATATACACAATATCTCCAGATCAAGTCTTACTTACTGTCCTCTCCCTATTTCAATTTATAACTTACTGGTAATTTATATTCAAGTACTTTCGAAATGTAATGTATAATAGAGAATCAATAGGATCTACTATGCTACTACTACCTACTTAATCTACTATACTACTTTAGTCCCTCATCGTGTTAGCTCTGCCTCTTGCTTGCAGTTACTGTGAGCCAGAGTTCATCTGCTCTGATGTTTTCTGACTTTTAAACTAGTCTACTATTAGCTGCACAGTGGCCGGTTCTAACATTGGAACAAATCAGCCATACATGTTTGAACCACACACAGATTCCCAGGAAGAAGAGAAACAGCTGATTGTACAAGATCACCATGTACTGTACATGTTGATGCAGCGCAATGGTAAGTTTGGCTTTTGCAACGATAAGCCCCACCCCGCGAGACGTCAGGACTGGTTCTTTATGGTTTCTTGGCCGTCACTAGTTTGTTTGCGGCTTATTTTGGTCATGATGTGCGTTGTCTTATGGACAACTGAACACCCGCAAAAATGTATTTTTCATCTTTCGTCTTTACTGCCTCACTGGTGGGTATGCACGTGTAAAGAGAAGTGACATCAAAGGTGACCTCAAGCACAGAGGGAAAACAGAAGGAATTGACACACATCCAGACAGCGCTCCAGACATGTGGCTACCCGAAGTGGACCCTTGTCAAATCGTCCAAAAGGCGCCACAAAGAAGGCAGAAAGAGGCAGAAAGTGAAAAACGGAAGAACGTGGTCATCCCCTATGGGGCAGGTCTATCGGAAAAATTCAGAAAAATCTCGCAAATACACAATATTCAAGTTAACTTCAAAACTGGGCCAGACCTTAAGACAGAAACTGGTCCACCCCAAGGACAAAACACTCAGGCAGAAGCTCAGTAATGTTGTGTATGCCGTTCAATGCACAGAGGAGTGCTCTGAACATTATATAGGGGATTATATATCGCACTGACCCTCAGAATTGAAGAAGCCTTTTGGATGAGAGGCGAAACGTCTCCAAACAAGATAAGAAGTCCAGTTGCTTCCTACTAAACACTCCTACCTCCCCCTTGTGTATATAACCCCTGTGTTCCTTTCTTCCTGTGCCAGATTGTCTTGTCTTCTACGTGAGCGGTCCATCGTATCTTCCTTGTGAGTTTCCTTGTGTTCGATCATTGTTCCGTTTACTGAGTTTGCTTAATCCTTGACTGTACCTTTGCCTACTTTTGAATTCCTGGGTTTGACCCTGTTAAGTAAAATGACGTTTGATTTAGAAAGCCCCCTGTGTGACTCTGTACATTGGATCCTCTGCACCCCGAACCTGATAAAAGTTGTTAGCAGAACTTTGAAATTGGATGCTTTAAAAAAATACTATAGTCCTAGGTACACAAATAGGCATTTTTTGTGTATTATGATTATTGATATAATCATGATCAACTTTATTCTTTAGTGTTTTTATGTGTGCACTTTTGAATGATAAATAAATAAATAAATAGCGAAAGAGATGGATAGAGAAAGTCACTGTTAAAAATTTCCAATATCATGTAATGTAGTATATGATATTATATACTAAGTACACAATGTTATTATATGTCCAGCCTTGGGTTGATAACGTGATTGGAGTTACCTATACCTATAAATACTTTTCTTATTGTATTATTGTGCCCAGTGGCATTGTCTCACTTTATGTTTTGCTTTATGTACTCATCTCTCTTTATGTTTCTTTCTTGCCCTCCTTTAAACACAAAACTAAATGAGGTTCTAGAGAGAGGAGGAGAATGAGTTGAATAGGGATATAATTTTAGAAACATTGCGAGAGGAAGAAGAAGAAATGGGAGCGTGGGTAGTGCCCTCAAAGTGCTAAAAATTAGACTAATAACTGCTGTCAGAGTAAACGCGTTGTATGTTTGTGAAACCTGTGTGTCTATAAACAGCAAGGGAAGATAAAAATTGCTTTTCAAACGGTAGAGGATTAATTTCACTTTGTTAATGTGCATTAATTTAGCTGAAAAACACATACATTAGATTCAGTTGATGGATGTGCAAAGTACAGAGTGTGCTCAGATTAGAGCCATTAGCAGTTTCTCTTAATGTTGACTGTTGGACTGTAGTAACCACTCAATCACGGTTTTAGCGAAAATGAAATGGGCTTGATAAGAAAGCCTGATTTTTGTCATTTGGCATTAGTCCAGTGAGTACTTTACTCCAATTGTGTTGTTTTTTTTTTTTTTTCTTTTTGCAATGTTCACCCATTTAATGATGTCCTGGCAAATTACGATTGAATGTACATACCAGAGACAGGGAATGAATGTTCTATCCTCTTACTGTCTTTATATACATGCTTATGTCTTATTTATCTTATTAATATTTTCCTTGTTGTATAGTTTATGTTACCCACTTGTCTTTGTATTATGATTACTCTTGCAAATGTTTACTTCATATTTATAATTCATGTAATCAGTT
This sequence comes from Mola mola, assembly GCA_001698575.1. Lineage (NCBI taxonomy): Eukaryota > Metazoa > Chordata > Actinopteri > Tetraodontiformes > Molidae > Mola > Mola mola. The sequence goes on from KV751315.1 coordinate 3,319,236, forward strand.
TTGTATACATAGTGTTGAAAATCACAAAATATATAAAAACGGGCATACTAAGAAAGTATATGTTAGATTAAGGAGAATATATTCAGATTGAATAAACAGTTGTTTACTGTATTTGCATCTAACAGACTCCAACACCAATGCACCCACTTTTCGAACACACCCTCAACACCTACAATAACAGGAAAATCATATGCATGAGTGAACAGACACTGGCACACGACATCGTGTACACATACACAAGACAGGACTCAAATTAATATACACACGTCTGTATTTGCACTACTAAGAACACACACAAATACCCACATGTGCCGCTGTATGGTGGCAAAAGTGGCAACAGGACCTGCTTCATCGAGGTCTGTAGCTACCATGGCAACAGCCTCTCCATTACCTCCGCAATACAGATATAATTGAACACTTTGCAGTAGTTATACATCTGCTTACTCTGACCACATTTTCACATATTCGATATGTTTAGGTGTGTGGCGATACAAAGAATAGAACGTTTTTCTCAGACTTTGAAAAGTTTTTTCCATCATCCAGAGCCAAGATGAAGAGCGGAAATGTCCCATTGTTTCAGCCGTCGCTGACGTCTCGCTCGCTGACCGTTTTATTTGAAAATGTGCTAACCACATATTTAACATTGGCCAAGCTGCTTTCATGAACTGGTATATCACACAGAAACACACACATGCACTCACAAAAAAAAGGCACATGCATCTTCACAGACTATCACTAAGTCCCATATAACACACCTATCTTCAGCATCTCACACTAGGGCTAGAGCCTATCTCACTCGGGCGAAGGCGGGGTACACCCTGGACAAGTTGCCAGTTCATCGCAGGGCTGACATATAGAGACAAACAACCTTACATTCATACTTAAGGGCAATTTTAGAGTGACCAATTAACCTAACCCCCAGTTTTGCATGTTTTTGGACTGTGGAAGGAAGCCAGAGTACCTGGAGAGAACCCACTCAGACACAGGGAGAACATGCAAACTCCACACAGAAACACCCTGACCTGGGAATCGAACCCAGGACCTTCTTGCTGTGAGGCGACAGCGCTAACCACTGCACCACTGCGCCACCCGTTTTGCCATTCCAACATTTTCAAAAATGTAATCAGCTTGAGATCTTCACCACATGAGTTCACCTGTTAAATCTGGTAATGATTTGTGCTGAAGTTCTTCAGAAATGTTGGTCACACATGCGAATACACACAGACGGACATATGCTTTTGTCAGGGTAAAAATTGATTGACAGTTAATATGTAAGTACAACAATAGAAATTAACTTAAGGTAGCAACTCTAAGGGCCTGTAGGTGATATCATCATAAATACACTTACTGTCACCTTGATTTTACCACTAAATACATGTATACTTACATGCACAGTCTAAGGTTCAACAAAGACTAAAGGTGGCCTCATCTCCCCTGTCGTTAAAGGTTCCTAATGCTAGCTGCATTTGAAAGGAGAGTCCCAAAATAATCTTATGTGATTGGAATTTCTTTTTTTGTGTCTTTGGTTTGATTTAAAGGATTTTTCTGAATGGTGTATCTAATTTTTGAGGAGAGTTGTTATAGTGTATACCTGGTATCTATTTTGGTGGGAGCTAAATTGAGAGGCACTGAGAGAAAGAAGTAAAGGAGTGGGATGAATATGAGGAGACAAGATTGTGTGGGAAGAGATGGCGTTTCTTTAACAAAGGTGCAGTGGCCTGCTGTGTGTGTGTGTCAGTACTCAAGGAGACAGACCTGCTTTTAACATCAACATTAGAGTCAGGGCTCTGGAAGATGGTCGTTCATTTCTTACAAGCACTGTAATGACATTCCTGATTTAAATACACTGCAGGGCTGCAAAATGTGCGTATCTCTGTGTGAGTGAGTGCATTTGAGCAGCACTGTGAGTCTGTTGTGTCTGAACATTGTAAAGGGCAGGAGGTGAAAGACAATGTGAATGTGACAATGTGAAACACAAAACATGGAATCAACACAAGAATATAATAAAAAATAAATAAAAAAGAATGAGAGGATCCATAACACAAATCAAAATCAAAGATTAAGTGAAACAACAAGTTTCCTTAATGGAAGTGTTCAGGAGGAAATGATTGTAAGGATGTAGCAAAATTGTGACGTGGCAAATTGTCACACTTAGAAAAAACCTTACAGTCTAAATCTGTTGTCCAGCCCGCACCCCCTTCTCATTGCCAGAGCCTCAAATACTGTGTTGTTGTTGTCCCCACTGTTGCACTTCCACCGTGTCGCAGTGCACTTGCTCATGGGGGAATGTTGGGTCAATTGTTAAGTAATTAATTGATAATTGAAGAGTTTCATCTTGACCTGCTCTAAATGTTAAGCGTTAGGAGATTAATTTATTTGAAAATTGACGGAGAACAAATAAAGCAGACGACTCTTTTACGTCCCTCTGTGACTCATCCAGATGTAGAACATGTCCCTCCACATCTGCATGAGGTGCACCAGGCTCTAAAGTAGCATCAGTGCATTCACGTCATCATGAGACAATACAAGCAACGTAGTTCACAAAGCAAGAACCAACCAAGAGGGGTGGAGGTATTCAAGGCTGAATTCTGTGCAGTTTGTGCCCTGTGTGAAACCAGTTATCGCCGATCTTTTCCTAAAGCTAACCAAGTCATTTTTGTGCCTAAACTTAATGGGGCTCTAGTAATAGAAATGTTTTGAAAACCTTGACTTTGATATCTGTCCATCCTTGTGTTTATACCTCCATATTGAAGATCTCTGTGCTAATGCTGTGTGATCTGTAGGACTGTACATTTGTACAGCTTGTATTAGAGTATTGGAGTAAAAGAAACTGATGCACACAACAAAATTGTCGTTATTTCCTTTTCTTCTCACTTGATTGGTCCATTCTATCATAAATATCACCATGTATCTTCTAGTGATTATCTTTCATCCGAGCACAGAGGCATCCAGTCTATCTGCACATCAAATCTCTCTCCAGCTCATTAACAAATGGAGAGAGGGAGGTAAAAGACAGACCTGGAAGAAAAGAAAGAGAAAAGTAATACTACGAGAAACTACGAATATATAAAAATAGAAGTTTAAAGGAAAGTAGAGGCAATAGTTCATACAGGCAGCACAAAGGTAGCAAGGAATAAATAGAAAGGGCTGGAGTTAGAGTTAGAGTCAGTGTGTGTGCGCATGCATGTGTCTGAATGAAATTGGCTGTTTGTGGGCAGTCTGTGGTTCAATCAGACATAGAGAATAGCCTCCAGCCGTTAAACTTTCCAATTACCTTGAGCAGAGGGAGCCTGCGGGGCTCGATTTGCGGGTCGAAACGGTTGTTGTTGTTGTTTACTTTTATTTGCTATTGACTGTACACGAGGCTACATAGAGTGTCAGAGAGGGAGTCATAAAAATCAGAGTTCGCCCTTTTAACTTCAAATGTCTCTGTAGGCTTTTGGCCCTTTTATGCTTTATTTTGTTGAATTGACTCCCCCTCTGGATATTTGAAAAACAAGCATCATCTGACTCATCATATTTTCTGGAACAACAGAGCTCAGGCAGTTGCACAGTTTGTGTCCAGACTGTTGAATGAATAAGGTTCCCCTCTCTCGAAAACAACTGTGCTCTTGATCAGGACTCTCCAAGCCGAGTGGCCGACAGTGGAGCACTGTGCCTGCTTTACCAAGCTCCCATTTATGAATGGCCGCTAGTGT
>KV751315.1:3333762-3348335 GCA_001698575.1 Mola mola
ACTCGTACCTTATTTTATATTGCCTGAAATGTGTGTATGTGGTGTCTCATGCTATGTGTGTTTGTACGCCTGTCTGTGTATGTGTACAGGGTTTATGTGCTTAAAAAACTACATTTTACCAGTTATGCTATTTTGCCCGAGTAACAAGGTAGCCTTTATCCAAAAATGCACACACACTGACACATAAGCTGCTCCAATACGTGTGTGTGCGTGTGTGTATCTTATGGTCTAGTGGTTTGTTGACAGAGCAGAGCAGGCAGCTCTTCCATTAAGAGGTTGCATTTTGCTATGGAATGAAATGTTGCTTTGTGCGGACAAACATTTCTGCACACACACGCAGAGCCACACACACACTATATTGATTGAGGAAAAAGTAACAGGCTTGTTATTGATAGAGGTTTATTGTTTGTGGTAGACACTATGTTACGTTCACTCTCTCTCTGGCTTGAAGGCTCTCATTTCATTTTGAGTGTATGGGCCACCAAGAAGACTGACCACACACGCACACACAGAAACACACACCAAGACATAATTAAGTAAACTTTTGGCTTAAAACTGATTTGACAATATGTGTTTACAGTATGTTGACAGGAAAGCTGTCCGTTCATATAGCTCATGAGCTTCTTTCTGCCTGTCAGTCAACTCATTATTTTACCCACATGCCCCCCCGTTTTTTTTTTTCTGTCAATCATGTGTCTGTTAGCTCAATGTTCTGTCTGCTGAGAGATCAGCTTTGTCCATCATATGCCTATTGATTGGACACATATACAGATGCTGCATCTCCATAACTCGTGTATTGATTAAGCTTCACTAAAGACAGAGTACCCACCCATCACTTTGATTAATACTCCACATCCACAGCCACTACCCTGCAGCGTCACGTACTGAGAAATTCAAATGAATGTCCCACATCGTTGAACAGCTGTTCATGTGATGTTTTTGATGTTTGGATCAACATATGTAACTAGAAGGAATACACAATATACATATTGGGCCTGATAATGGTAAATTTATATTTATATGAATTTTCCAGTTATGAAAAATTGCTTATAAAGCCACATGTTTTTTATTCACCTTACAAGCAAAACATGCTGTCATGCTCATTGCCTCACTGTGTCTGAGTAGAGCCGCACATTGTAGACCAGAGAGCATGTCGTCATCGGTGTGGATGTTTGCAATAGTTACATGTTCCACAAGAATGGAACATGATTTTTTTTTTGCTGCTTTTTCATCAAGTGTGTAGATGGACAATTTATGAAAATATGGACTTAATATCTCCCTTTGTCAAGTTCCAATAATATCATGATAATAATGATAATAATAATTCCATGACACGTGGCATTTTTACTGTGTCGAGTTGCTATGATTTCATGCTACTTATGTAACAGGTATGGCTGTAACAGGTAAGTCCCCAGTGGAAATGCATATCTGTAATGAGCTTTAATACTCCAAGTGTACCATACGGAACTTAACTGAGCTGAACAGAACACTTTTGAAAGTTGCAACTTGTAATTGATGGGGCATATTTCACCCCCTTCTCAATGACACTGACACAGAATATGTACATTTCGACACAACCAATAAACAAAGCAATGTTAGATATGCAAAGTTGCATATCTAACATTCTTAACCTCAAATCCAGACTCATCTCTTAACACTAATGTCAAGTCTCGTGAATAATAGCAACATCTAACTGAAAGAAGTGCAAGAATACATTAATTTGACCACAATGCTGCAACGGAACAGGCAGTCAAAACAACACTTTTGTATTATTTCATGTGTAGCGTCTGCCTGTAGTTTTTGTTACAGCTTGCGAAGCTCACTTTTAGCAAGACTAAAATAAAAAAAACGGATCCAGATGATATTTGATATTTAAGGTTCAGTCCAGTTCTTCTTCAGCCCTTCATGTTGCAGACTAGAGGCCACAATGACTCAATTTTACCTCTCGTATCACACATGGCATTACAATAAAAACTGGCAGTAGCCATTTGGTTAACACGTTGCTGTGAAGTCAGTCAGATTAACAAATGCATTGGTGAGAATATCAGTTTTTATAATGTATTTTTTTTTTAATCAGGATAACAATACTTGCTAATGGTAATCAAAATCCATCCATTTTCTATCACCTATCCTGTTAGGGGTCGCGGGGGGGCTGGAGCCTATCTCAGCATTTTAGGGCGAATGCGGGGTACACCCTGGGCAAGTCGTCAGTTCATCGCAAGGCTGACATACAGAGACAAACAACCATCCACACTCACATTCATACCTACGGGCAATTTAGAGTGACCAATTAACCTAACCCCCAGTTTGCATGTTTTTGGACTGTGGGAGGAAGCGGGAGAACCAGGAGAGAACCCACGCAGGCACAGGGAGAACATGCAAACTCTGCACAGAAACATCTTGACCCGGAATTGAACCCAGGACCTTCTTGCTGTGAGGCGACAGTGCTAACCACTGCACCACTGTGCCGCCCCATCAAGAAAATTGTATTTCAGATATCTGATGGATAGATTGGGAGCAGGAAATTAATGATAGTTTTCAAGTGAGGTGTCACCACCTACCACTGATGTTTTGTTGAAGTACAGGGCTCCTGTGCAGACACACATTCACTAATAATACACTACAGCACACTTAAGCCTACAATTAACTCACAACGTCCCTCTCAGTCACTTTAGTTTGACCTGACTGACTAAATTAGGGTTTTTGACTAAAGCCAGGCTTAAAAGAATGTCTATACTGTATTATTATTTTTTAATAACATTTTTTCAGATTAAGTGCTTAATGCTTTGTTGATGAAATAAGAACAAATATTTTCAGTTGGGTAAAGAGAGGTTTAGAGACAGATCTGTATCTGAGTGTGTGTGCCTGTTTTGCTTGTTAGCTTTGATATTTAGACTATCCAGGAGATTTAGAGTTTACTCTGTTCAAGTGGCTCCAATTAGTCTGGAAAAACACAGACACCTGTATGCACACAGGCATATGTGTAGTTGTTCAAATTGGAATAAAATAAATTGGACAACTATCCACATTTCCACCTACAAGCATGCAAGCACACTTTGATTGTTCACACACATGAATGCACATAAGCTTTCATTGGACAAACACTGAAAGAGACTTCTGAGGGACGAAGAGAGGAAAGGGCATACCGTGCACCAATAAGGAAACTAGCACATTCATTATTTTAATGATTAGATTTTTCTGTCAAGATTGCATTTTTGGTACAGATTAAAGAATGAATGCATGAAAGACTGGCGGTTCTCATAGGAAGAAGGATAAAACGGATTAAAAAATGTTTTGCCATGATCGCACACAGTCTGTGAAAATGTTTAAAGATATTGTTCAGGTTGTTGACCATTAATTGTTTGAAATGTGGAGCTGTTATTTTCATGCGTCACTGCGAGTGCCTCTGCTGTTTCAGAGCCGGGAAACCAGTGATGTGAGTGACTGACTTTCTATCTGTTGATCACTGTAACCTCCAGTTGATGTTTGTCCTTACAAAGCCGTATAGTGCAGAGTTGCTCTGTGTTTTCGGGAATACCAAGATGACAAGTTCAAATTTTTTACACTTTGAAAACATTTTGGTATTTTTCTGTAGCTCTTCCTGCAAAGTAGCCCATCACTTCATATGGCAGATTAACCAAATCAGCTGCAGACGGAAGAATTAAAAATCAGGTTTTAAAATGAAAAATTAGAGTATAGGACACTCAAAATGTCAGTGAATGTTAGCTTGTTGAGTGCTATTTCAGTTGAGGAAAGAGAGGAGATGAGCACCAGAGGTCGAAGGTTTTCATTCGTGTATTAGAGGACTCTGCTTGCTGCCAGCTGCCAGCTGCTGTGACACTTTCACCCTTAAGACTCGAAATATACTGTATATGTATGTGAATTATTCTCTGGGTGTGTGTGCTTCTCTACATGCCTCCTTCAAGGCTACACTATAATGTCTCTTCTATAAATATTCATAGCTATGATTTGTTCTATGAGTCTGTTATATCTTTTCCTGGCCACCAAGTCAAAGTCAAAGCGTGCTATTTTTGCTTCATTTTGATCCCATTCTTTCCTCCAGACACCAGACTAAATCCTGGCTTTCTGTTTCTCTCCCTGTAGGATCCTTCCTTCTCTCTCCTCCTTCACGATAAGCTTCAGGTGCCAAACAGTTCTCGGCGAGCGTGGAACGAACGTGACAGCCGCTGCGATGTCTGTGCCACACACCTCACTCAGCTCAAACAGGAAGCTGTGCGTATGGTCCTCACACTTGACCAATGGGATTTGTCTCCCACCACTTCACCTGCAGCCATGAGTGGACAATATGGATCTCAGGGGCCTCCTGGTCCGATGGGAGCATCCGGAGCTGGATCACGGGATTGGCCTCCCACTTTTCTACCTTCCTCGTCCTCATCTGCTGCTGCCATTTCAAATCTGCCACACCCATCCTCCCAGTCACCTTCCCCAAGCCCCAGCCAGACCCCGACGCCTAGTCCAAGCCATGGGCCGTCCAATGCCAGCCTTGGAAGTCCCTCAGCAGGGCAAATGTCCAGCTGTGCTTCCACAATCCCACAAACTCAAGGCCCCTTGCACAAACAGGGGTCCAAGCCTAGCTCTCTGGGGCTCGGAAGTGGGGGTGACAGAAGGAATGGGACTCCCAGTTCTGGAAAACCTGGTGCCCAGTTGCACCCAGTGACCACAACAAACAGCCCTGGTCATAATGGTGGGAATAGCGGTAATAATGAGAGTGGAGCATTACTGACTACAGCAGCTGTGCCGGTCCATCAGTACCTGAACCGAAACAACGGAGCAGTTACACTCTATCCATACCAGGTACCTGAAGGCATGACCATGTGTGTGTGTGTGTGTGTGTGTGTGTGTGTGTGTGTGTGTGTGTGCGTGTGTTTGTTTCAGTCACACTCTCGACCCTTTTCCTCTGGTCTTATAAGGTTATTCAAGGTTAAGGTTAATGGAACCAACCTCTAGTTGGTACCATTATTGTAAATGGTACCAACTAGGGGTGTGAAGGTACACAGAAGTCACGGTTTGGTAGGTACCTTAGTTTTGGCATCACAGTTCAATAGTTTGGTACAACAGGAAGAAGAAACTCCCAAATGCTCGATTTCTTTTCATTTATTTTGAACAGACAGTAGTGCTGATTACAGTTTGTTCCACTGAGTCCCCCCTGAGGTGGTATTCAATCTCTGCTCATCTATGTATGTCTGTGTAGGACAGGTACATGGAGTGGCTTATGTACGCATGGGATGGGACAGTGTAACATGGCTTGAGCACTTTCAATAAATCCTTAAATCTGGGCTCCTCTTCTACTGTATGTTGGTGCAAAGCAGATGAAATGTATATTGCAGTTGCTGTGGTAATGACTTTGGTCCTGTTTGTTCTCACATCAAGAGGCTGGTTACGCTCCTTTATTTTTTGTTCTCCTCAGCTCAGTAATTGGCACATCTGGGTGAGGTCATCTGATATACGTTAGCTTGTTGGGCATATTTCCACTTTTATAATGTACAGTTACCTGCAAATGCTGACACACCATCCTCATCCTATACACCACTTGGTCTCCACTGATGCTGGAGTCCACTGGGAACCCGAAACTTTCCCACACTGCTGATGTGAAACAAGCAAACAATTGTAGTCATCACAGCTCGTCATTCATGTTTGGGTTGTTGCATAGATGGTGTCTGCTCTTTTTCTGTTGTTGCATTTGGCAAACAACGTTTTAGCATTAGCACATGCACCCCCTTCTGGAGTGGAGTATGGACTGCCTGTGACTGATTCAGATGTATTTGCCATCTGACTGTCATAGTCCACTCCTGGTTTTTCCCTCTACCAACCAACTCTACCTGCCTGCCCTAATCAAGATCATTAGACTCCCCTGTTCCCCTCAGTTGGCTCTTAACCAGCTCCTCCACACTCCATGGTCTAGATTTGTGCTGTTCTTGGGTTCACTCTCACACCCGTTACACTGACTGCATGCACTGAACAATTCCGTACAGGACATGTACCATTTCACCCCAATAACAGTAAGATAGGTTTCATGTTTTGAGTATGACTGTTTATATATAAAGATGGATGTCATAAGAAAGTCACTCCATCGCCCACTGGTGGCTGGCTTCTATAATTCTCGTGTATGTTCAAGTTTTTTTTTCTGATCAGTTTGATTTAAATAAGTTATTTGATGCTGTGAAAAAGGGAGTGAAACGCTCATCTCTTCGATACTTTGGTTTCAATTTTACGCGATAGCAGGAGGTAATGACGTTTGGTCTATCTTTATTTATGTCAGTGGTCTGGCAGAAAGTTCAACATTGAAATATTTTAGGTTGTAATTGTACATACAACCATGAATGTGTTCAATTTCAATTACTGACAAATACCTGACTTCTCACGTAAATGTGTTCAACATAAACAAGCAGACTATTTAATTCCTTATTTCTCTCCGTGTTTTTATCAAATGTTTTTATTTATTTAAATATGCCAACAGAAAAGGCAATATACAGTAATGAATACAGAACAGTCAACATTTAAGCTATTTTTGCACTTTTGCACCCGTAAAAGGGTTAGGGTTATAAAACAAGGACACATCAAATAACAAGGCTTCTCAGTATAAAAAATCTAATCTACAACAGAGAAAATCTATCTACAGAGTCCTTGGGATGGGCAGAGAAAGTATAAATTGAATTGAAGTAGCAAAGTAAACAGTGTGAAGTAGCTTGTAGCTTTTCCACCTGATTACTGGCAATACAAATACAAGTTGGTCAATTTGTAATTTGAAAACAAAAAAGATAGCGGAGTGACTCAAAAAGCGACCATATTGGGTGAGAGCTACCACACTGAGGCAAAAGGAAACTAAACCTTCAGAGCTCGATTGTTACAGCTCTGCCAAAATTCATAGTCCTTCTGAGTCATAACTCAGACCAATCTTAACTCACTCCAATTTCCAGTGCCAGGAAAAGTCAGTAAATCTGTAGGAAATAAAAAATGTTCTGCTGCATAGTACAAGAGAACTTGAAAACCGTCATATTTAGCTTTTTTCAGCATCAGTGTAATGGAGTGATCGTTTGTCTGTATGTCCACAGCTACGTTACAAATACTGTCATATTAATTGGCATACATTTAACAGCATGACTACTGTGAATCCTATAAAATCAAAGGAGCTGTCCGTCTGTCTGTCTGTCCCTCACATAGCACGCAAACCATTTGTCAAATTGACAATGTTTTTTTTTCTAATTAAAAGATGTGTTGATGTGAGGTGTTGGCATTACATACAGTATGTAAAAAAAAACTGCTGTAAAACAACCAGATATTACTTCCAGTCCAACAAGGAATAACTGGATAGTAGGTAGTGCTTAATCATTATCATTAATCAACATTTATGTCTCCCCATAAATAGAACTGCTCGTTTAAGCCTCTATCTAAAAAAATCATTCCTTGGTATTTTGCTGGTGTTGATTAACATCTCAAGTTGCAAAGAGAATATAAACTAGTTTTCCCCCAAAAAGCAGAATTCTTTAATGATCTTTGATGATCCTTACATGGAGAGGAAAGAAAGAATGTCCCCTTCAGCTGGATCCTGGCAGGACGTTAAGTATTTTGTTAATGTGACACCAGCCATAAAGTGACTCAAAGTGAAAAATGGAGATAACAGAGGTTTACGAGGACACAGTTAGAGAGGGGGGGTGTGAGGAGAGGAGAGAGAAGGATGGTAGGAGGAATAACACGCCTCAGGTACTGTGTGATCCAGAGGTGTGTGGGGAGGGAGAAGAGCTTAGACTCCAGGGGAGATCCAGAGGGGTGTGTGTGCGTGTGTGTGTGTGAGCGTGCATGGTTTAACATGGTTATGAATGTGTTCTACAGATGTAATAATTCATACAGTGCTAATTAGGACTCAGAGGACTCTATGTCACACACCCCCAGCACACCTTCGATCTTTTCACTTGGTCCCTCTCTCTCTCTCTCGCACACACTTCTTATTGCCTTTACCTTTAAGTCCTTCTCCCCCATTATTTTTTCCATCTTTCTCACACTGTGTTTGTTTCATATTCATCCCTTTTTCTATCTCTCCTGTTTTCTCCTTATTTTACCCCTTAATTGAGTTGGACACAGAGTCAAACATGGAAAAAACTTTGTATATTTACCTGAGATCTTTATGTAATTTCTCCTGTAATTGGTCTATCATAAAATACACATAAGGGCCTGTCCTTGTAGAAATGACAGTGTATACAGTATGTTCATATGTAAAGGAGCTCTTTTCAAATTTTGGTTTATTATATAACAAAAAATGATTGATTTCTGATTTATGAGTTGTCTAATTTAGTTATATTGTTGTCCGTCATATTAGATTGCAGTGCATTTATACTACTTTTTAGAGTTTCTGCATGCATTTCCTTGTCTGTAAGTCTGTAATGATGCATGTGTGCATGAGATTCATTTTCCTGATGTTGGGTGCTCACCTGCACGTGTGAGTGAGCGTGGCAGCGATGGTTTAGTAGCACAAGTAAGGAGAAAACGAGCACATAATAAATCACCCTCGCGGAGACTCACCCCTGAGAGAGGAGGAGAAGGGGGAGGATCTGAAATTACAGTGAAGTGTTGAGAGATGTGGGCAGACATGATGGAGGATGGGTTTTACAGATAATGAATAGGAGATATATTATTATATAGACATCAGGGTATGAGAACACATTGTTGAGATGGGTAGCGTCCCCCACTCTGCAGTATTTCCTGCTGGAGGCCCTGTTTTCTGCAGCACACAACATTAAGGGTTGCTTCCTGTTCCAGCATAAGATGTAACACTTCAGTAAGGACATGGTTTTATTTATTTCTTAGCAACAGTACCAACTGCAACACTGGTGTAGTCTTATTCCATGTAAGTATTGTATTTGAGGGAAAAAAAATTCTAATTAAAATAAGCTTTAAAGGTTATACAACACAGAAAAAGGAATGACACGCAGGCAGTGACCGGTCTGCCTTCAGTATCAATGACATGATGGTCCACTCAGACCGAGGAAGATTATATAGATTTAGAATTAATCTCCCAGGTTACTTACTGTGAGCCAGTGAAGGCCGAAAACTTTCAAAACCCAGCCAAGTGCAAGTAGTATTAAACACATCATTATGTTGGGTCTCTCTCTCCCCCACTCTCTTTCTCTGCCATGGGAAAACATCTAAAATCTAACATTGTGTGTGTGTCTGATCTGTCCTTTAAGCAACTAATCGCAAACAGGTTTATACTGTGGCGTTAGTGTGTGTACGGATTTCAACAATGGTAAGATTAGCGTTACAGCGTTTCTGAGGGTTGTGGCCGAGTGCTGCTGAACACGTTCAGATTGGATGTGTAAAATCAGTTAGGAAGGCAGTGGTGGCCTAAAGGTTCAGTTCAGTCACTGGCAGGTCAAATCAGGGTGGGGAAAGTGAAAGTGGTGAAAGTGGAAAAAGCAGCATGTGGCCTTTACAGTCTGCTGCAGGTAAATACATAAGTCACTGTCTTCGATCTCATCAGCTAAAACAAAAGTTGACCAATTGACTAATCCAGCAAAAGTTGCTCAGAGAAGGCAGCACTGACCTTTGACATGAGGTTTTGTGTTGCAAATGTTGCTGCATCAAACAGAATTCCTGTCCAGTTAACAGCACTGGCACCAGTGATGTTAACTGGACAGGAATTCATCAGGATTTATTTTTATTATATTTTGGATTTGAGTGGCAAACATGTCTTCTATATGATGATTTTTTTAATAAAGTTATCAGTACTGCAAAGTGAAGTTACATAAACTAGCATTGACCCCTGTCATTATTTTCTCTTTTAACTGTCTTTTTTATGCCATGCAGGCTACAGAAGATAGGGTTAGGGTTTCTGATTTGATCATACAATATACAGTATACTTGACATGTTGATTCATAGCATCTGATATTCAGTTTCACTCTCCTCTGCCTCACTGTACCCTCTCTGCACTTGCTCCCCCCGCCTCTCAGCTCATTCCCTGCCTCTGTAATTCTATCTTTAATGTTGAAAAAACAAACACTAATTTCTGTGTGTCTCCTATCCAAAAAGGCCAGTCTCCCTGTCTCTCCCTCCCTCTTCCTCCACTCCACTGCAGTAAGCATTTAGATTCTTCTGTAAATTGCATCTATCCCCCTGATAAAAGCAGGCAGGACCACATGCACACATTGTTTGTCTTTTAATTCTCCTCACACATTTCACACATGAAATCTATGTTGGTTGCCTGCAGCATGTGGTTATTAAGGATGGAACAATAAAACACAATGAATGTGAGAGAGTCAGATGATGAAAGCAGATGCTATCAAAATGGCATTTGTGTTATAATGAAGATGGATGAACTTTTTCTAAGAGCAGAGAAAGAGTGACAATATACGTGTGTTTTTCTTTCCAGTCTTTCTGTGGAAATATTATATCACCTTTATTGAAGTCCCACAACCACAGGTACACTCAGGAGCTGCTGTTCTATGCAAACATGGTCTGATGCTGCATTTTGATTGATTTTGCTGTCGTTCCCAACAAACGTGGCTGTTTGTCCTGGTATTATCTGCATGATGCTCTCTCTTTCTGCAATGACCTAATATCCCCGTAGGGATCATTAAAGTTTCATCCAGTGCAATTTAATCCAATTTATGGTGAAATGTAGAGACAGCAACTCAGCCTTTATGTCCTGTGGGAGAATCTGAATGGGACAAGTATAACAGCCGCCAAGCAGAATCAACAAGCACACGATTTATTTAAGTGACTACATGATCCCAAATAACAACGATGGAAATGCGTCAGCCAGGTGCAGAAATGGGCTTGCAAATAGAATATATCATTCTATGCATTTAGTTTTTCTGCGTGAAGTTCTGATGCATTAATGATTTTAAGGCTTACAATAGTCAGTTTAAAGACATGCATACATGAAACACAATTACCTGTCCCCACATAGAGATGAGCTTTTAGGAAGATGGTTATAGCAGATATTTGATTACATCAGGAGGTGTGGTTAAGTAAAATACAGTATAGGATCTTTAGTATGGCCAGCCCCTTTGGTGTAAACTGCTGACGTCCACGTGTTCAGTCACCTTTATTCTCCCTTTTAACTGGAATAATAACCCTCCGTTGGGGATGTTTTTCCTGTGCACAGGTAGTTTTCTTTTTCCCATTTATCAGGATGAATTAGTATCCAGTATGAGTGCACAGGTATACCATGTAACTCACTGAGCCCTTTTTCTATATATTTACAACTCTTTTAATAATGCAGGGGCAGCATCTGAGCTTTTGAAATGCGTGTAAATCCACAGGGTTATGTTGGTACTGGTGTATAAACTATACAGGCATCTCATTTACAATGGGTAATTTATCAAGGCAGCGGACTGCACGCTTTGGACTTCAGGAGCCTTCAGCAGTAAATATACACAGCATGAAGCTGATTTACACACAGGTGCGGAGTGCAGACGCAGGCACACCGGGAGGGGGGACGGCAGAGACACATGCATAGATGTTCTCACAACAGATGTACATTCCGAGATTTAGTCTAAAAGAAGCTATAGTTCCTTTATTGGAGCAAAGGGTTATGATCTAAGTGCTCTGTTGTCTGGCTGCTGGCAGCACATAAAGAACTATAATCAATGATCGATATTTATTTCACAAATGGTTTGGCTGCGCACACACGGAAACGCACATGCCTCTACATACACATCAAAAAACACAAATGTACACAAAGTGGCAAAACTGATAAAACCTCTCTGCAGCTTCTTATGAATCCTGCATTATATAACTTAAGCAACACACACACACACAAACATGGCAGACACCATACAATTAACAAAGAAGTTAAAATATCCACCCCATCTAAATGTAGTGAATTTTTTTTTCTTACATCCCTGATTGCTTAAAGGTTGGAACACTTTGTAAAACGGCAGAGGCTCTAATCGTTTTCAATTAATTTTTTACATATATAGAATTAAAAACAAACATGCATTGATAATATACTGCATGTGTTACTTCATCAGTATCATAGGTTTTTGTGAATATGTGCTTATTCTGAATTGGAAACCTGCAACACATTTCAAACAAATTGTGAGGGCGGCAAAAAAGACTGGGAATGTTGTGGAATGATTTAAAAAAAGGGTAGTGCGTTACGATGCACTGGTGGTACGCTACATAGTGTAATGAGTGTGTATGACAGGGTTCATTGCTTTGTAAATCACACGATTGGCTCAGATCCCCTCCATAAAGCCATTCTTTAAAAACCACCACATTCTGTTTTAGTTTCCATTTAATTATAATGCCTTCTAGCTCTTTAGGGTATGTAGGGTATGTAGGTGATTCTTCTTAAGGCAACTTGACTTTTTGTAGATGTTTCACCTGTCATCTAAGAAGCTTCTTCAGTTCCAAGTCTCTGCCTGGGAGTTCCCAGTATTTAACCTTGTGGAGGATCCTTCTTATTCAGGTTAATGGGCAAAGGGTACAAAGCCCCGCCCCCAATCTGTGTGACCCAGATCCACCCACCATCAGATGGGTTGTCACTCCCCCCGGTCATCATGTGAGTCGGTGGTTTCACATGAACCAAGGTGTGAACTGTGGTTAAGTTTCCTGGGGAGGGATTTCAAAACTGCGTTGTATGTGGCAGACAGTTGATGTCTGAGGCCTCCTCCTCTGTTAAGTGATGGCTGTTCCAGCTTAACATTGATGGTCTCCTTTACTCATCTCTCAAACCATCTATCCTCCCTGTCCAAACACATACACATTCTCATCCTCAAAGGAGTGTCCCTTCTCCTTTGAATGTAAGTGGACTGCTGAGTCCTGGCCAGAGGAGCTGCTCTCCGGTGTTGAGCCGTGCATTTGTGGAGAGGTTGTTTGGTCTCCCCGATTTAAAAGTTTGTGCACTCCTCACTGCGCTGGACTGCATAAACAACATTGTTAAGTTTGTGTCTGGGAGTTTTGTCCTTGGGGTGGACCAGTTTCTGTCTCAAAGTGTTGCAGGGTCTGAAGTGAACTGGGATGTCATGCTTAGAGAAAATTCTTCTGAATTTCTCTGACACCCCTGCCACATACGGAATGACAACGTTGTGGCGGTTGTTCCTCTCCTTTTCCTGTGTTGTCGGGGTGTTGTTCCTGGAGCGCTTATTGGATTTGACATATGCCCAGTTAGGGTATCCACAGGTTTTTGATGCTGTCTTGATGTGTTAGTGTTCCTTAGACTACCTTAGACCAGTAGACTTCAATGTTGAGCCCTCCATCCTTCTCAAGGTGTATCTCACAGTCCAGGAAAAGCACCCTGTTCTCTTTCATGTCCTCCCTTGTGAACTTGATGTTGCCGACTACTGAGTTAAGGTGTTCCGTGTAGGCTTGTACCTCTTGGGTTTTGATCTTGACCCAGGTGTCATCCACATATCTGAACCAATGGCTCCGTGTTGTTCCTTTGAAAGAACTCAGTGCCTTACTTTCCACTTCCTCCATGTAGAGGTTGGCCACAATAGGAGACACTGAGGAGCCCATGGCGCAGCCGTGCTTCTGTCTGTAGAAACATTCGTTGTACTTGAAGTAGGTGGTGTATAGGCCTAGCTCCAACAAATTACAGATGTATTCCGGGGTGAAGTTGGCTCTAAGGTCCAAATTACTGTCTTGCATTAGTCGCTTCCTGAGTCCGGTCAGGACTCAGCAGTCCACTTACACTTAAAGGAGAAGGGACACTCCTTTGAGGATGAGAATGTGTATGTGTTTGGACAGGGAGGATAGATGGTTTGAGAGAGGAGTAAAGGAGGCCATCTATGTTAAGCTGGAACAGCTGTCACTTAACAGAGGAGGAGGCCACAGACATCAACTGTCTGCCACATACAATGCAGTTTTGAAATCCCTCCCCAGGAAACTTAACCACAGTTCAAACCTTGGCTCATGTGAAACCACCGACTCACATGATGACTGGGGGGAGTGAAAACCCAACTGATGGTGGGTGGATCTGGGTCACACAGATTGGGGGCGGGGCTTTGTACCCTTTGCCCACTAACCTGAATAAGAAGGATCCTCCACAAGGTTAAATACTGGGGACTCCCTGCCAGAAAGGGATAAAAGGCAAAATATGTATGTACTGTAGATATCATAAATTTGAATAAAAAGTAATTTTTCTCAGTTCAGAGATCTTTCTTCTCATCATACGGTCTAATAAAGGCTAAATGCCATGAAGGATGATCCAATAATGAAGGACAAATATGACAGTAGAGCAAAGGGAGAGAGAAAATGAAACAGAATAGGTTAAAGGCAATAATATAAAGAGTGGACAGAGTGATTGAGGAGAGAAGGAGGATGAATCATGACTCTCTTCCATCTGACCATCTGGAAAAGACAAGGACAGAGATGTTGTATGCCGTAGTGTGTATGTGTGTACAGTGTGATTGCCATGAAGGACGTTTGGACTGATCAATGTCAGAGAGATGGGGAGAGAGAGAGAAAGAAGGCTAGCTCTTCCATTTTTGTCTTTAGTCACACAAAAGCAAACATGTCACTCACTCATTGTCCTCGTAAACACCTTGAATCTCTCTTTTTCTCATCAGGGCTCCCTGATGCTGTCTGAGGCCTCCAGAGAAGGTTTGAC
>KV751315.1:3348369-3374863 GCA_001698575.1 Mola mola
TCGGCATCTCCCTTTCACACTCCCGCCACAACCATGACAGCGACAACTGCCACCTCTGCAGCCGCCTCCTTCTTTGCCAGGTAAGACTCAATCAGAGCAGAGCACCATGTTGGAAATATGCTATGCACACCTGGAGTCTGTCACTGTCAGGAAGATCACCTGACTTCCTGTCTTACCTGTAACATGTTCAGCTCTAGGAAACAAATGAGCAAAACATTTGCTTAAACAGAAATATGGGAAAAATATATGTTACATAACCTCAAAATACGACCTATGATATACCAGGGCTGCTTTTGTTCCAAATTTGACTGCATGAAGATAATTGGGCCCTGAATCGATTTGTATTGCGATTCAGATTCAATTGTATGGATTGTTGTGATTTTCATTTCCTTTTTTAAGAAAAAAAAAGTTAAATCATACACTTCTAGATGAAGCACATGTGAGTCAGTCAGTCAGTCAGTCTTTGACATTTATTTCAGCTGTGTAGAAAAGTGGTACATAACATGTACAACATGTTTTTCAAGTTTTTTTAAGTTCTCCACTTAACTGCCCCGACTAAAGCTAAGCTAATATAATGAGACAATAAGAACACTTATGACATCACCTCACTGTAGGACTGAAGAACGGTTGTGTCTGAAAAACACTTCCGTGACAGAATCATTTACCCTGGCTCAAAACTGTAAACTGTGTAATGTCACATACGACATCATGTCATCACCACCTTTACTTCCATAAAAAATATATAGAAATATTGCAATTCTGGGGAAAAAAATCTTTTCTTTTTTAATTGTCCCCCAAAAAATATGATTCTTGCACCCACGTTATATACATGGCTGCTGATTAGATAACACCTTTGTCTTTGTCACCAAATAACAGAAAAACATACCTCAAAATACACACAACAAACATGCACATGGTTTTGAGGAAACATCCCGTTCAACCCAAAAACTTGGCAAAATAGTGCATGCCGTTTTCAGACTGATTTTTCTATGCAGCACCAGCATGCTGCTTTTATTTGTTTGGAAGGATTTATCATATTAAATTCAGAATATGGTCAGAATATAGTTCAATATGTGCCTTCTTCTTATTAGCACGCTTGCTAATTTATCCTTATATTGTATATTGTATTTGAGTATTACTAACAAGACATCTGAAAACTCTAGACCATGTAGAGGCCAATCCATCATTCAGTGCAGACATGAAAACTGGGGGACCGTATTTTAATCTCACAAGGATTAAATTTGTAGGATTTAGGGGAATTAAAGCCACTACAAGAAGCAGTATTACAGTGAATGCTGAGCGTGGTCATTTCAGTAAAAGCAAGTATCTCAGATGCATTTTACTTCCGTATTTGTGCAATATTGACCCCCATTATTGATGAAGTATTTTAATTCGTCACAATATTCTGATTCTGATTTTTCACGTTATCTAATAGACAGAGAAATTTGGGTGTATTTATTTATAAATCAACTACTTGTTGTATAATATAAATCCAAATAAATGCAAATTGATATGATAGATAATAAGAAAAGGGCCCTATGAACAAATTATTGATGAATAAACATAGCAGGCTCAAAATGAATGAGTAAATTATTCATTGACAACACAAGATTAGAGTGTCTGAAGTATTGCTGAGACGTCATATATAATAAGCTGCTTTAGATTTAATCTATAAATATTTTAGATGATAGGAATGGTCTTCTCTCCCACACACTCCTATCATTTGTTGCGATCGTGCGTGTCTTAAAAATCCACAGATAATGCAGTGCGTGTTGATTTATGAGCTTCAGTGTAGCAGACAAAGTGTTGTCCGTCTTTCCAATTGCCCCAACCAGGAACAACTCATAAATTATACAGGAAGCAACCCAAACACATGTGCAGACACACTTCTTCTTCAGCTTCATTTCTGTGACCCCTGAACTGTCAGATAACAAGGCCGTCCAACACAACACACACACTCACACACACATCTGGTTGCTGACATTCCAAACATATAGCCAGCTGTCTTTGGGTGGATTTATGAGCCTTAACCTTCCAAGTGAAAGAATATAGTTTGTTTAACGGTGCAGGTGTCACTTTCTATGGATGTGTGTGTGAGTTTGTTGGTAGCTGTCATTTTTTGCTGTTTGAGGCTCTGCAATTCCTGTAGCCTATCAGTGTGATGACATGTAAATTCCTCTTTAATCAAGGTAATTCTGTTATCTTCTTAAAACTTTAAATCACAATTTTACTGTTTTTTTTTGTCATTTTGTGTGTATTTGTGTGACTATTTTATTTTGGACTCTAGCGGTGAGCGAGAGTGTGTGGGTGTGTGTTTATGGTTAATGGAAGCAGCAGTCATGCAGGGCAGGTAAATCCCATGGCTGTCTCGGTCTTTACTCTCAGACGTGGACTGCATACAGACATTCCTGTTACACACACACACAATCTCCTTGCTCTCTGTCCGCACACAGCAAAATCCCTTTGTCCACCACATCTCCCCTCACTTGATCCCTTTCTTTCTCTGTATGCTTCTATTGCTCATGACATTCTTCTATTCTACCTTCTTCTCCTTTTTTTTTTTTTGCTTAATTGCTTTCTCTCTTGCTCTCATCTTCCTTCCCCTCCTCTCCTCCTCAGCTATTGTTCTGCCACACCTCCTCTCTCTCTGCACAACGTCTCCACGCTGACCTTTTCTTTACCTTTGCTAATGTGCATGAAAGTAATATCTTTCATTAGTGCCGATTTGTCTGGGAATATGTCACAACTTCACACTCTCACTCCATCTTCCCTCTGCTGCAAAGTCTCTCTGGAGATGCTGGGATGGAGATTAGAGACATGCTGCACATACCTTGGTGTGTGTGTGTGTGTGTGCGTGTGCATGCATGCATGTGTGGACACTAACTCACTGGGGGGAAGGGAGTTTCTATCAGTTCAGGAATTTTTTTACTGCATGCTCTCAAGATCGGCTCTTTGGGGATTTGGGTGCATATGTGTGTATGTGTGTGTGTGTGTGTGTGTGTTGCTGGGGGTAGAAGAGTAGATGAATAGGTCCCAAGGGAATAGGTAAATTGGGAAGGCGTTGTTATGGCAGTGAGACGGGTGTGATGCTCTCTCTGTCCATAGTTACGTCTTGTTGCCTGTATTTTGGTTCCCAAATCACCAGCAGTTAAACAATAATCAAGTAGTTAATTGATGATGTAATAGTTGGCTATTGATAAACACATTGCCATCTTCTTTATCATTAAAATCAAAATCAAATCAAATCAAATCAAATTTAATTCGTATAGTCCAAAATCACAATTAACAAATGATCTCACTGGGCAATGACCAAACTGTAGATAGTTGACACCCTCTGCCCTTAGACCCTCGAACCGGGTGAGGAAAAGCTTAAAAAAAAACCCTAAAAAGGGAAAATAAGAAACCTCAGGAAGAACATTAACAAATTTGACAGTAATTTAAAGCGACTGCTTTTCAGAGAGTTAGAAACCCACTTGCTCTTTAGGTGCTTGCGTTGTTAGACGGCAAGATGGGGTGGATATCAGCATTTTATTCACTCAATATTTTTGATTTTCTTGTAGAAATACAGCTTACACGCTCAACAAAATCTAGCAAATATTGATATAACAAATATCTAATGTCAATATTTAACTTCTGTTTCCAAACTCTATGTAACTCATCAACATGTACAGCTAATTGTATTACTGCACAGATGGGGCAAATAGCTTAATGTGGCTTCTTTTTGGCTGATGTTTTTTAAATGAAGCCAACTGAGTTACATCTAAAAGGATGCCGGGAGAAATTTATATGCTCAATGGTTATTCCAAAGGGCATTTAAAAATTGAAAAAAAGATAAATGTAAATGAATTTATACAGCGCTTTTCTTGTATTATCGGTCCACTCACACACTGATGGAACAGCCATCAGGAGCGATTTGGGGCTCAGTATCTTGTCCATTGGCTTTTCGACATGCAGGGACAATTTAGATTGATGGAGATAATGTAATTAAACGGTTTGTGATATTATATTTTGCATAATCGCAGTGCAGAACGTTAGATGTTGTTTTAGTGCGAAGCAGGAAATGTGTCACATGGAGGGTGTATGTTAATGTCAGTAGATAGTGCAAGTAAAGTCAGTCCTCTGTCCATGTTTTACTGACCCCCCCATGACACACACGTACACACCATCACTCTCTGTCTCTGCTGTATCTCCCTCCACCCATGGCCTGTTAAACAGAGTGTAATTAGCTACTGAGCCCACTACAGACACCATTCATAAATCAGCTGTGTGTGTTGGGCAGCTGCTGGTAGGTGTGTGTGTGGGGGGGACAAAGCATCAGCATGATTGCGGCGGGTCTATTTGTGACCTGTGCTGCTTTTTAAGGAGAGGAAGACACATGAAGTGACTGGAGGGGGAAGAGAAGCATGAGTGGATGAAGGGATCGATACATGTGAGGCAGGCTGGATGGATGTGCAAGAGAGAGACAGCAACGGATGAAAAGATAGCAATAATGAGAGAGGAAAAGGGGAAAAAAGCAGAGGCAAAGATAAAGAGATGATTAAACCTTCAGTGGTGTTTCAGAAAGAATAGGAGGGAAGTGAGGGATGGAGAAGAGTTGAGGGATAAATGGAGGTAATAGAGAAGGGCGGGCAAATTAGAGGATGGGGTGAGAGATGAGGAGCTGATGGAAAGAGAGTTGAAGTAGATGGATGGAAAACAAGTGCCCTTGAATTTAGGGTTAGATTGAAATAGATCAACTTGGCCAAATCCCACACCACTTGTCTTCAAACGCTTCCAATTAGAAGGCGTGTGTGTTTGTGTTTTTGTGTATGCTGCCATACTTGACTTGTGCCAAAGATTAAACCAGTTAGAGTGAACATAATAAGAGGGTAATAGGGTAATATGCACTCAAATGAACAGATGCATGCATCAGATGCATGCATCATGTAATTCATGTAATTCATGTGGCTGGTTTGTATTAAAAAGATAATCACCCAAAAAAAAAAAAGAATGAATCCATTAACGTAAATAAAGATGGACGACTTTCTCCCATTTGGAGTTACAGTAGTGACCAGGAAGTGAAGCCAAAGTATTGAGTTCTGGCCCTTACAACCGTCCATCAAATCCCAAGCAGAGCTCATTTGTCAATCATGATGCTTCATCTCTTTTTATAGCATCAAATGACCAATTAAACTGATCCGAAGAATTAACTCTTGAACGTACATCAGCGTGACTAAAGCCAACCAAAATGAAAAACCCTCTTTGGGAAAAGATTTATTTGAGGTTTCCTTTGAGTTAATAGTTCCTGCCTGATATAATTGAGGAGTTTATGACTTTCATTTTGCCGTCCGCCACCAGAGGACGATCAAAGTGGCCTGGCTTCACTTTCACTCCTCTGTCATCTCTCTATGTATTTTTAATCAGGTGTTGTGATCATTGATTGGCTGAAATGTATTGTCATGGCCTCTGTAGACTTCATTAAAGCCTGAAGAGCCTAGAAGAGCCTAGAAGAGCCTAGAAGAGGTGCAGAAATTGAATCGTTATCAGACCTCTTTAATTACAATCTTCTCAAAGGTTATTATGGATTTTTTTCTCAATGAAAAATAAACTACATACTCCCGCTTTAAATTACTAAAAGAATGTACATTTTTACAATATTCTTCCTTTCGAGATGCATGAGTATACAGTAAATGCACGAATCCACCATAGTCATATCTCCACCTACAAGCATGGACACTGTAGTCTGTTTTTTCAATTATTACGTATGAATCAAAGGATCAATTCAAAGTCAAATACAACTTCCTTGTGCCTGCAGTATGGGAAAATGAATCCACAGTTTTTACTAATACCATTAGTTTTTTAGTATAAAACTCTGTGTGACTGAAGCCATTTCTGTTATAATAACTGCATGTGACTTATTGTTACCTGCAATGTTTTTTTCAAACCTATAATTGCATTTGATGGCACATGCTGCTTTATGACTGCAAGCTCAGCCAGCACACAATGATAAACCAATTAGGGGGCTTTGTTTCGTACAGTATACTGTACGCATTCACACATACACTGAGAGGCAAGCACCCACACACAATTCTCCTGGGAGAGCTAGTCAAATGGTGAAACGCTTCGTCGTTCTATGGGTCACTGAATCCACATCTCTTTTCTCTCCCCCTCCACTTCCCTCTATCTCTCTTCTTCTCTCTATGCAGCTCAAGCTGACTCTCCCCCTCACTCTCATTTCTGTAACCTGCTGTAGTTAATTGAAAGCCAATGATGTGAGAATATGGCTCTTTGACAGAGAGCTTTTTAGGGCTGAAGGTCTAGAACAGTAGAACCGAGCAGAAATCGCTGCCGGACTGATTTTAGATGTCTTTTATTTCATCCTACCGTTAATACAGCTGCTGTGGAGCTCAGAGTGTCGGGAAATCTGCTTGTTTGAATTGTGAAGAAATACATTTTTTACTAATGACAATAAATGACTTCCCTGCAGGTGATACTGCAGATTTACTGTCCCTGGATGTCTACCCAAGCTTAATCTTACTTAACATGCCTTTGTCTTTCTGCTCAGCCACAGTCGTTACATTGATGCTTTTATTAAGATGAAAATAAATATTTTTTAATTATACATCTACATAACTTCTTATGAGCATATGCTTAACAACACCAGCCAATGTTTGGCTTTTATGCACAGGCCGTCTTACCACACATGAATAAATCTTTACTTGACAGATATGTAGGCACGTTTGGCAATTAAGGATCACAACAACTTAATTCTTAATAAACCCAAATCTGCGTTTGATCAGAGTAAACTGTAGGGTAGCAGTTGGCATGGATCAATCAATGCCATATTTGCCAGTCTATGGGGGTCTAAAATTTCACAAAATATATATTATAAATGAATAAAAGAACGAATGAATGATAATTATAGTTCCAGTATGGAGTTCAGGTGCTTTTGTTTTCCACTAATTATGCTCAAAATATTATTGCAAGTGCCTGGTAACATAGAGTAGATACCTACATTACAGGGAAACAGATATGTGTTTCTGGGCAGTGTTTTCTGGAGTTTTGAATTATTTAATAAAAAACAAATTTGTGTAGATTTGTTTCTGTGATTTTACACCCTTCTTGACAGAGAAATAGGGCTTAGGTTGAAAAATGCAGGAATTCTCCTTTTATACTGGTGTGTCAAGTCTTAAGCAGCATTTTACTGTTACTGTGTGGTTCAGTGGTTTTAATTGTTACACAACTAACATGATGGATTAATGCAAATTCCTCTAATACACATGTCTGTGTTTGAGATGTATTTCTTCACAGCCTCTGCCAATGCATTTAGAGGAGAAATGTCTCTTTGTACAGACAGAGGAGAAGCAGAACATAGCACACCACCAAAACTAGACACTTCTTCTTTCAATACAAGCTGTAGTAGAAACCTGTATATATCATGTGAGAAATCAGAATCTGTAAGATTAATATAGTAAAAATTATCATATTTTCCTGCTGTTGTGTGGTGAACAAGTATGAATTGGCATTAAATGAATATACCCAGGTGAAGTACTGTATACGTGCCTCTTCCCACCACTGGTGCTTGGCACTGACTGTCTTATCTAAATTCCTTTACTGTAGACTAAAGCAGATTGTATGAATGAGGTTATATGGAGAAAACAAATGGAGGTCCGGTTGTGCTGCAAGAGGGAGGACAGGAAGAACGTGCTGTGCGGACGGGAGAAGCATGAGACCAGAAGGAGAACGATGTGAGATTCAGAAGAGTTAGAGCTTCTGAGTGAAGAGGAGACGGAGCGTATATAAATATAATATTTGGTGGCTCTTTCTGAGCCAGATGCTTCAGGGAATTGAGAAGCAAGAAAGCAAACGAACCACTCCCCATCCAGATGTTGATACATATGTAAACAGACGTTTGTGTGTGTGTCCTCGAGTTCTGTTCTGCTTGTGGCATTTTTGCCATGGTTTTACTGTGGTAAACTAAAAGGACATAATTATAGACCCGTGCATATATGCACATGTGCCACCAGCATTATGTGCTTCCTCTTTTTCTTATACTGTGTTTTCCCAATTTTTACTGCTTACATTAGTGATACACTGCATATAGTGATAAAGTATATTGCTCTATTTGAATGTGTTAAAATATATTAAAATTGATTATTTGTGGACGGGCCTCTCTGCATCTCCCTCTTCTCATCTCTTAGAGCTGCACAAAAGTTGAACCTAGCATCCAAGAAGAAGAAGCAGAAGACGGCCGTAGTCTCCATCCCAGTGACATCATCGTCATCATCATGTGACCCCCCTCTTTTCCCCACCAACTTTTGCGCTGCTCTGTTGATGGCCCCTCCCCCGGCCCCACCCTGCCTTCTCCGTGCAGCAAACAAAATCAAAGATAACCCTGGGCTTGGAAAGGTAAACAATACTATATATTTTTGCACTATAAAACTTAGATCGGTATTTCTTTTTTAGCAATGCAAATGAGAACTACCGACGGTCCACCGACTGTCCACATTGTGTTCATTATGTGTCATTTTTTGGAGAGTGTCTAGTATGTGGTGGTTTTGTTCATGATGGAGGGTCTTAGAACAGTGCTGATAAACCACTATTAGCAATAATATCATAATATCAATATTCACTCACTATTTATTTCCCACTTTAAAGATGTTGTAGGTGTCTGGTTACAGTGCTTCACTGATACCTTCTATGTCTCACAATACTTGTAATTGTTTTTGTTAGTTAGTTAGAAATACATAATTTTTTTCAAATAATTTGTTTTTTATAAATGTTCTTAAATAGGCCTCAGTATCTATCATGACCTTGACCAGTTTAGTTAAATGTACTTTATGTAGGGGTATGTGTGTAATCCCTGCTGTACAGGAATGCAGCCTAATGGTTGCCATGGCAACACATCTTCGGCTGACAAAAGTCATCTGTCACCTCCGTTGAAACATGTGTGTGTGTTGTGGAGGCAAGGGAGGGGTGTCATACTCCTCAAGTGTGCGCAATATTGATTGTCCATGTAATGAGTTTTTAGTGCTCCCTCCCCCGCAGTTTGAAAGGCTCACTGACTCTTTGGCTATGTGTGTGTGTGTGTGTGTGTGTGTGTGTGTACGTGTACGTTCCTTTACTGATAGAAAAGGAATGACTACAGAGGACAAAATCAAGCAGCCACCAAACAGTAATGTCCAGAACCGTACACTGAGAGGAAACGAGAACCCTTGCATGTCCTGTTTTCTCTTCTTTTTGGACCTAGGTGTGAATATTGTGTGTAACCTGTCTAACTGTCTGCGTGTGCTTGCATGCATGTGTGCCACTTTATAGCAATGCAGACAGAAACAGAGAAGAACAAGTTTGACAGGCAACAAAAGCTTGACGCAAGCAGAGAAGTTGCCGTTATTTGGCATTTTCTGCAACCATTCAGGTTCAACCATTTAAAAAATTCCAAATTTTGCAGTGCCATCAGTTGTTTAAGCAGAAAAGATAAAGCAGTCAGGATGGACAAACCTTCATCGTTGTTACTTTGAACAAACGCGTGTGTCATATTGTTGCATATATATTTTTTCTTATTTTGACTTTGGCTATTGTTTCTGCTGTGTGTTTTTTGTTTTTTTTTATACCTTGCCCCTCCTTTGAGTCTCTATCTCAGTCTCTCTCCATATGGAGGTAGCAGATGTCCACTCAGTTGTTAGATTAGACTGATTCACACTCATAGTTACAAATGCACCTGCACATACAACAGCCAAAAACTGTAGAGTATACACACTTCATGAAAGCACACTAATAATAATAAACCAAATACATCGACACCTTCTTCACACAAGCTGTCTGCCTCATCAAAACTGTTCTGGCTTTAGTTTCATACCATATAATGTGATCTTGTGAAAGAAGTGGTGACCCTGTCTGAACTGCCTTATTGTATATAAATCATTGACATACAGTAAATATAAATGAAGATGAAGATTCACTTATGCCCATTATATAAAATTTAAAATACCTGGATATGGAGCTTTGAATACAAGTCTGCACACAGTAGTGATAGGACAGTCGCAGTGTTGAGCTTTTATAGCCTAAAATAACTAATTAAAACCATGCTAACCAGAAAAAGTACACCTAAACATACATCAGTGTGATTCAAACTGCCTAAAATGACGGAAACTTTGGAAAAAATTATCTGAGATGTACTTTGAATTTTTCGCTTTATTTATCCTATCTGATAACACTGAGGTGTTCATGACCTCTACTGCAGCCCACCACCAGGGGGCAATCGAGATATTTTGTTTTCAAATTTGGGGAGCAATCATATTGTCCATCTTTATAAGCATTTAACAGTATAAATGCCTGCTCACCACTGTTAAATAATGATAAATGTCACACCTTTAGACAGCTCTCATGTGGGCTTTTCACAATAATCATTCCGTGTTTCACAGGACATTTGATTCAGGGGTCCAGTGGTTTTAGCTATGTGGGCTCTGTCTATTTGGCTGCTTTCTAAATTGTAGTTGAAGTATCTTATACGCCAGTCCGAACATGGACATGTCAGGGTTGGTACCCCTCGTCTGATTGTCATATATACAGACAGCATAGACAGTTAGCCCAACTCCCAGCAAAGAAAAACCCTGTTATATAAACCTGTTTTGACCACAACTGGATGTTTTTACATTCCATTTTTGTATAGATTAAACAAATACATGTATATATACAGTAAATTTTAATAAATTTAACAAATATGGAAAATAAATCAGATCTGTGACCCTGGATTCAATTGATATGAAATGCTTTTTAAAAAAACAGGGTATCTGTGCTCAAGGCAGAGGTTGATTCTTTAACAGCGTCATCCATCTCACTGTCAAGCACGTTTACAACCAGGTATGTGTGATTTGTGTCATGTATTGTGGACTGTGTGAATTTCTGAATGAATGAATTGGTTTAGTTGGTACTCTTTTATTTTTTGGAGTTTGTTTCACTATAAGTCCAAGACAAAATGGTGTCCAGGGATAATAAAGTAAATAATATCATATTGCATCGTTTTGTATCATATCATACCATATTGCCTATAATATGGTATTCCCCAATTCGCTTTATGCTGGAATAAAAGAATAGGACCCGGCCCTACCACGGCAGAAATATATTCGTCGATACGGTACATAGCCAGCTTCTTCTGTGAATCCTGTGAAATCAATTGGACCTTTCAAAAACCTAATCAAAAACACACTTACACCTTACACACATACGCACAGAACCAAACATACAGGAAGAAAATGTCCGTGGTGACATTTGTCTTGTAAAAATGTCACCTGCAGCGGGGGTCGTTCCCCAGCCGAAATGGCATTTGCACACATTCACAGCTACACATACATGCATAGAGGCCTGCATGCTCACAAATTCATGGGATTATTGTGTACAATGAAAGATGTCAAAGAACCAGCAAAGCCCCTGGTGAAAGTGTGTACGATACATTACATCCTGTGCAATACATGGGCCGTCTGCAAGTGTGATGGGGGCTTAGTGTTCTCCTTGATGTTAATATGGCAGAAAACAGATTGAGACATCACAGCTAAAGCCAGGGGAAATCAACCAGCCCAGGTCAGATGTATTTCACGTGTGTGTGTTAGTGAGAGAGAGAGAGAGAGAGAGAGAGAAACTTTCGCCTTGTTCCAACCAGGGATGTCAAATTAAAAAGATTTCTGACTGGCCTCTGTATCTCAAAGTCCTATTTGTTATTTCCAGACATGGTGCTACTCTACATGTGTTTGGTAAGCTCCGTCACACTTTAATCAAATCAGCCAGCTGGGAGCCTGCCATTCAGATCGTGTCGGCAGGGGAGATGTGTATCAGATGAGGATATTGAGCAGCGAATGTATTGGCACTTAGAAAAAGAATTGCAGCCTTACGCACTTACTTTACACTTATTAAAAAACACACTGGATTTCAGTGATAGCAGATTTTCAAATGTAAATAACAACAGATTACCTAATGAGCACGTTGATTGATCAGAAATTCATGAAAGTTTACAAACTGGTAATCCCTGGGTGTTATTCAGCACGGGTTAAAATAGACTAATCAAATGTTCACTTTCTGCATTACAGATTGGTAGAGTTTTATTTATAGTTATTAGCGTAATTTTCTCTCTAGCAACATCATCAAGGCTTGTTATCAGTAATTATTATTTTAATTTTAAGAGCTCTTGGAATCATTTTAAGTTTGTCCAGAACTTGGGTTTATGATCAACCTGCAGTTATGCAATACCCATGCAGTCACACAACAAACACAATAAACTCATATATCAAAAGAAAAAGTCACCTATTAGATCCAATACAAATGGTTTGCTTGGCACATTGGCCAAAATTATTTTCTCACTTCCTAATTTATTTCCTAGGAATATGCCTCGTTGGATATATGCACCAGCATTTCTTCCACTGGCCTCGCCCACACTCAGCCCATAGCTTCTCTAAACCATTATGGTAGACATTTTTAAATCACTGAGGGCAAGTTTCCAAATATGAAACCATGGGTTCATCGATGGATTAAAAAACCATAATAGTTACAATCTGAGGTGTTCTGTCATCATCTCTTTCATAATGATGGTCTATGGGGAAAATGCTTTTGGTGTTGGCTTTGTTTTTTTGTTTTATTTTTTGCTGTATAACCAGGAGAGGCCATTAGGAAAAACTGGAAGCAAGGGTCTCTGCCCTCATCATATCCAGGTTCTAAAGAATACATTAATGGCCAAACGTATGATAAATATTACCTGCTACACCGCTTGTTAACATTACCATTGTTAACATGTTAGCACGCTAACAAGCTAAACCAGCCCAAAACATGATCAGCATTATCTGTTGAATGTCACCACGCAAACTAGGTTTTCAGGGGAAAAAGTGAATAAAGCATAAAGGGAATTTATTTATGTTCTTTATATTTCAACACATGATGTAACCCATTTATTGTGGGCATGCTAAAATATGCCAACATCATCTCACAGAGATGCTAGTGTGGCTGTACATGATCATATCTCAGTTACCATGTTGCTCATGCAATATTTTCTTCTCTCCACTGTCTGCTCCCCTCCATCACACTTCTGTATCATAACTGATCTACATATACACATATCATACATACATACATATCTCTGAACAGGGATGAGAACTATGATTAAAAATGTTATGAAAGCCTTATGGGAGCAAATCTTCTCACTATTCTATCTTCATCCCATCTCTCTTATGTATAATGTGTGGATAAGCCTTATGTACCGTCACTTTATCCTCTCCATCTTTAGCTTTATCCAATTCGTCTCAATATCTGAATTATAATGGCATTTTTTTCCACCTCTGAAGCCACCATTTTGCTCGCTCACACACACAATTGCACACTCAAAGATTGCGACTTGACCTTGGGGGAAAATGATAGTATGACAGCTAATCAATTTTTAATAGTAGCTACGATCCCACTCAGGCCAAGAGCTGTGTACGTCTCTGTCTTGAGTGAGCATGTGCCAGTGGATTTTCCACAGGCTTGTGGGGGTCTTCATGCCTGCCTGAGTGTCGGTGTGCCTTGTATCTAAATGAGCGAGTGAGCGATTCTGTTACAGGAATCCAGTGACCACTTTGTTCCACCTTGTAGCTGAAATATTAATGCTGTCAGTGTGGAACGTGACGGACAAACACACACACACACACACACACACACACACACACACATACATTAAAGGGAGTCGTATAGCGCTTGCAATGCTGTAACTGTCTCTAGATTAGAGATACATTTTTGATTCAGATCTTTCTAAATCAAACAAATGTACTAGTATATGGTGAATTTGATGACTTCGTCATGAAATGAGTGCGGGAGCAGAGGTTTTTGTTTCAGGTCTAATATAAAAAAATAATATTCGTACACATTTGGTGCAGATCTATCTATAAAGAAGGGCCTTTAGGATCATATATTGTATTAACCAGTGCAACATTGTGGCCACCTGAGGTGTTTCTAATCCAGTGATATGTTACCCCAATTTACATTGCTTCTGTTATTCCTGGTAATAAGGGGTTCTTTTTAGTCATGTGCTGGCTCGTCCCTGTGGATTTACAAATAAATTCAAGCATCCGAGTGGCAAGAACTGAGAACAGCCTATACTGTGAGATGAGCTGGAATGAATTATTTAGTGAAAATTAGATTTGATCCGAAGCTTGAACTTGCTATTCCCATAAGGTATTTGTATCCACCTATGTGCATGTGTTTCCATGAAGCTGTTTTTCCTGCAGTCTTTGGGAACCAATTAGGGCTCAGCTTCGGCCTCCTATTGATTTTTCAGCCAATAGTAATGAAGCACTGCTGTGGAGGACTATTGAACAATCTTCTCTGCAGGGTTGTTTGTTGCTGTTTAGCTGAATTCCTTTACTTAAATTGGCTCAAAGACTTCATTGTGCCTGAGTTTCGTGTATAAAGTGGAGGATCGATAATATCCAAGAGAGTGTGTTAAGGGTAAAAAAAAATCATAGTATTAACCCCTAAGCATGGAAATGATTGCTGCCAGCTGTTACAGGGGTAATCAGCAGACTTATATGCACACCTACGAAAACATTACCGCAAATACAAATACCTGTTCTCATTACAGTTTTTACACTGTTCTTTATTCGAGTATCTCGCAGCCTTGCATCAGTATTCACCGCAGGATGAAGTATGAGAGCAAAGAGGAAAGTGTAGAACAGATCACAGGAAGAGGCTCTGATGTGTCGTGGCTTTTGTTTTTGGAAGAGAAGGAAACTGAGCCAGGAAGAGGAGGGAGACAAGGCAAACAGAAAACAGAGGTGGACAGTGCTATGCAACAAAAATAAAAGAGATAGTTCTTAAACCT
This sequence comes from Mola mola, assembly GCA_001698575.1. Classification (NCBI taxonomy): domain Eukaryota; kingdom Metazoa; phylum Chordata; class Actinopteri; order Tetraodontiformes; family Molidae; genus Mola; species Mola mola. Next base: position 3,363,188 of record KV751315.1, read on the forward strand.
AAAGAGAGATTTAAATGGAAAGGTCTATAGGTGTTTTGGAAGAGGAGAAAAAGTGAGAGATGAAGAGACAAAGGACGCGCTGTTCTCTACCTGGAGAGTTATTTCATGTCATTTCTCTTTCCTGAAAACATAGGAAAACAGTCCCAGATCTTTCTCTCTCTTCTTCCTCCTTCATTAGAAGAACAAAGGCTTTATAAGTTCTGTGTTTTCATGTATGCCTGCATGTTATAATTTCAGTAATAACATATTGATTTGCCAGTGGAACGAAGCCAGTCATCCTCAGAGACTGTTTGCTGCAGGTTTGATTACACACACAGACACAAACACAAAATCATAGCCAGAACAGAAAAAATATATCAAATTTTGCTGATGCGTCAGTTTCCCTGAAGGCTACCACCACAGTGCGCTGAGAGAAGTTAATGACCCTGTGTGAGACTCGTGCTGTTTCACCCCCACCCCCAGTATTTTTAAAAACACGACATGAAATCACATTACGGCTCCGTTTATACCTGAAACACTGGCAACCTTCCTCTCACACTTTTAGACATGTGGAGGAAATTGCCTCTGCCTTTACGAGCTATGCCTTGTAAGGCGTGCGCTGCTAAAATCCTTCCCCTCAGGCCCTTACTGATCTGATGGGCTCTTTTATTGGGGTCGGGAGAGGGCATAGCACTAAATCTATGTGTGTGTGTGTGTGTGTGTGTGTGTGTGTGTATGTGGAATGAAACTCTTGACTTAACGTTTAGTGTCAGCATTTTAGTTTTCTCAGGTCACCAAGGTTACGTTTTTATTGTATTCAGTTGGCATCTCAGTTTATCTCACCACCCTCATCTATGGACACACATTTGAAAATGTACACACACATACGATTACTTTCATCTGAGGAGGCCATTAACACAAACACTGTCTGTGGTACACACACACACACACACTCACTCACTCACGCAGCTTATTGAACCAGCTCTCTTAAATGGCCTTTGGTCATTTAATGATGCAACCAGAGGAAAGCCTCTGTGCTTAATGTGCTGCATTAGACGTGTGCTTCTGGTAAAGAGCGAGACGGACAAATGTTTATATGGAAAACATGTTAAGAGCTCTTAGAATGTTATTTGAGATTGTCGTTTTTACATGACAGTATATTCGTTTACGGCAGGCTTTGATGCATTAGAAATATAAATGTCACCATTCTGGGTGAGTTCATCTCCTCGTCTTTGGTTCTTTGTCCTCCGCTATTGCAATGAAACAGCAAAACAACAAAAAATCGTATTCTTTCTTGTCCCTGGCCGTAAATAGGCTAGATAAATAAATGCTTGTTTTGCCTCCCTGTATTCTGTGAAAGCTCTGGCTCCGAGTGCAGCGAGATTTGAAGCGTTCTGGGATTACTGTGCCATTCGTAATCCCATGGTGGTATTTAACTAGAAGCATATTGTTGAATGTAACTCTTCAAACGATGATTCATCGGCACTAACAATCACAAACAGATAACGTATTTCTCCTCCTCTCTTTACTTCCCTCTAAGGAGCTACATAAGCACAGTAGTGTTTTCATCTGCCCTGCATCTCTGAGGCCGGTTGAAAAAAAATCCTAACTTGTTTAGAAAAAAAACTCTTGGTTAAATCAAATAAATAATATATCTTTTTTTGTCACAATAATACAGTGAGTTTACAGATGTCAAGGCTTTAATTCGTATCCATCCTCTATTGTGAAGAGGCAGCATACATACACACACATGCTTCATCCTCCTTCAGGGTTTGGATCTTTTATGTCCATGCATTTGTGTCCTTTTGAGGATCGAAGGCCAGACTGTACCCGCACTGCCTTTCTAAATGAGTTGATCTTGTCAAAGAGGCCAAACTAATGATTGTCTCAGCCCACAATGCCAGGAATGTAAGGACGAGAAGCTGCATAACCTCTACCTGTCAGGGTAACACTGCACACCTGAGACGTGTGGTCACTCAAAACCCATCATCACATGTTTGAGAAGCCATGATGCCACAGCGTAAATATATATTCAATAATCAAGGCAGTCATAGCAATGATCTGCCTTAACCAATCCTTTTTCCCAGTTGTTAAAAGGTGAAATATGGGTAACCATGTAGCAGGATACAGATTTAGTGGCAGACATGGAGAGGAGATGACAGAAACACTGGATCACAGTGTGAGAGCTCAGAGGAATGACAGAGACTAATCCACTCAGGTGAGTCGGGGGAGGAGAAGGAGAGCAATAATTAACTGCCAGGAAGTAAATCCAGCTTTAAATCATCTTTAACTAAAAGAGAAATGGCTGTTTACGGTGAAATGTTCCGGAACTCACTCAGATTCGATGACACAGCACTTTGCCTACTCAGATATCAGAGAAAACAACAGCAGCTGGTAAATTGCGACTGCTAACAGTTTTTGACAGAAGTGGGAGGAAAAGATGAGCGAGAGCAGGAGAGAAAGCTTTAACAGGATTCCTTCACTTCAGACTTTTGATTTGTGGCAGCACGCTGGAGGTGGATTGAACAGGAATGAAAACAAAAGATGGTTGGAGGAGAAGGAAGCACTGAAAAGGAAGAAAATGCATGTTCGTGTTCACGTGATCCTTAAAAGGCTAAAAAAAACTGAATTCTGTGACTCTTTGATAGTTTCTCTAGTCTGCACTGAGGTGCAGATGAGTTCAGATGCCTTCTAGCAGCAATCCTTCAGGGATACAAAGTCAGTTTGAGTCTTGAAGGCTTTCTTAGAAAATCTTTTAGTACCTTGAAGTGTAAGTGGGTAGAGATGCCAACACAACAGAAGTGACTAACAAGCCTGCGACAGTACTTAATACACTGATCGATGAGCTAAGAAAATGCAAGGACATCGACAAAAGTTTTTAAAGGACCTTTTTTCCTTTTTAAATTGTGGCACTTTATATGACTACATCAGTACGCTTTATGACTGTGTTGTGCATCTTTTGATTACAGTTTTATTTCTGTGTCAGACCCAAGTCATTTCATTGTAGTCAACAAACATGAGGAAAAAATAGTGTTACAGTGTTGGTTGTGTGAATCCTTGTAGGAAGATTTTCTCTTGAATATTTGCATCATTTTCTGAATTAGAGCTGCAACTAATTACTTTTTTAATCATCGATTTATTTATATACTCCGTGAATTCTCAGGGGAAAAAGTGAAAAATTCTCATTACATTACATTACAGGAGCCGCAGGCGACAATGGTCTTCAAATTGCTTCTTTAGTCAAACCAACAGTTAAAAACCCAAAGACTATTTACTGTCAGAAATGACAAAACCAGCCAATCCTGACATTTAAGAAGCTGGAACCAGCAAATGTTTAATTTGTTCGAAACAAGACTGAAAAGATTATTTGACTACAGAATATTTGTGGACTAATCAATTCACCATCTTTTTCTTCAGGTGTGTTTGTTTTCCTCAATTCTTGTTCAGTTGGTTCATGCGTCTGAACGTCTGTTTGCACCCTCAGGTGAAAGTGATGGTGCGCGTGTGCCCGGTGTCTCAGTCAGATGCGGCCGAGTCCAGTTCTTTCCTGAAGGTGGATCCCAGGAAGAAACAAATCACCATCATGGACCCGTCGCCCAATCAGACACCAAGCTCTTCCTCCCAGAAAAGGGTGGCAGCCAATCAGGTCCCTCCAAAGATGTTCACCTTTGACGCTGCATTCCCTCCTGATGCATCACAGGTAGGAGACAAGATATTGACTTTAAAGAAGGAAAACTGCATCAAACCTGTGATTATATTGAAAGATTAAGTTGATAAATAGATGTACAAAGAGCTGGACTCCCACATTTATAATTTAATGTCAAAGAGAATGAAATTTCTTATTTATAAAATGGCTAAATCACAGTCACAGACTGGTGTCAAAGTGGCTTTAAAGATTCAATTCTGGCATAGACAGCTGAATGAAATCCAATATTGAAAAAAAAATGTGTGAAACATATTTTATCCCTTCCTTGCAGAGAGTTAGATGAGAACGTTGATACCACTTTCATGTCTGCTTGCTAAATATGGAGTCACAGCCACCAGACAGTTAGTTTAGCCAGGGCCAAACAGCTATGCTAGCTCTGTCCAAAGGAAACAAAATGGATCCATCGGTGCCAGGTCGGCAGCAATTCATGCAGACCACAACTCACGTTGTTTCATGCACAGAATAAACAAATAAGGTAACATTTAGTTAGATGAATTATTTGTTATTATTGTTATTAGTTGTTGCTTTTCAGTATATTTTCATGCCTCTGAGGTGGCGACTGCTGGAACCAAAGGCATCATTTTACTGCTGTTTCCGCGAATTTTTGTGAGCGTGATAACTCAGGAGCACGTTAATGGAAATTCTTTAAATATTTTATGACCTGATGAGAATTGATTGGATTTTGATGTTCAGACCTGACCACGAGATCCAACAGAGATGGATAAAAACAACAACTTGACGTCTGTCTGTGTGTGTATGTGTGCGTGTGTGTGTGTGTGTGTGTGTGTGTGTGTGTGTGTTTGGGATGAAGCCATAATTCATTAAACTTCTGGTTTCTGTTTGTGCCAGACTAAGCTAAGCTAAGCTAAATTTTAAAGGTTGTAACTCCGTGTATGTCTTATCTAACTTTCTGAGAGACAGCAAGCATGTTTCCCAAAATGAACACAACATACAATAGCTATTTTACATTCTATGTTTTTATCTCGTGTGACTGGAATGCAAGGAGTAAATAATCACACGCAAAGTTAGAATAAAGGGGCCGCGTTTGAATTCCGCAGACAAAATGTGAATGCATCATTTGTGCTGATAATGAGCAGCACACTTGTGAACCACAGCACTTGTTTTTTTTAATCAACTTTACTCAAATTTCCTAACCCTTTGTTGCTGTTACAAAGACAGTTATCTGTAAATTCACCTTCTTTATCTGCCCTCACTCCCCTCTCTGCTTGCCTGTTGCTAGGCGGAGGTGTGCGCAGGAACAGTTGCAGAGGTGATTCAGTCGGTGTTGAATGGAGCAGATGGCTGCGTCTTCTGCTTTGGACACTCCAAGCTCGGTAACGCTCACACACATGCTTGGAGACGACAAACTCAGAGCAAGTGTCTTGTGAGTCATCCTTGGGGTGGTGATGTGTGTCTGTGTGTGTGTGTATGTATGTGCCAGTCTTTCATTTGGTTGTCTTTTCACTGGCCCTCATCTATCAAAGGGAGAAAGAAGAGGATTAGTGTGTGTTGATGCTGAAAGCATCCTCAGTCTGTTCTGTCTCTGTTTCTGTCTTCCTCTCTCTCTCTCTCTAATCCTTCTGAAGCTGTTTTTTTTTCAAAAACTGTCTTGAAAAGGGCCATGACTCCTTACTGCACACACAAACATGTTCCTCATCCTCGTGTCAGGCCCTGTTGTGTTTATCCCTGTACATTCACGCGGCATTATCTGTGGCTTTTGGTCTTCATACATCCACTTGGAGTTTTTTGTCCCCTTGAGCTGTTAGCAGGGGGCAAAACTAGAGAATTTAAATACTGCAGTTCAGCAAGGAACACTTCTGTTGTAGCAGAAAAACCAGTAATCACATTTCATGTAAAAAAAAAGGAAAAAAAATGATAATCATGCAAGTAATTTATCCCTTTCTGTATCTATAGCAAAGGTAAACTCTCTGCAGATGTATTATTAATCAATGTTTTTTCTCTGCTATAACATTAGATAAGATAGAATGTTATTTAGAGAAATTATTTAAAGAAAATCCTTTGCAGTTAATGACTGCCTGAAGACTAAAGCTCAACAACATCACCAAATTCTAGTTCTGAGATTGACTTGGCCACAGAAAATTATTCCATTTCTGGACTTGGCCGATCTTGAGTTGCTTTTGCAGTACATTTTACATTATTATCGATTTGCATTGTGAATCGCTATGTATCAGTTTTGCAGAAATTTGGTTAAATTTGAGGAGTAAGTATAGCCCTATACACCTTAGAATTTATCCTGATACTTCCATTTGCAGTCACATCATCAATAAACACCAGTGTCCCAGTTCCCTTGGCCAACCTAACACTGCCTCCACCATGTTTGACTGATGATGTGGTACCTTCAGTTCATGAGCTGTTCCTTTCTTTTTCCAGACTTTTCTTTTCCCACCATTCAATTGTATTTAGTACATAAGTAAGTTCATCTTGGTTTTTATCTCTGAGTACAATCTTGTTCCAGAACTGAGCAAGCTTTTTAGATGTTTTCTTAAATCTAAATTCTAGTCTGGCCCTGGTTTGCACCTTGTAAATCTATTGTAAATCGTCTGTATTTACATTCACCAAGGTTTTTCTTGATTGTAGACTTGTTTTTTTTTGATTGTTGATTGTTTTTTAAGTCTAATGATGGCCTCCTTCACTTGCATCACCTTTTTGGACCCATTTTTGGTTGTGTAGAAAAGCAAAATTAAATCCCAACTGATTAATGTAATGTACTCACCATTAGCAAAAAGTGGATGCAGGATGTTATCAAAAAGAATGGATCAAATTGTGATCGTTCATCGGGGAATGAGAAAGAAAGTGAAAATGTTTTATCCCGTTAATCAGGCTTTCTGTTGTTATGCTCACACATACTTTGGATAAGGAAAGTCAGAGTGTGCAGACAATAGAACCTCCTACTTCTCCTTTAAAATTTAGAGAGCTCAAACAAACAAATGCAATCAGTACAGCTTTACTGTAACCCAGCAATATGTGCACATTGGGTAGCCTTCTACGTCAGTACTGTACATCAAACCATGTTTACATGTGTTCATTCAGGCTTCTAATATTAACACTAATATGCCCAACAAGTCCCCAGAACAGACCTCTTATTGTCATAATTTGATTGAGTCAGATGAAATACATGAGTGAACGGTCTGGCTTTAATAGCGGTAGGGCTTTTAAATGAAATCCATCAAAGAATGTTTGCTCTTTCAATCAATTTTACTGTTCTATTAATGCTATGAAGAGGCTCCCACCTCGCCGGGTTCAGTTAAATGGCTGCTGCTGCAGAAAAATTCATTTTTCATCTTATAGCTCACCTACGGCTGTAGATCTAAATGAAGCTGCATTATAATGGCATTGCCTCTTTCCTAATTAAAATGGGAAAGTAACACAAAGAGCATTTACCTTTGGGCCTGTGGCCTGTGGCTATATACTGATACACACAGTTCGACTCATGTGCATGTTTTAACAAAAGTTTTCAATAAACTGGAGAAATTCCAAAAAGTCCAAAATATGCGGTAAAAAATGGATGAACATCAGGGACGTAATTAAATCTATGAATCCATGTTGACGGATTTTGTTATCAGTTATTCATGCAATAACTGATAACAAAATCCGTTAGGCGCATCATTGTTTAGTCATTAGTATGTGTGTGTGTGTGTGTGTGTGTGTGTGTGTGTGTGATCACATACAGTATGTGCATCTCCCTGAACTGATGATACAGTGATGCCTTTTACCTCTCACACTTTTTCCACCCTTTTCCCTGTCTCTCTGGCCGCATCGGCAGCTGTGCTTCATGCGGCCAATTACCTGGCATGTACTTCAACCACACAGACATGGACACACACACTTCCTTATAGCCTGCAGCAGAGCATCACTGTGTTGCTGTGTTAGTCAGTGGAGCATTTAGCTAGCTGAAGATGCCTTGACAGCCTGCAGGAATAAATACAGAAGGAAACAATGAACGTTAAAGACTTAACAGGCATGTGCCTACAGTATGTGGTGATAGGGAGGGAGTGATACTATACAGATCCCTTATGGTTTAGCAAGTCCATGTGATTTGTTAAATAGAAAGTAATAAACTGAGTTCAATCAAAATGGGCACCCTATTGGTTTTTCAAATAAGTTATTCAACCTTTTATTTAACCTTTTTATTTTAATGTATTTATCTAACCAGGCAAGCCATTAAGAACACATTCTTATTTACAGTGGTTTGCAAAAGGAAACAACTTTTGAGAGGGGCTAAAAAAAACAATGTATACAGCAAAAAGCACCTCAGTAGTATGAGGCAACAATAATAACATAGATAACAAAATACAATCAATCAAAGACAGGCAATAGGTAAGTAATGTGCAAACAACGCACTATGCAGAACACACAAACAAAGACAGAACAGGGGTAAAACAGCAGCAGCCCGCTGCAACCAGAACTGTGAGAGACTGGTCACAAGATGCACACAAATTTCTGCAGGGGTGCTTTGAAGCCACTGACTGGGATGTGCTTTGTGACCCCCATGGACAGGACATTAACACCATGACTGACTGTATCTGACTGTACATCAACTTCTGTGTGGATACCATCATTCCATTTAGTACAGTCAAATGTTTCCCCAACAATAAGCCCTGGATCACAACCGACCTTTTGAAGGAGCTTTTGAATAAAAAGAAAAGAGCCTTCAGGAATGGGGACAGAGAGGAGCAGAGGAGAGTGCAGAAGGAGCTGAAGGTGAAACTGAAGGAGAGCAGGGAGGCGTACGGGAAGAAGTTGGAGAGCAAGCTCCAGCAAAATAATGTGAAGGATGTGTGGTCAGGGATGAAGAGCATTAGTGGGTTCAAGGCAAAAGGGATACAGACTGAAGGGAACCTGGAGAGGGCCAATGAGATGAATGTTTTTTTTCAACAGGTTCAGCACAGGACGACTGGTCACAAGACCCACACAAATCTCTACAGGGGTGCTTTGAAGCCACTGACTGGGATGTGCTTTGTGACCCCCATGGACAGGACATTAACACCATGACTGACTGTATCTGACTGTACATCAACTTCTGTGTGGATACCATCATTCCATTTAGTACAGTCAAATGTTTCCCCAACAATAAGCCCTGGATCACAACCGACCTTTTGAAGGAGCTTTTGAATAAAAAGAAAAGAGCCTTCAGGAATGGGGACAGAGAGGAGCAGAGGAGAGTGCAGAAGGAGCTGAAGGTGAAACTGAAGGAGAGCAGGGAGGCGTACGGGAAGAAGTTGGAGAGCAAGCTCCAGCAAAATAATGTGAAGGATGTGTGGTCAGGGATGAAGAGCATTAGTGGGTTCAAGGCAAAAGGGATACAGACTGAAGGGAACCTGGAGAGGGCCAATGAGATGAATGTTTTTTTTCAACAGGTTCAGCACAGGACACTTAGCCACCACCCCCCCGTCCCCCTGCCTCACATACCTCACAAACAGCTGACTCACATCGCTCTGCATATCCCTTAATCCCCTCTTCCCCCACTACAGACAGTTAAACAGACTCACCTATGCCTCCCCCAAGAGCCAGCTGGCCAATTAGGCAATATAGGCCAATGCTATACAGAGCAAGAGACAGAGCAAGCAGGAAAATTAGAACGTCATAAAAAGAAAGCTTGTATCCACCAGAATGTCCATGATAGAGTCCCTGAAATCTGAAATGGAGAGTTTTAGTGTTTTTTGAAGATTATTGCAATCTTTAGCTGAAGCGAACTGAAATGATGATTCACAAAATAAAGAGTGTTTTTGGGGGTGCTTCAACATAATAATGTGTGCAGAGCGGATGTTATAAAAAGCAGATGCAATTGGCAACAGATAACACAGGTTGGGGGGCGACAAACCAAGAAAAGTTTTACAGATGAACATGAACCAGTGGCTGTCACGATGGTTGTGTATGATATCCTGTTAACGGAGAAATGTAATCAGCATTGGTGTGTTCTGAAAATAACATTTGAGGCTATATGACTTTATATTTCTACTGCATATAATCTCACTATAATGGTATAAACCTTTTGACACCTAATACAACATTTTTCTTAAACATGTGTGCTGCTTGTCCTCCAGTATTCCTTTATACTTTTGAGATTAATCATGAAATACACCCTCCCAACTCAGCGGGAAGCACTGGGTGAGATCAGTGTAAAATTACAGCGTAAGTGACGACTTCCCCTCCTCATCCTACCTCTGAGCACATGTGAGCACATTTCCCTTGCCTGCACCACAAGAGTCCGCCTTTTGATGTTCTCTTCTTTGTCTAAGTGTTTGTATCACAGTGATTGTTAGGTCTGACATATGGCTTTGTTTAGGTGTGCTTTTGATCTCCCTCTCCTGACAGCCGGAGCAGGTGTGTGCGTGTGTGTGTAGTCAGCAGGGTGTGGGAGACAGCCATCATCTTGTGACTCTTGTGACAGATCTGGAGGCTCAGCACACACAAAGCACTTCTTTGCACTTCAAAAGTCCGATAATTTTTTGATATATATCTGTCTTCGTCTGTTCACCCTTCCCCTGTCTGTCTCCTCCAGGTAAATCCCACACGATGATTGGCCGTGATGACTCTCTTCAGGGTCTGGGCATAATCCCTTGTGCTATCTCCTGGTTGTTTAAACTCATCAACGAGAGGAAGGAGAAAACGGGAGCACGGTTCTCTGTCCGCGTCTCCGCTGTCGAGGTCTGTGTCACTGACGAGACCTCAATTTGAAACACTCCCCGCAGAGTTAAATACGTGCCAGAACTGATGCAGACATTTGAAAAGGAGGCCACTAAGTAGTAGTGACAGCAGCTGTATCACTAGCAGTACAGGATCTGTCTGTCAGGATCTGTAACTGGAATATTTTTAACTGTTGATTTGACACCACAGGTAATGAGTTCCCTGCATTTGAAATTAATTTGACATTTAGCACATAGCTATTTAGCTATATTTAGCTATAGATTAGTTTGATTCTGACAGAGAGAGGGAGCACACTAATGAACTAGTGTGTGTGTGTGTGTGTGTGTGTGTGTGTGTAGGTTTGGGGAAAAGAGGAGAACCTTAAGGATTTGCTGTCTGAAGTCGCTACGGGCAGCTTACAGGATGGACAGTCACCCGGAGTTTACCTGTGTGAAGACCCCATCTGTGGCATGCAGGTATCACACACACATGCACACATTTTAACACAAAGCCTCCACTGTATATAAGACTGTTTTAGATCCATTTCTGTAATTCTGTATATGAGCAGCCTCCAGACGTGTTAGTATCCTGTAACTGTATGTTTTCATCCTCAGGCATTACTATTTTGTCCTTCCTGCTGTGGAGGGAACACAGAGTCACCTACACATACAAAATATATATGTACTATATATATATATACTGTAAATATCTACTGTATAGCAATTTCATTGCTATCAGAAAAAACAAGGCAAGGTTAATTTTTTATTCATTCATCTGGAAATAGGTAGTGCTGAGTCACAATCAAAGAACATTGTCAGGTACAAAACACACGAGGACCCTAACGTGGAAAGTTGTAGTTGAGTTAAGTTTTAATGTTTAAATTATCTTTGATAACAAACAGTCACACAATATAATAATTATGATCTTCCTTATATATTGTAAGGCAGCAATTCCATAATAAGGGGATTGCTGTGTGTAGAGGAGTGCCAAAAATGAGTGAGTGACAGAGCCAGTGTGTCTGTGTGGCTGCATTTATACTTTTATAGGATTATAGGGTCTGATACAAGAACATCTGTGTAATCCTTAACTAATCTGTCATAATCTCATCAGTGATGATATCCTGTGGCACCACACACTCGCACACACGTTGACTCTCTCCCTCTCAAGCATCCCTGCTTCCCTCTATCACTGTCCAACATACCTGCAGGCAAATTACAAATGTTTGATTTGAATATGTCAACAATATTATCAGTGTTTGGCCACCTCAACTGACATTAAATTATACCATAGCTCTTCCCTCTGGCTGGCTGTCCTTCTTTATTACCCCAACATCAGTGACAGAT
>KV751315.1:3374925-3386364 GCA_001698575.1 Mola mola
GCTCCGACCCCAGAGAAGGCAGCCTGGTTTCTGGACGCAGCCATCGCAGCTCGGCACAGCAGCCAGCGCCCCAGCACCACCGAAGAAGAATACCGGAACTCACACATGCTGTTTACATTACATATATACCAGTATCGCATGGAAAAGACAGGAAAAGGAGGAAGTAAGTACAGTTTGTTATAATACTGTTATTGCTTTACTATTATTATTAATGCTACAAACATCAGACACAAGCATGCTGTTCACTATTTAACTATACAGTAAAAGTGATATTACCATAGACTGTATGAACCCTTTATAGTTTCGTTAAAATTAACACATACGCTTTGCGGGTGGTAATGTATAGGTGTATTTCACCTATACATTATGCTTTAATGTATATGCTTTCCATTATATGGCTCACATTTTTAGATTTTTTTAAACAGTTAAATATTGCAAGAACTGTGTGTTTCCTGTATGTTGCTTCAGAATTTAGAAAAACTACTAAATATACCCCTTATTATAGGTAAATCTCTTTAAATATAGTAGTTTTATACTGTTTACCTGGTCTCACAAAAATGCCACTATAGAAATCAATAGTTTTTAGCATTTATGCATGACTTTTTCCTCATTTTTCCAGAATTACACTTCATTATTAATTCTATAACAATCGTGAGCAAAACTGTACATCTGGTGCTACAATCTGGTGAACATATATATTTTTAAATATCATATACAGATATATCCTCACATAATAATTAACACCTATAAATAGTTATTTGTTAAGGCTAATGTTTTTTGTGATAAATTGAATTTACAGAATAATTAAAAAAGCATTCCAAGACAGAATTCCAAGCATTTGTTTTTTTTTAAATGCAATGTTTGCTTGACTTTACTTTGTTTCCTTTCATTTGCTATCTTGGTTTTCCCCCACTATATTTGACACATCTTCAATTTGCTAGTGTCAGGAGGTCGAAGTCGCCTCCACCTGCTGGATCTGGGCAGCTGTGATGTCAAAACACTTGGAGGAGGAGGAGGAGGAGGAGGAGGAGGGAAAAGCAAGGAGAACTCCTCACCCAGCTCAGCCCCTCTGTGCCTTTCTCTATCTGCCCTCGGCAATGTGATCCTGGCCCTCGTCAACGGGAGCAAGCACATCCCATACAAGTAAGGCGCTGTGTGCGAGTCTGAGGAGGGAGGAGAGGAGAGATGTGCTGAGACTCTTTATATAGAGAAAAAAGTTAACAATCTGGAGTGTGGAGAGGAGCGTAGGCTGAAGTAAGCAGGATGTTTTGGAGCTGGAGGAGAAGAGGCGGGAAGCAGGTAAGAGATCTCTTAGGTTACTGTAGCTTTTGGAAACTTAACGTTATAAACAACAACAGCTGCTGTTACATATTCATCACATCCATTTTCCTGCTTAACTGACTGGCAATGAGAGCAAAGGAGAGAGTGAGATTGAGAAGGAGAGAGGGAGGCAAGGTTTAATATGCAGTACACATTATGTAAAGTACATGGACTATTGCTGCCATGTCCTCATTTTATCTTTCCCTTTATTTAATTCCACTTTTCTTCCATCCTTCCTCTCCTCGCTCTGCCACTGTAATTAAGGCTGTGTTTCTCTCTGCTTCTTATTGGGTTAATTTAATCACTGGCATTTTGCATTTACATTGCAAAACAACCTGCTACCCAGCATCAATGCTGCTGTGCTGAGTGTAGCTTGGCACCGGTGACTCTGAGTGTTGTCGGATTGTAACGGGTTTTGGACTGGTTTAACAATGCATGTCACATTACTGCCACCTGCATACAGGCAAGGACTGAGAGCACAGTCACGGAATTACAAATCACTGCAATGGTGAGGCAGCACCAGTATGGTAGGTTGCCAGTTGTGGCTGTTGGAGTGTATCGCTACAGTCAGCAGGATATAGAAACCTATAACCTATATATTCTTTCAAAAAAATGCTGGTTCTAGGGCAACAGGTAGAGATGAATTCAATTACTTTCTTTCTGTTAATATAAGCGAAAGCGTAGACTATGTCTTTGGTAGTATCCAGCATTTGAACACAACAACGAGAAAGAACCTTCAACACTAGAGAAACAAGAGCGGAACTCCTGACAGCTGTGAGGCTGCTCTGAAAAGCAAGCAAAGACTTTAAAACATATGATCGCGTATTATAGTATAAAATCGTTACTAAAGCCAGTACTATGCTGGTACTGTATTATCAGTACTATATCTATGGCTGTGCTTACTGTAGTAGCCATCCATCTCTGTGTGCCTGTCTCTCTCCATGCTTTCCTGAACAACCCCCTTCTGTCTCTGTCTCTCAAACCCACCCGTCAAAGCAGATGGTCGAGAGTCGCGGTCTGCTCTGAGGTTTCTGCGCTATAAAAGGCAATTTTTCGTCACCATTGTTGCCAAGTTCTTGCTCGTTGGGGGAGCGTTGGAACAAATCAGTGTTCTGCTACTTTAGCACTGGTGGAATCTGCAAAGTAACTAGTATCACCAGTCATTAAATAATGTTAGCGGAGTACAATATTTACCTTCAAAATGTAATGCAGTGGAGATTTAAAGTTACAGAAAATGGAAATACCTCAAAATTGTACTAATGTGTATGTATTAACTTCATCTGACTTGACTTCTAAAGCTCTTTGTATCTGATTTTTTAAAAGGTGCTATAAAAATAAAGTTTATTGTGACTATTATGGCTCTGATTATGATTGATGATGCTAAGTATTGAGAAATGGGCATAATTTCATTTATTATTATATGCAGTCTTTGTCTTTTGTTTATATGAACAGGAAGTACATAAAATAGCACACATTTACCTACGGTATCAGAATCCTCAGAACCAGAATCCTTTTTATGTCATTGTACACTTGTACAATGACATTTTAGGAATAATTATATACATCATAATCAGTATGTTGATGGTGATGTTTGATCGGAGGAGTGATATGGTAAAAGGGGAAGTGGTGTTGCACTGTATGATCAGTTGTCGTGTGAAAGTGAACATTAAAAGTGGCTAAAGTTACACAGTTTTTGTTCCAGCGCCTCTCTAATGTACCGACAGCCAGAAGCAGTTTACCGTAAGATCAGCGTCATAGAACTAAGCAGCATTACAATAGTCTAAAGTAGAAAATGAACATATGTTGTCACATTTTTAATAACTGTAATTTTAAATACAAAGTTCAATGAAGGCTGAAGAGAATGGCGTAAGCATTTGTTCATGAAGTGAAATTTTAGACTAAATGTTAAGGAACATTAAGGTTGTTACAATTTATAATAGGCAAACATGATGTCGAAAAATACAAAATTTATGCTGTATATCTTCTATATATGCTGTAATAAATCCACATGTAGATCTTGTGGTATGTCACTGATAAAGTGAAATTTTGACCTGCTGGTTTCATTAACTGTGGTTCATGAATGTCAGAGATTTTCATGGCTGTCCGTCCAGTCAGTGTTGAAATCCAGCACAAGAAGTCATTAATACATTGAATTAATCGATTGAATCATTATTCACTAATGTTAATAGAAAACTTTCTGGAGCCTGTGCTTCATTAATTTTCATCTTTATTAAGATGGGCCTGTTCTTATAACCCCTGCCTTGTTCCACTACTGCTGCTAGGTCACCGGTTCTTTTATGACAGTAAAATATTAGACATTATGGTGTGTTTGTGGCTTCCCAGTTCAAGAAAAAGGGGGGTAGACAGTCGAGGATTAAAGCTTGAAGCCAGAAGGACATTTCAGCCACAACCTGCTCATTTAAGCAAAGGCGTCCCACATTGTCTTAAAATCAACATTTCTCATCAGAGACTTTGTTCATCTTCTTTTCCAAAACCAGATTACATCCCATCTGGTTTGCTGTGTCTCTCTCCTGGCAAAGTATCCCTTCAGTCTACCGTTGCCTCATTTTTATCAGTGAGACTCTGTCTCCCATACCGGAGTCTCTCTGTCAAACAGGACACTCCAGGGACTCATTCAGTTGTTCTCTCCTCCAATATCTTGCTTGACAGCTTCAATTCTTAATATAAGCACAATATCTGAGACAACTCATACACCAGCGTTTTGTGCAATATGACCTATCCAGGTGCATTTATTTGTGTGTCTTGTAATAATGCTGATCTATGGTTTAGATTTAGGCTACTTTCAATCATAGACAGCATCATGTTACAGTCCGAACACTATTCTTCTCAGATATAAAAACAGCAAATGCTGGAAGCACTTGAATTAACAGACAAATAAATACTTCACGAGTCTTGAATATATCTACATTAATCTTAGGGATGTAGTGTACAGAGAGAGGTGAACTGAGGGAGGGTTTGTTGAGGCCCGAGGCAGAAGACATGAGAGGGAGAGAGGAAAGGAACAGAGCAACGATGAGAAAGAGGAGGTCAAGATAGGAATAGGTAGGTGTGTATGTATACATATGTGTGTGAAGCATGCCTGCAAGCTGTGTTTTTGGAGAAAAGGGGACAGCAGCATGAGGTAGGGGACCACAGAGGAGCTTTATTCACTGTCAGCCTACAGGCCTCAGCACGCAGACACACACAGCCATGAATGATTGGAGTGTCCCACCCAGGAGGAAGTCTTTTCTTAAACAAACAGCCTAATTTCACTCTCCCGTCTGCTGATGTAATCTCCCTGGGACGTAGATCATCTCCCAATATTAGACTGCATAACATCAAGAGTGCTTCTTTTAATACCCTATTAGCTTTTGTCTGGAATAGGAACCTTTCATGTGTTTTAGCAGCATTAATCAAGAAACATGATCAATAATAATTACCATTAATTCTGCCTTTTAAACCTCTTAGCTGCATTTACATGAATAAATCAGCTTAGTGTTTGGTCATTTTTTTTTTACAAAGCTTATTAGCTTTATCTTCTGCTTGTTGAGAATGTTTATTGGGCTTGTTACTGAAATGAGCTATCAATAATCTTTTGGATATGTGTGGGTGTGTGTTGGACAATCGACCAGTTTTTCATATTTTAGCGACTGTGTGCATTTACAGCGTGTCTTTCAGACTCAAGTCTCAATGTATGTGTGTGTTACCAGGGACAGCAAGCTGACCATGTTGCTAAGGGAGTCGCTAGGCAACATGAACTGCCGGACCACCATGATTGCTCACATCTCTGCCTCACCCAGAGATTTCTCAGAAACCCTTTTCACCATCCAGATTGCTTCCCGCGTCCTCCGCATGAAAAAGAAGAAAACTAAAGTCACTGTGGTGAGTTTGAATCAAACCTTTGCTGCTTATTTAAGACCGAGGGATTCTTCCTCTTCATCTCATGAAACTAAGACTTCAGGTGCATTCACTCCGCAGGTGAAGACAGCCGCAATTAAACAAGTGGAACATTTGGACTGTTTACGCTGATCTCCAAATTTTCATTTTCACCATCACCGTGCTTTCAATCACATGTGTCAGGAGTGCTCCTGACAACCTCTCTCTCTCTCTCTCTCTCTCTCTTCCACTT
Organism: Mola mola; assembly: GCA_001698575.1. Classification (NCBI taxonomy): domain Eukaryota; kingdom Metazoa; phylum Chordata; class Actinopteri; order Tetraodontiformes; family Molidae; genus Mola; species Mola mola. Next base: position 3,380,375 of record KV751315.1, read on the forward strand.
TTCATGCTCTTGTATTTTAGCACTGTGCAGCTTTGGGTCTCTAAAAACACCCATATGTCTCCCATGACAGAAAACTGAAGTCATGAGTTGTCTTAAAGTGAATAAGTAAATTGAAATAAAATTACATTTATTATCTTCAACCTGTTACTGTGCTAGGCTGCATATTGGTGCAGGATCAGTCTAGACGTTTACTTCTCTCTTCTCTGTCTTTCCCATCACTCTCCTGTGTGAACTATCAATTAAAGGCGTATAAACTGTCTGCCTCCTTTCAGCAGTACACCTCCAGCTCCTCTGGAGGAGAGAGCTCCTGCGAGGAGGGTCGCATGCGTCGTCCAACCCATCTGAGACCTTTCCACCACCGTGGTGACGCCGACTCCGACCTCCCTTTGCTGCGACTGTCCAGCGACCCTGACGAATACTCGAGCAGTGAGCAATCGTGTGATACTGTGATCTATGTGGGGCCGAATGGGGCCGCGGTGTCAGACAAAGAGCTGACGGACAATGAAGGGCCTCCAGAATTTGTACCAATTATTCCTGCGCTGCTTCGAGGTAAAGCGTCTGAGCAGCAGCAACCACAAAGTCAAGCAGCTGGAGCACAGAGCAAGGTAATTCAAATATGTTTTTGATACTTTCGACTGAATATTTATTGAAAATATAGTTTAGATGGCTTACATAAGTTCTCCATCAGCAGGTGCAGTCTCAGTCAGAGGCCCAGGCAAGTGGCACCTCTCAGCACCTCCCTCAGCCCCCTCAGTCACTTCTCGGGCAGCCGTTGGCCCCTGTACCTGAAGAAAGAGCTGAGTGCCTGAAGTGCAACACCTTTGCTGAGCTGCAGGAGAGACTGGACTGCATTGATGGCAGCGAGGAGGTGATGAGAGTTTTCTGTCAAAGTTGAAGTGTTCTGTTAGGGTGGTGGGACCTGTTTTTGATGGCACATTGAAAGCCCGACAGGTTGAGAATTTGAGCAATCTTCAGATGGAAGAAAGGGGTTTTTGTCTGCATGAATTTGCTGCCACAGCTTGTGTTTGTAGCAATTTTCTGTCCCGTTTAATAATTACATGCATTCTATTGTGATACAAAATAATGTTTTTGAAAAAGCAATGCATTGTTATTGTAGACATGGTTACATAGGACCCTGTTATTTGCATGTCACTAATGCAGGTTTTTGTGTTGTTAGCAGCTCAAATGATGTTGTTTATTCTTGTCTGTTAACACTGATAGGCATAAGTGTAAAGCATTTTCTTTGTCAACAATGAAATCAAACTGTCTCAGGTATTCACACTCGAGGAATGGTTTTCTTTTTCAACCATGACTGTGATCCTTCAGGTGGCAAAGTTCCTTTTTGAAGAGGTCCCAGCGAACAAACAAGGTGCCAAACCAGAACCATGTCCTCCCTCAGCCAACCTAATCTCAGCTCCTGGCTCTGCTCTAGTGTTGGATATAGAGACTAAAACAGGTTTATTATTTGATTACAATTTCTGTTTCCCAGCATCTGGTAATTTGTGCTTTGTCAGCCAGTGTGTAAATAGCATTAAAAATCAGTAAAACAGATTCTGTCCAACATCTCCAGGATCTGCATGTTCTTTAGGTGGTGCAGTTCTGTCCTCCTCCTCAGCAGCAGCAACACCCTCCAGGACGAGAAGCAATGACCAGCAGCTGCAGGAGATCAAGGAGGTGGTGGAGGAGGCGGAACTGGCCCAGACGATGATCCACAGCTTGGCTCACCATTCCGGTTTGCCTATTGTTACCAGTACCAGGAGCGTGACAGGAAGTAGCAGCATCCCCTCTAACCCCCTGCACAGAGCCAAGAGTTCGCACCTGAATGATAGGTAATCAAATATGATACTGTGTGGGGCTTTGAATTTTGTTTAGGGACAGTACTTTTTTCATGCAAAAGTTGCTAATGGAATGTATTTGCCTTTAACTGATGACACAGCCTGTGTATTATCTCGCTGAACAGCCGTGAAAGTCCGAATGTGGGCGGAAACTCTGATGGGAAGGCTCGCCCACTTGGATCACCACGTCTCGGCATCGCAAGTCTGACCAAAACTTCAGATTACAGGTAAAGCAATAATAACAATAACTTTAGTTTTTTTTCAGTTTCATTATGATTTATCTAAAAAAAATGTGGAAATGTCTAAAAAACTTTTTCTTTTCTTGTTAATATTCCTATTATTATGAATAATTCAGATTAATAAAGTGGTCGCATGTGAGCTAACAAGCTAACATTAGAAATCAAAACCTGTTCCATAATGATTCGTGTTTTCCTCCTCAGGCCTCCGTCCTCTCCCTCTCAGCGGTGTAAAGTTTACACACAAAAGGGCGTGATGCCGGCAACGCCCCCTCTGTCCTCGCACACTCTGGCTCAAGACAGCCAGGCCACAGATGCTTTGACCTCAGACAGTATGTCTCCTTCTACATTTCGACATGTTTATGCTTCATCTACACAAACCTCTACAGATATGTTTAGTTTATGTAGATTGATTTTTTTTTTCAATTTTTGTGCAACCATTCCCAAATTTATTAGAAATTGGTATCCGTATCCTCACCAAATTTGCATTATGCATATAATTATATCTATCCAGTATCTTGAAGAGTTCAATGTACTTGCCCTATTTTGTGTTGATTCATATTGTTGAATCAGAGCTACTGCTCATTGTTTTGTTTTGAGTATCTATGATTAGTCTGTTGTTGGGCATCCTTATATGAATCTGTTTGTTCTGCTGTTAATCCCTCCTGCAGGTAATGTTATTGCTGTTTTATGCCAGTGTATTTACAAGGATGGTCTCTGTGTCTTGAGGCACAGAAAATAGCCACATGCTGAGTCACATCGGCACCACATTGTTGATCCACAAATTGGCAACATATAGTGTGATAACAATTTTCTTGTATTCTGCGCTTGAAAAATAACATAAATTAAGTAAACAAATGTGTGTTTCTGACTCTGCAGACAGTTTGGCTGCAGACAGCGGCCGGTCCTCCACAGAGTCTCATCTGTCTAGGTCTTCTCCGGTGGGCATCAGCCCACAAGTCCGAGGGCCAACTCCATCTCTGTCTGCCAGCTTGGGCTCAGCAGAGACACTCTGTGACGATGAAGTCCCGCCAATACCCTTGGACACAAACAGGGATGGTGAGTTGCGGTAAAACACTGAGTGGAAAAACAACGATCATAAGACAACATATGCAAGATCAGAAAATCAACCAGTTTGGTTCTCCTCCACTTGTGGCCTCTGGCCCTCCAGTATCTGCAGGAACAGTTGGAGAGGATGAACTAGCGTACACTGTGGATCCTGCAGGTGTGGAGAACCTTGATGTTACAGCTCAAATGGAGATTCAGCGTCTGATGTGTCATCCAACGAGCATCACGAGCTTCAGCAGCGACCATTACTGTGTCACTGCCGTCACTTCAGGCTCTCAAGGTGTCAGCATTGGCAGTTTTGGTGATGATAGATCTGTGGAGGATTATCGTATGCCTGCAGGTCCTCCAACAATCTCAGGGATCACAGAGGTTGTTGTCATGGCAGAGGTTTGTGACTTGCTTTGCATTCACAGTGACTAAGGTGATTTTGGATGCAGATATTTGTCCAAAAGCTAAAGTTCACACATGTAGCTGATTTCAACCATATGAACCAAATAAAGAACAGTACCCACCATGACAGAGATGGGAAAAGACAGATTCAGACCAAAGTCCACGTGAGGCAATTTTTTTTGACTGTAAAGAATCAGCTGTAAAACATTATTCAAGATCCCATTTAATCATCCCTGTTGCAGGTGGCCATGGCCAAGCTTCGGATAGAAGCCTTAGCCACATTGTCCAGTTCACCCATCTCCTCCTGGATGAGTGATCTCAGCATGGGCAGTGAAGCTGACCAGTCCCTCCACAGCTTCAGTCAGTCCCAGAGCCAGCAAGGGGAAGGTCTGGCAGAACCTGAGCCCAACCACACTCTTTGCTTCGGAATGGACGTTCCATATGTTCCCATCCCAAGAAGAGGGAGTCTGGAGGGAGAGATGCTGCTGTCAGAGAACGGAGGTGATACGGGAACCCCTTCCAAAGACAGGCTAATGAAACTCCCTCCATCCATGGCTAAAACTAACATCCAAATTGTGGCAGGAGCTCGCAGCTTCTCCCCCTTCAAGACTTCTGTCAGTGGGCAACCATGTATGGCCGTCAAACCCATGCTTTTACAAGAACCAACCATCCTCTCCTCACCTACCAAGACCAGCTTAATAAAAGAACCAGCAAAATTTGCTGCACAGCCTTTAGCTTCTATTTCCAGTGAGATGAACTTTGAGGACCCCTGGTTGAAGCGTAGCATGGAGGAGGGGAGGTCCAGAGAGCTTGTGTGTGAAGTGAAGCCTGGAAGGAAGGAGGTGGAGCATCCAAAGAGCCAAGCTGGATCTGGAACTGGAGATCACCAAAGCATCTCGAGGGATGGTAAGGAGGGCATGTAACATCAATCCAGCCAAATCAATACACAATCAATTACGATTTTAGCTGATGGAAGGTGTGAAATGATGCTTCTGTGTGAAAGTTTTTTAAAGTCTACTATCTTGTATTTGCTATTTTTCCATCACTAGGTGGGGATCATGGCAGCTCCAGTTCGGGGGGTGAGGTTGTGTTGTCTCCAGATTCCCTTAAGAGAGTGGTTGATGGCTGTGAGATGGTCGCTGTTGTTGCCCAGGGAGAAAGCCTAACTAGTGTATACAGCCCAGATATCCACCGCACTGCCAGTCTTCCCCGCGGCTGGCACCGTCTCAGCCGTCACGATGGCTTGGACAATGGGACTGAGTACCGTAATCTTGGTGTCACCACCTCAACTCCATGCAGCCCCCGCTCCACACTTGACCGCCGGGGATCAACCGGAAAACAGGCCTTCTTCTCACACAAAAAGGGAGGAATCCCGCCGCTGCCGCCAGTACGGAAATCGAGCCTGGACCAGCGGAACAGGGCAGCCAGCCCGCTCCCCCAGCCCAGCCACGGAGTCTCGTTACTGGGCAGCTCAGTGGACGATGCAGGGATGTCTGGTTATGGCCCCGCAGGAGTCAGCAGACGAGGCTCCAGTATAGACAGCAGTCGACTATTCAGCGCCAAGTTGGAACAGCTTGCAAACAGAACCAACTCTCTGGGTCGGGTCCACAGTTCCCACAGTAGTTCCCACCATTATGAATGCTTCTCTCTGGAGAGCGATGGCAGCCTGAGAGGTGGAGGGGGAGGAGTGAAGGGGGACAGCACCATGCCCCGTACCGGGCGTAGCCTCACCCGTGCTGGATCGGTGTCTTCTCCTACTGGAAATACTTGCAGCTTTAGTTTCAGTGCCAGTCCTGGGTCGAGCAGCGCTCCACAGTCACCAGCCAAAACCAGCAGCCAGTCAAAGATGTCAGCAGTCAACAAGCTGCTGATGACCAGCAGCCCAAAGGCCAGGAGTCTGTCAGCCTCAAGCACCAAAACTCTGAGCTTCTCTACCAAATCTTTGAGCCAGGCTTCCAGCCGCAGCTCCAGCCTCCCTCCTAATGGAAAGGTAGGCGGGACTATTTCTTCACTTCAAATGAACACACTTGTAACACTTGCTAATCGGACAAAATTATATAACTGACACTGACACAACTGTAGGACCCTTTCTTTTTGAGCACTGTCAAAAAACAAACACATACATCCATTAAAGCATGTTGTGATGGCCCCTGTTTCTTCTACCCATCTACTTTAAGTCATTTACTGTTTCCCTAGCTACAGACTTCAGTCCAGGTCCCTCTGCAGCAGCAGGCACCGTCCCCTGGGTCCTGGTCTACCCAGTCTTTGAGCCGAAGTCGAGGAGGAAGCCTGGCCGCCAAGCTGCCTCTCCGGGCTGTCAATGGTCGAATCTCAGAGCTCCTCCAGGGCAGTGTAGGCTCCCGTTCCAGGAGCCATGCCCAAGTAGGAGGCACAGATCCAGCAGAGGAAAGAGGAGCTGCATTGGCAAGGTGGGTCAGTTTGTCATTTCTTTTCCTGTTAT
>KV751315.1:3386424-3435293 GCA_001698575.1 Mola mola
TTTTCCATTTTCATTTATTGTGTTTCTGAGAGACATTGTATTTCGATCCTCTGTATGTCCAAGGCATAAGGTAGAATTTACAATAAAGTCGACTTGACATGTCTGGGCAATGACAAGCAAAATTTCTGGAACCTTTATAGCATGATTACTCAGTTGTTTTTTAGTTTCTTTTATTATAATCCAATCATTTGTTGTATGTAAGAATATGTTCAATAACTGGAATAGACTTTTTGCACGTCGTTCCTCCTGCTCTCTACTGTCAATAATCTATAAAGACAAAATGCCATTTAAGATAACTCCAAAAACGTTTTGTGTATATTTTAAAACTCTTCCAAATCTTATTTCCTGTTCTCAGTGGAGGGGTCGCTGGATCAGCAGGTGGAGGTGGCCTGGGCGAGGAGAGGGCACCCACAGTCCAAACTCTGCCCTCTCCATACAGCAAGATCACAGCCCCCAGAAAGCCACACCGCTGCAGCAGCGGCCATGCAAGTGACAACAGGTACGAGCTCAGCTTCTCCTTTAAATTTTGTACAATGCTATGCAATTTTTGTCAAATTTTTTGACTTTACCTTTAACTCTAATCCCACTGTGCCTCCAACAGCAGCGTGCTGAGTGGCGAGCTGCCCCCGGCCATGGGGAAGACGGCCTTGTTTTACCACAGCGGAGGCAGCAGCGGCTACGAGAGCATGCTGAGGGACAGCAGTGAGAACACGGGGAGCACCTCCTCTGCTCAGGACTCCCTCAGTGAGCACAGCTCAGCCACCACCTCCTCCAGACGGAGCTCCAAGAGCAGCAAGAAGAATCGGAGCAACACAGGTCACAATTTAACACTATTCCTTAAAATATAGCTTTAACGAGGATGATGTATTAATTTTAGCATTCACGCCCTCACTTCTAGTGTTTAAAAGCACCAAAGCCATTCTTGTGTTCAAAATCCATAACGGGTAAAACCTTTGAAAATGTGATCAGAAATGTTAAAAAAGAAGAAAGTTGGAAAGTTGGAAACCTCTATGAAAACAACAGAACGAGAAAGCATTGTACAGGTGAGGGAAAAGCGAAGAAAGCTGTGGTTAGAGAGGGAGCCAGGAAGGAAAGGTGACCCTGACCATCCATCTGTGAAATGGTACCGAGAACCTGCTGTGCTGGCTGTAATGAATATCACTAGAACACCGCACTGGGAAGCAGCTAATGTGGCCAACAAATTATGCTTTACTGGATAACCACGAGGGTGGATATGTGCATTATATCTGACCGAACAGAGGCAGCTACTCTTCCATATATGTGTGTGGCATGCAGCGCAACGTCTGGGTTTTCCTATAACCACGACCGATCCTGTGCTTCAGACAGACCGTTCACATTCTCGAGCTCTAAATCACCACTGCTCATCTTTTATAATGTATTCCTTTCGCACATTCGTCCAACTGGGTCTTCTTGCCCATTGCCTTCCCCGCAGATCCTCATCATCTCTCTGTCACCCTATATTCTGCTTACGACTACATAATGAAATCACGTAGCCGTAAGCCACACTGAGACCGCAAGACAGCCGCAGCCTTAGTGAATCTTCTCTCATTCCCTCTCAGGCATCTTATACCTCACTTCCTGGTGAATCTGATAACTCTCATTCATGGCAATGCTGCTGGACATTTCTTCAAAGTCTGTGTGTGTGTTTGTTCTGTCATAGTGGATGGATTAGAGTGACCTGCTGCTCCTATCTGTGAGGCTCACGAAAGGAAACTAAACCTGTTACTTCAATTCGCACACCATTATCTGTTTCTTGTTTCTGCTTTTTCAATTATTCAGAACATTTCTTTTGTAGCTTTTCTGTTCTATTTCAGTATTTGGTAGCATTTTACCTGATGGAGTAGTTGAGTAGTCGCAATTAAAACCAATTACATATCAAGATGAGTCATACCGAAGCAGTTGCTTTGTGTTTTTATAATTGAAATAGCTATTTGGTCACATTTGAATAGAATTTTCCTTTAATTTTCTTGAAGCACTACTATTCCTAGAAGAAATCTAAATCAAAATCAAAGAAAACCTGGGTTAATTTTTTGACATCTATCAGTGAAGTAGTGTTAGAATAAACAAAGGGCAGGACTCATTGTACTCAGTCAGGAGGAGAGTCGAAGTGCTTCAGTATGCAGCAACACAAGTTCACTGGAAACACCTCATGATAAACTTTTTGTTTTCATTTTAGGTGTCCAGCGTCGTCGTCTGATTCCAGCACTGACTTTAGACTCCTCCTCCTCACCTTCTCACCGCTCCTCCAAGCAGGCCATCACCTCCTCTTCGTCCTCTTCATCCAGCCCAGGTGCATGCTGGGTAGACGGCCCACTGGGGCCCCCAGGGCCCTCAAACCTCCGGGGTGCGACTGCAACGGCAGAAACCTTTGAGATCAAGGTCTATGAGATAGATGATGTCGAGCGACTGCAGAAGAGGAGAGACAAAGGAGGGAACAAGGTGAGATGGGAGAGAGGGAAATAAAGTCCTTCTGGGCTGAAGTGAGGACAGAGGTTAAGACACATATCTAAGATAAGTATTTAGCCAATAACTAATATTTTGACATTTTGCTTCGCCCACATAAAAGGGACGTTAACAGAAAAGAGGGAGAAAGAGAGAATTAAAAGAAAAAAGTAAAAGAATCCTTTTGGATCCAAAAGAGGGAGGAGAGGTTTAAAGAAGGGAAACAGTGCATGAGGAGAATGTACAGTGGGGTGGTAGGATGATGATGGAGAGGGAGGAATGGAAGTAAAGACACTGGAGAGCTAGAGAACTAAAAAAAGGAGGCTCAGAGGGTAGGAGGCATGTTATTCTTGATGTCAATGAAATTGATTTGATGAATAGGCAGACATTAAAAAGCAATGCATGTCCTGATGGACACTGACGCTGGAGGGGAGGAGGGAGAAACATAGGAAGCTGCATGCTCTGAGCTGCTGCAAATGTCAACGAGGAATAAAGGAAGAGAGGAAAAACATTTTAAATACAATAGTACTAGTAAGGGCTTTCACAGAATGAATGAATCAACATTAGCTCTGCATTTTGTATGAATATTAGCTAGTTCTCTGTAAAATCCACATTCTATTTCCCTCTGTGTTAGCTTTATGGTGTCATTTTAGAAATCATTTCCTAGGATTAAGCAGAATCAGTGCTATTGTACAACTGTGAGTTAAATGCAAATTAATGCAGGTTTAGTGCAGGTTTTTGGGTTAAATCTTTTATGTATTCAGGGGAGGGAGCACTGTGAGCTTTGGAAAAGACAGTGGGAGAGAAAACCATGAAAAAAGATTTTCTCTGCAGGGGGCTCAAGAAAGCCACTTACACCCTGACTGTTTCAGTAAAGCTGATCAGTGTCCGACGGGTCTTGACGTGAGTCCACGACGCGCAAATACACAGGAACTGTGCACGTGTCAAGCAGGCTGCTGCAGAGCCAGAGTCACACGTGTTCCACGGAACACCTAATGACAGTGGATAAAAATGCACTCGTCTGTCCTCTGTCTGCGTGTCAGGAGGTGGTGTACGTCAGCGCCAAGCTGCGGCTGCTGGAGCACCGTCAGCAGAGAATAAGTGAGATCAAAGCCAAGTACCATTTTTTGAAGAAGGAGCTGGAGCAAACCAAACAGCACCTGATGCTGGAACCACGCAAATGGACCACCGAGTGTAAGTTGGCCTCACCCAGGAGTGGGAGAGAAAGAGTGGGAGGGGAGCTGTGTTGGAGTGATGGATGAAGGTTTGCGTCACATCAGATATTCTACATTACATCAGTGGTTCTCAGTAGGTTTTAAAATTGGGTGATCGGAAGTACGGACAGTAACAGAACGTGTTATAAATTCACACCTTGACTCATGTGACCATAACGACTGTCAGGATGGCAGCGTGGGTCAGCGACTAACGTGATGATGACCTTTCTACAGGTTAAATTCTGGGGACTCCCCATCAGTTTTCAATGTTCTCAGCCTTTCAGGTGAGAATTGAAACATCTTCAAGCCCAGTTGCCTTTGACTCAAGCACTTAAGACTATTTGTTATCATCCAACTGCATTGTTTTTGTTTTAAACAGGGGGACACCTACTCTTTATATCATACTAAGTTGCTGTTTATAAACAATGTTTTTAAGTCTAAGTTTGTTCTTATTGTCAGTGAATCCAATGAAAAGACCAAAACCAACAAAGCATTATCTGTCTCATCACTTACCGACTTCTCTACAATGTTTTGCAGTCCTAAACTTATCGGTTCTCGCCATAGTGGCACATTTTAAAGATGTGTCACATACAGTATAAATTAATTTTTCTAAAGTCGCAGTAAATTTTTAAGCTGGCAACTGGGGATTTTAGCAAATTCTTCCCACATAGAAGTCAACAGTAAATTTAAATTTGGGACAATTCTTGGCTGTTTCTTTGTGCACTTTGTGTGCTTGAGTGCTTTATTTAGGACAGCAGAGGGATGTACTGTGGGCAGATTAGTGGTTAACGTGAGGAATGTTGAGACTAAACACAGGCTCTTCAGTGTCACAAAGATGCCTCTCTCTTTTCCTCACTAGATCACCATGGTAATGTATGATTTTGGATTAAAGAGGCTATGGACAGCTGTCTCACGGCCCATATTCTCCTTGAGGCGTTCCCAGCTGAGGCAATAGTCCTCACTCGTACTTTCACATCAGCACAAGCTGTAAATATCCATTGTGGTCGGAATTATGAGCACACCAGTTATTTGTTTTATTTTTTCACCTCCCGCTTACAGAAATATTATGAAAATATGTCTACAAAATGAATGTTCAGCAAAATCCGATCATCGGTCCTTAGCTGAGGACGGTTTTCATGCTGCTCATTATCTGTGACTGGGGTTTGAAGTGTTGTCCAGTCAGCTCACACAAAGTCAAACGTGCCCTCAGGACAATGAGTGTGGAGAGAATCCAGAGAAATCGTTGTCTGTTTCAAGCTGCGTTTTGGAATCAATCACTTAATGTATTTTAAAAATGATTTCTCGTTCCTCTCCCTCCCTGTGCATCATCAGTCGAGCTGCAGCAGGCCTATGAAGTGGACTCTCTGGAGTATCTACAGGCTCTGGAGACTGTGACTGACAAACTGGAGACCAGAGTCAACTTCTGCAAAGCCCACCTCATGATGATCACCTGCTTCGATGTGTCCTCACGACATCGATAGATGCACGGATGGATAGATGGAGGGATGGATGGATGGATGGAGATCGGGCAGGCGGACGTGCATATGGACAAAATTTAACATTTACCTGCTGATTATTTTAACCCCTTTCAAAAATATCTCCTCAACTTATCTCTTTCTGTGGATGGACAGGTGAGGATGGGGGACAGATGGGCGAAGAGAAAGAGGTTAGAGTTTAGAGGTTTTTCCTTGGGGCTTGGAAACAACCTCAGAAACAAACATTAAACACACATCTAACAAGCAACTTTGAATCAGATTCACATGACAAACAGACGGTTCTGAGTCTGGCGGGACACATCGAACACAGCCCGCAGCTTTCAGAGAAATAAATTACAGGACTACTGAGACACCTCTTAGACTGAGCTGAACATTTAGGAATGTATGCAGAGCGAGATAAACAAAAACTGCCATTTTTTTTTTTAAACAAAGAACAATATCCCATCATTTAAGAGCGGCACTTTTTGAGAGTTTACGCAGTTTGGCTATAAAGAAGGAGCACTGGCTGCAGAATGGCTTGCTGTTTTTTTGTCGTGCAGTTAATGACAGAGACTGACCAAGTGAAAGACAGGACGAAGAAAAGCGACCGACTTAAAGTGCCTTGTGAACATTTAACCAATACCAAGACCAGTTCTCTTTCTCTCTGCGTTCGTGTACATGCCGTCAGCAAGGTGCTTGCGTAGAAAAACAGAAAAGATCCATGTCCTTGGAACATCTTTGAATTATAGCCATTTGTAAATGTGATGTTTTCTTGTGGGTCAGTGTTTCACTACATCATAAATGAACTTGTACTGTGTGTTTGAATGGTCTTTGGCACACTGACAAGACTATATGTAAAGTGGATCATTGACTAAAACATGCAAGAGGACCTAAAGGAACCGGAGGTTAGACTCACCTGCTCCTCTTTATAACAGCAAAACCTGTTGCAAGGACCAAAATTAAAAAAAAGGGTGAGAGTTTTGTGTGATTTAAAAACACAATAAAACCATGAGCTTATTGTGGTCTTTTGTACTTTACTATAACAAGAACACATCTGAATTTTGACTCTTCAGAGCACACATACGCTGCCCCCATGTGACTTGATTTTCATCTTCACAAAGCAGCGAAACATCACTGAGTGGGATAGTTTTTTTTCTGATGCATTGTGAAATATCCATCAGTGGACTTGAGTGTCAGCTCGACTGACAGGCAGACCATCTGTTATTTGTATCTGTGTTGTTCTGCTCTGTTCTAAAAGAAACTGAATGACTCGTTAGTGTGTGTGTTTTATAATACCGTGTCTTTTTTTTTTTTTTTTTTTTTTGAGTGCAATGGGACCATGTAGAGACTAAACACCATAATGGGGTTTAAAAGAGTAACCTGTGAGGCGGCCACAATCAGCAGATTGATATACAGTATTACAGTTCCCATTTTTAATGCTTGAATGATTGGAGCAAAGTAGCAAATTTAGACTGGAAATATGTATTTGACAGGCTATTTTGAAAGTTCCAGTATTCTCTTTTTATTAAAAGAAAACAGATGTTATAAAGAAAGTCTAACGGAATAAAAGGGAACTAAAGTAATATCTCTGCCTGGTTCCATTTCTTTCGAAAGGATAGTAAGACCTATCATTTGTTAATATTATCTATGGTGCTTGAGATGTTTATGATCTAAATGTTTGTACAAATATAAATATAGGAAAGAGCCCGTTTCCCTCTGAAATGCAGAACAATACCATTTGAATGCTTCTTCATCGCTGTCATCACCATCCTGTCCTCTGAATGCCTTCTGCCCAGCAAAGCAGAGGGTATTCTGGGAGATCCTGGTTGTTTTTTAGGGGTAAAAGGAGGAATGAACACTGTCTGTAATGATATTAGTGTTTCAGCCAAAGCATCCTGGTGTTCTATTTATCTTTATCCTAAGAGAACTCAGTTTTTACCTTTTCACAGTAGTTTATATGTATTGTCCTTGCCGTGGAAGGAGGTAAGTGTCACCTGCAGGAGGTAATCCTGTGAAAAATCACCAGTGATGCTTTTGACAGAGTGGACCGGTGGTGTGTTTTCACAAGAGTCGCCCTGTGACATTCCCGACCGTTTCAGCCCGCCGTGCCAGTCTTGAATGAAGGTTTATTTATTTGAGCTCAGGAGAGCAAATTTGCTTTGTTTTTCATATTTATTTACACCTTATGATCTCAAAAGTTACTATGCATTAAAAAAAGTTTTAACTTTACATATTTTATTTTGTTTTGATTCAGGTTGCTTCATGTTGCAGATTGTAATTGGGTGGGTTGGGTTTCTTAAAACGTCCGAGGTGGTTAATGTGGTAGGCACAACAGGAGTAAACAATCGAGTAAATACACACATAACTTTGGTTATGAAGAAGTTTCAGTATGTTCTACAGTATTAAACAGCCTGTAGTGGTGGACGGTTTTGGAACCCAACCGCTGAATGAACGGTGTACTAGTTTCCACATTTAAGATGCCATGTGGGAGGTTTCTTTCATCTACTGGGGTAAGACTTTATTAATCTATCCGTTATGTTCACAAACAATTAGAGGTTTTGGTGGCCCTGCACTGTTTATTCCTAACAGGAAAGCTGGTTTCTCCGTTTTCATCGGAAGCTGCATGAAATGCAATTCACTGGATACCATCAGTTGTTTTTTGTTTAAAGAGCAACAAAACACAAAATGTAATGAACAAATTGATGAATGTGCTGTTTATTCCAGACTGTTCAAGAATTACGATCTTAACAACTTCTGTGTCTTAACATCTGGGTCAGACCACATTTTCCAAAATCAGATTTTATCAGCTTGTGCCGGTCCGTTTAGCAGAAGTAGTTTGACGAGAGAAGTCATGATCAGTGCAAACCAGCTTGTTTTAAATATTCAAGGCAAATTGTGTGCTGCAGATTTAGTGTTTTTGAGAAATGTGATCTGATGCTTTGTGTTGATGGAAGATCAAGATTGAGGGTTGTAAATAAAGAAATGTACGGAAAATGTTCAGGTCTGATTCTTCATTGTATAAACTGTTTAGCAAGGTAAAATGCCTGGCATGTCGTAAAAAAATCTACACAGCTGCTGCATGAGGTTTTATTCCACATTTTAATAACTGCTTTCAGAGCAATTAAAGTTTATGTTTAGTCATGTTTATTTTTCATGTTTTTCACCACATGGACACGATGTGAGACAGCAGTTTTGGTTTCACTGAACAATATGAGAAATGGTTTGCTTGTTTCTTCAAGGATTCTTTTGAATTTGAAGACTGTTTTTTCTGCCAGATTGCCCTGCTTTGCAATCAGAATTCAAGAAGAGATTGATCAGCTCAGATTTGTTAGCACTGTCGCCTCACAGCAAGAAGGTCATGGGTTCGATTCCGGGGTCAGGGTGTTTCTGTGCAGAGTTTGCATGTTCTCCCTGTTTCTGCGTGGGTTCTCCGGCTACTCCGGCTTCCTCCCACAGTCCAAAAACATGCAGACTGGGGGTTAGGTTAATTGGTCACTCTAAATTGCCTGTAGGTGTGAATGTGAGTGTGGATGGTTGTTTGTCTCTGCAATGAACTGGCGATTTGTCCAGGGTGACCCTGCCTTCACCCGAAGATGCCGAGATAGGCTCCAGCCACCCCCCCCCCGCAACCCCTAACAGGATAAGCAGTAGAAAATGGATGGATGGATGGATTTCCACTGTTGCTTCAGTCAGCAGATTACGCCAGGTAACATCTAAGTGATGTGACACCAAAAAGACTAAACTGTCACATGCTGAAAAGTTCATTTCAAAACTAATACATACAACAAGAAAAACACACATTCTTACTTGCGCATGAGTTTTGACCTTTGAATTTCCAGTTTTAAAAGAGAAATTGAGTCAAACATTTAAAAGAAGATGTTTCTTCCAAACACCAAATGTCAGCAGTAGAAGCTTTTTGATTTCATTTTTTATTTACATGACTTAACTTTTAGATTTGTTTCCAGTGTGTGGGTCTGTGTGTTCACATTTACTAGCCTGCAGGCAGCTCTCTAAGTGACACATGGCCCCGTTGAGCCCGCTTTGATCACCAGCACACAGCAGGGAACAGGAAGGAACGGGAGGCGAGAGGAGAAGAAATGCAGGAAAGAGCTGAACTAGTTGAGAACAGTAAGATTAGGAAGGACAGGTGAATTCACAGAAAGAATAATAATGATAGGAAGAGTGACCTCTGTCATTTTTAACAAATAATGCGCAGACTGACTGAACTCTTTTCTTTACTGTTTCTGAAATTGTAGCTGATGTGATGGTTGTCAAGTCAACTTGGTCTTGTTTTCCTCTAAGAATAAAATAAACTTAAAATGGTCTTTTGAAATCTGTACTATACTAGTACGCATTTAGAATAAAAGAGAAAAAGCCACATTATGATAGTCCCACACTGAATGCTGCCTTCAGTGGTAAATATTTTATGACCTTCTTCCCTCTGGACAGTTTAAATTTCAAGTAAAAGCAAAAAGCAAAGCAATGTTGTTTTGTGCTAAGGAGTGTGGGGTTATAGGAGATATTGGGTTCATTGTTATCATAACTGCTAATGAATCAGGTGGGCCTAGAAATGTTATGGGTCAAGGTGAAATTTAATTGACTTTGTGTACTGTAAAATTAAAGTCGCGAAAACCTTCTAATTCAAATTTAACTCACTGCATCAGAGTACTGGACCTAACAGAGTATGTTGAACAGATTAAATGCAGTTCAAAACGGGCTGATGGTGTTCAGTGTGTGCAGGAAGCTTCAGCTCAACAGTCCTTTGGTTGTAAGAGTGCAATCAAAGATGAGAAATCAGCAGAGGTGTGATGAGCACAATGATGAAGAGGTGGGCATTAAACTTCAGATATTTCTTCATCTTGCTTTTTTATTCAGGTAAGATTGCTCATCGATAATATCCATCCAAGCTCTTATCTCTGAACCCCTCGAACGCAGGAAGATTAAAAAAGAATGATTCCTGCACATAAAATCATCTCTGGCTGGTCTCATCTCTGGTTAAGACACCTTGAAACAAATGCCAATGGAAGTTGGTGAAGGCACAGAATGAGCGAGAGAGAGGGGGGAAGATGTGAAAATAAAGAGGATGAGAAGGGAGAAATGATAGCAGGGAGAGAGTAAAGATAGTGTAAAAGTGAGGTGGGAGAGTGAAAATTGAAAGTTGGGGAGAGTGAATAGCAGGATGGTGAGTGAATGAAGATGGGTTAAAAGCATTCAGTGTCTCTTTCCTTGATGGGCTCAGGTTACCTGCAGAGAGACGCAGAGCCAACAAGGGAGACAAGACGCTGACTTAGAGCACATTTAATTCAAGAGACAGAAAATGGGGAAGGGTGACGGTGAGTGACAGAAGGCTACAGTATAGCAATAGATAATTGAATCCAATGGCTGTTAAGAGAGAGAGTAGAGGAGTCAAACAGGAGGCAACAGAGCCAATGAAGTGAGCACCGGAGATAAGAGCAGCAGTATCGTGACTCTTCACTCCGCTAGTGTCATTCAATCTGCCCTTTCATGTCGTTTCATCTACTTGCCATCAAATTAACAACAAGCTTTGTCTCTTTTCTTTCTCAGATCCATCTTTTTATTTTGTGGAGCTTATCCAGGCGCCGGCATGCAGCAGCAGCAGGGTAGTTTGGATCTACCCAGCATCCTTTTACAGCTCTTCTGGGGGAGCCTGAGGTGTTTCCTGACAAGATTAGATGGGTCTACCCTGAAGTCTCTGGCCAGTTGGATGTGGCTGAAACACCTCCAAAGGAACAAAGCACAATGATCAGAGGCCTGACCCACCTCGACTGGCTCCTGCTGACACAAACCCTCTAACATCCAGATTAGAACAGCCAATGCCATTTCATCTATGCAGAGCTAATTAGCACAAGTCAGGGTCAGAATTCATACTGACTGCTGACAGCTCTCTGGTTCTGCACCTTCTCACGGTTGACATCATACCCACATTACTGCTGACGCTGCACAGCGCTCACATGAATCCAGAGATACTTTAAAAACCTTCGCTCAGGGCAAAATTCAACCATTACAAGAAACATAGACTTAGACTTGGAAGAGATGACTCTCAGCCCTGTGCTATAGGCCTGATTGCAAACCACCTTAGAACGTACTGAGGCTCTGATGAAAACAATACATCATCTGCAAGAGCAGAGCAGCAATTCTGAGGTTGCCAAACAAGTTTTCCCAATCTGCCTATAGCGGCTTTAAGTTCCAGTCCAATAATATTACACACACAACACCCACTGACAACATGTTAGACTTCCTGCCAAGAATGCTCATGCACGTACACGTGCACAAAGTGGAAAAATTAAAGGGATGATTGCTACCGTAATTTCTCACTCTAGTGAACACAACAAAAAGACAGAAAGCACCCAGACGCAGACACCAAAGAGAGAAGTAGGGCTGTCATGTGAAATTTACTAAAAACAAAAACACAATGCTTACTGACGGTGTGGCAGACGAGGGTGGAATCAGAACATTTTTTTACACATTTGATGAAATATCGCCGCTATGGGGGACCCTCTCTACCATCTCTTCTAATTCAAGAGAAAATGTATGCAGTATTTGAGCCAATAATTTACACGAAGATGACATTTTGGGTTCCACAGTGAAATCTTTTGAAAACATAACCTCCACTCTCAGAGATGCTGACATCATTCGCACATGCACATTACAGGTGGTGAACTGTGACTATCAGGGCTGGGATTTACGCTCAGCCAAAACTCAGCCAGACACAGCAAAAAAAACAGACTTTCAGCTCAGAATAAGCAGCCGGCTGCCAGGCAGCTGTTTAGGACAACAGCAGGTGGTTGCAGCATGTTAATAGTGAGCAGTAGATATTCTTAACAATGCAAACAGCAACTAACAAAACCTCGCATTTTTCAGTTGTTTTTGTGGCTCTGTGTGAAAAATGATTATCACAACGCTACCGTGTCAGTGTGTATTTTTTTTACATGCAAAGGAAGACTTAGCAACTTTTGGTAGGGTCATTGTCATTTAAACGAGACACCGCCTGTCTGTTGGTGTTCTCCAACTGAAAGGGGCATCCAGCAGCGTCAGAATCTACTGTGACATGTAATTAACAGGGCAAGAACAATCTGTTATGGCCGCTGGCCCTTTCCCAATGCCCCCCAGTCTGTGGCATTAACCTTGTCAATGTAGTTTGGTTTAGCTGTGTAAACCCCCGGCTTGTGATTGCTGTTCCTGGCCTTGCTCCTGTGCGTCAACCACTTCCCACAGCCCGACTGGTGCGCCATAATCTGGAGCTACCAATCAGTGAACACCAATTAACATGGAAGCGTTTAAAACCTGCCAGGGCTGTACAGCCATTCAAAAATAGTGAGAGGCAAAACATAACAGACGAGGGAGAACAAAACAAAACAGGGAATAGCTAAATAAACTTTAGACCATGACAATAATGTCTGGATTTCCAGTCAAAAATTTGAAAATAGTATCAAAATATTGTAGAATAACGTTCTTGGATAAATGAGGTTTTTAAAATATCTATTCCAATAATTAGACATTAAAAACCAAACTGCTATTTCCAACCTTATTATCACTCTCTCATGCCATCACCCACAGCCACACACTTCCACAGGTTCTCCAGAGGAAGTGTGGCCACCAGTTTGGGAATGGTAGTATTTTGGGATTAACGTGGGAAGTGTGTGTGAGAAACGCATTAGCACATTCCATCGCAGACACAATCTGGGTTTATTTTGGAAGTGGCACACTGACAGAGGAACACACATCAACAGGGATTAACATGGGAAGTGTGTGTGATGGATATGTATAGAGGAAATATGGATGTTTTCAAAACCTGACTTCACTAAAACAACATACACGCATGCACGCACACTCATCACTCATCTAGATGGTATGTGCAGATTAAATACAGGAGACGGACGAGCGGCTCCCCGTACTCACTCTCTCACACTGGGACTGCTCACTTTGTGTGCCACTAAACCCAACGTGTTACAAATTCAACAAACGTGCTATTTTGTGTTTGTTAGTATGTGGTAGGCATGTTTCTGACTTGGACAGAGCACGGCTGCTGTTTCTGCTTACTTCCACTTTTTTATCATCTTTCACATATACATATATAATATTTCAGAGTGAAATCAGGAAAAGGGCCTTTAAATACACTGCTCCCTTGTCCTGAAAAGATGTACAAAAGACCTGACATTGTCAATATTGATTACTTAGGGGGGATTAAACTAATTTTAAAAGATCAAGAAAATATTTCTCTTTTTCACTGCAATTGACTCCCTTTCTGTTTTATGTTCATAATTTTGCCCCTTGAATATTACATTTAACTGGATATGGTCTTTAGTATGTGACAGTTATATTTGTCTGTTATTGTTATATATACGTAATGTTAAAGTTGCCCTCTTGGCCAGGTCACTCTTGAAAAGACATTTTAATCTGAACGAGTCATTTTATATGTTTAAATAAAGGACATAAAATTAAGTGTCTCAACAAATATGGATTGTTGTGAAACTTGACTTTTTTTTAATACCAAGCCTTGTGATTTTTATTAACATGTGGAATATTAAATATTAAATGGAATGACTTTTTTTTGCTGTGCACATTCTAATCAACCTCAGAATAAACTCAGGTAGATTAAGTGTAATTTCCTAATTTTGTTTTTAATGCTAATGACCAAATATTATGATTCTGACAAGCATTCTCTACAAAATGATATTGATAATAAACTGTGATCAAATGAAAAACAAACTGGACATACTGAATATTATCTATGATGTCCATTAGATGTTATTTTTAGCAGATAAAACTTTTCCACTTCATATTACAAATGGTATAAAAACTCACTAGGATTGATCAATATACAAGTAACATTAAGACTAAGTCTCAGCTGGATGATAGCTGATTCATCTCAGTGCGACACTCCTCCATCTTCATCAGCAGATCAGTGGTGATGGGGTGCTGGTCACCGTGGGTGAGCTTTATGATCTGATAGGCCTGGGGAGGGAGACATCAACATGTTTACAGAGAGAACAGTGGGATGGTACCATATACTGACAGTTAAAGCTGAACCAGGATGTACAAAATCAAAAACAAAAACAAAAAACAAAAACCTTCGTCTCCACACTTCTGTTGTTTACTGAGAGAGTACAAAGTTGTGACTGAAGGGATTAATGACAAAGACATGAAACTAAGACTATCACATATTAGCACTGTGCCAGTATTGGATCCCAGAGACCTGTTTAAAAGAGTCCAAAGCCTCGTCAATGTGTGCCAGGTAATGCTGCAACTTTCCCACTCTCATCAGCTGGACTCCATGGACCGGGTGGGGATCAGGGTAATACATTCTTTAGAAGGAGAGAGACAGAATGTGTGAAGAGACAGGGTTGTGAATACAAATGGCTGCTTTATATTTTCTAAACATCTGTCAATCAGTGTTTCTAAATGTTATTGTTACTCCTCTAATGCTGTCACTCTTCTCCTACTTGTTCACTTTACACCCAATCAGCTCTTTGTTCTGAGCTCACAGAGAAGCTGTTAGCACCGTCCTGCTGACACGCCACACAATGGGAAAACTTCCATCACCCCTCCAGTGTCCTTTCAAAGGTTAATAGCTGCTCTGCTGTTGCCTGAACAGGAAGGATTCCACATTAGCTGCTCACCAATCTGAGGCTCAACAGTTGTCCTCAGTTTCCTCTCAGGCACTAGAGGAGAAGCTTTCCCATTAAAGCTGAGGGTGTGACACCCTGATAAATGCAGTATACTCCCTGGTCTCATTTTCTAAGCATGGCAACCACCTCAGGCACTGCCCTTGAACTCCAGTTGACTTTTGGATGATGACATTTTGGAAACCAGCTGGATTGGCAGTTCGGGTTGTCGTTTGCAGCTTCATAAGGAGTTTATCTGACTTAAAAAGTAAAGTGCAGACTGGATGTGGCAAAAATTTACCTTTCACTTTCAAGTCACAGGCTCATCTCATGAGGTACTGGAAATAAAACTTGAGAAAAGTAATGTAGTGAAACTGGCAAAGGTAAATGAGTAAATGAGACCAGTGTGTCTGTCACATGATCACATAGTGAGAACAGTGTTATACTAAATGTAACAGCAATGGGTAGTATCTAAAGAAGCACTTAGCATTACTTTTTGTAATTTCATGTGAACTGGTCATTAAAATATGTTAAAAGTCCACAGGGAATAAAAGCCAGAGTGATTTTTGCTTCTATATATTTGTGTTATTGTGCACAGTCGGATCGGGAGAGACTTTTAAAGCTAATTGAGTTAGCACTGATGGTGTGAAGCAGCTAGATGTCCAACTTTGCAAATGTGGTCTGATTAGGCCTGAACACAGCATTTGAGAACAGACTAACGCCCAATGAAGGCCAGTATAACAACAGAGAATACAGGACAAAGTGGTTTTCATACAATGTTTGATCGTAAGTCATGCTGTCTGCCCATCATGAAACTCCATAAACAACCTCTGTACTTAACTGCTTGTTTAAACCGGTCTCAGTTCTTCTCAATCCAGCCGTATTTACCAGTTACCTCAACAAATAAAACCATCTGATCTTCAGAAAACCCTCAAAATCACAGAGAGTTCAGACACAGCAGCTGGAGAACATCAGCGGAAAAAATAGAAAAAAGTCTCTCCATGAAATCTGACTGAATTTCACCCAAATCAGTGAATATAGTTGTGATTTCATACAGAGATCAGTGAGGAAATGAATTATTATGCCAACTCCTGCACAGTGACTGATCGGTGGATGTCATAATTATTGTTGGATGAAAACTGGTAATATCTGATCTAAGAAGACTTCAGATTATTTTACTGTAAGAAAACATGATTGAATTGTGACAGACAAAGAAAGAAATGGATTTTTGTGTTTTCGGAATTTATCGGTAAAAACGTGTCACTCTAAGACTGAGCCAATCGGCTGTCATTAACAGCACAGACTTTAGACAGCAAGACAGATGACTGGTGACAAGGCAAGTACTTACGAATGTGCACATGTGTATTATGCACATTTCCATCTTTGTTGACTGACTGCATGTTTGTATCAGTCAGAAAAGCACAACAAAAACTGCACATAGTCCCAGGATAAATGCACAAAGCAATCACATAGAATTGCATAGTGTGACTCTGTGTACTCACAGTGCTCCAGCACACACACTAATGCTCAGACACCATGTACACAGTGTATCTTTGCACGAATATCCTGTTTATTTTCCGCCGAACAAACATTTGCACACTGTCACCTCACAGCGCCTTTATTTCCTGATGAACTAATTTTCTGGTGACAAAAAGATGAAGGAAGAGTGTTTGTTGCCTAATTTTTTTTATTATGAATGGAATTTTAATTACCAATAACAACAACGACAACACAAAATTTACAGACAGACATTTTACCATAGACCTACAAAGACAGACAATCTTTGTGAGGTTTTTTTTGTAATGTCACAAAGTTTTGGGGATACTTTAGCTCCTCTGGTGAACTGAAATATGACGACTTAGTAAGAAACAAGTTTAATACGAGTGTAATGGCACACGACCACAGAAAATAGTCAGTGGATAGGACGCCAAACAGGCCAAACAAGGGGGATAGTTGGCCGCCTTGCTTCAAAACAGAGCGTTAAATTTCAGAATGTGTGGGTGAGATAACCTGTTCCAAGGTGCCATTTGTCACAATCTGAATCAGTGTGTGGACTGATATGAGCAGATCTGCTCTGAAATCAGTGGCTAGTGTCTTTTCTCTTTGAAGTTTGAAGTTGTTCAGTCAGCTTGAAATTTGTTCATCACAAATCACATCATCGCAAGTGGATAATCGCCGATGCGCAGTGCTTCAAACCGATTCCTAATGAACCTTTGCAATCACAGCGCAGCCCAGAGAAATGTGTAATCGTGCACAGATCTGAGCAGTTCACACACAGAACTGGGGCATCTCTCATCCCATAAACACAAACATCCCAGGGACTTCTAGGAAGTGGCTCTGTTGTTGGCAAACAATGGAAATCTCAAAACACTCATTTATATGTGAAACTACTTGTCATTTAGCCTCTTTTCTTCCTCTCCATCCCCTGCTTTCTAATTTCAGCCTCTCTTTCCTGTTTTACATCTTTGCTCTAATCCCACCTGTGTGTATTTGTGCTTTCAGCCCGGCTAGCCGCGGGGATTAAAGTCGTGGTCTGCCGGTTTTCTCTGCTGTGCCGCAGTCATCCCTGCACTCCACATCACCTTGGGTGCCGTCTTAATATTTTTCTCTTTTCTGCTCTTTTATCGTCATATAACTGCTGTAAGATGACACCGAGATGCCCACTGACAAAGTAAGGCCATCAGGCCCTCATTTAAACTTCCTGTTCGGCTTATTTTCTATCTGTTGCTCAAACAAACATAAACAGCTTTAAGTAAAGACAAACACATGAATATACACTTGCATTAATGTGTCAGCATCCACACTGACAAAGACAAGTCAATATGAATCAACCTCTGTAAACAGGCCATTTAAAAAACTTCTTTTGCACTTTTGGCTGCAGATTGCTAATAGCTCTTTTATTCATATGTAACTCAACTGCTGACTGACAAGTCTACCAATTACAGAGGTGGTCTCGACTCCTGTGGTTAAAACTGAATCATTAAGTTCAAAGACTAAACCAACAAATTAGTCCTCCATGAATAATAGCATGACACAATATTGATTTAATTAGGAAGCCAGTGATTCAGGCTGCCACGACATGCAAATACACTGATCAACAACTTAGATTCCCTCTCTGCATATAGAACCACACGGCAATTAATCTAATTTCATTAACTTGCTCTTGAATTCCAGCCTGCTTTTTTTCCCCCGGGAGAGAAAATTGAAGGAAAACACGGTCTCGCCGTATGCAGCTAGTTAGAAAGCCATAGCTCTCAGCTATGGGTAAGTGAGGGGGCAAGAAGGAGAAATTAATAGTTGTGGAAAAGTGAACCACTTCCAGGCAAGCGCAGTGGAACTAATGAGACTCTTGTTTGAAACAAAAGATCCACAGCCTGCCGTTAGTGGGAGGGAAACATGGATTATTTTAAAAACTGAAAAAAGAGGGGGGAAATGGTGGAAAGATTAGCTTCCTTAATTGTATTTTATTTTCTGTCCAACAGTAACTTGCCTTGTATGTTTCCAGTTTAGCAAATGTAGCAGCTCATCTGAATGAGATCATTCAGATGAGCTTTAAACCACAGTAAAAACACATCTGCAGTCTCACAAGAAATATGATGTACCATTTCAAAATGCTAGTGCATCTCCAAAATGTTTTTTTTTTCAGAATTTTGTTTAAAAAGAGTAAACTTTCATGTATTTTATATTCATTACATGTAAAGTGAAATTAAATAATATAATGAAACATTCTGATATTTTGAGATTCTTTTACATCCATAATATCAGAATGAAAATATTTTAGTTTATTTGTAATGAGTTTAGAATGCATTAAGTGTAAAACAATCATAAATAATTGATGAAAAATAATATTTTTTCGAGATGCAATGTGAAAACATGGACTCTCTGCAAATGGAATCTGAACTGATTGAAATGAATCTGTCACTACATACAGGAGATTTTTTTTAATATGATGTGACTTTGTACTTCTTTTCTCAACCTGTCTTCTTCTACTTGAGCCAGTTTGTCTGGCAAAATGCTGTAGTGTTACTTGTGGTTGAGTATACTCTGCAAAGGCCACTGTTGATGCAAAAATTTCCTGCACCAAACTGAATCTGAATCAAACTGCAGAGTGTTATTTAAAACTCTTTACAGACCCCAAACTGCAAACGAATAAAACTGAGCATGGCAGGAAAAAGTCTGTGCTGTTATTCTGCATTATTGGAGAGGCAGGATAACACAAATAGCCATTTCACCTGTTTCACCTTGAAGCTTTTTGCACATTTTCGCACTTGGGAATATACGTGCTGTGTGTGTGTGTGTGTGTGTGTGTGTGTGTGTGTGTGTGAATGTGTGAGTGTGTGTGAGTGTGTTTGTGTGCAGCAGTAAAATATGTGCAGCATGAAGACATTCAATAAGCCTGGCGTGTAGCCTTTAGCAGATGCGCATTATTGGCACACAGGCGCAGGGAAAAACCCTTTCTATACATCTCAGCCTGAGTAGAGAAACTGAAAAAGTAATGAGTGAAAGAAGAAAGGAATACAGAATGAGAAGGACAGGAGAGAGAGAGAACTCCCGCAGCAATCTTTCTTCCCATCTGAAGAGCCCAGAGGAAGATAGGAGATGAATATGGAAGACACTCCTCCTAGTCTCTCACTATTTTCTCCTTTGCTTATATTCAATTTCTTTCATCATTGTCTCCCCAGTGCATTCCCCCATTCCTCATTTTGGCCATTTTCGGTATTTTATCTCTTATTCCTTCCCTTCTTTACAGCATTTTGACGCTCTTTCAAGTAATTCTGTCCCTCTCGTTTTACCGTCTTCATTTCTGCCTTCTCTTTCATCTGCACTTCCATCCCTGCATCCATCCTCTCCGTGGTTTCTCCTCTGCCTGCTTGAGATGAATTTTCCTCACACAAGATTGTTTAATGTCTCTCTTTCTCTCTCTCTCTCTCACACACACACACACTAGGCAGGTAAGAGAGTGTAAAAAATTCCATCCAGGAGAAAATTAAAAAAGTTGATGTATTTTTGCTGTAGTCTGACCTAAAGATTAAACTACTACTACAATGTTTTTTTCCTGTAATTTCACAATTCATTCGACGTACATTTTATTATCTTCACCAAGGACGTTATAGTTCTTCCATATTGTTTATCTGTAGTAGGATTAGACAAAAACTACTGGGTGGATTTTTATTAAATTTTGGTAAAGCTCCATGAATTCTGATTCAACTTGCCTGCTGCGCTTTGGTTGAGGTATAGACTCTAGTGTGCCATTCTACCAACTTGCTTGTGTTTTTCACCTTTGCCTGTAACTTCCAAAGTTAAGTTTTGATTTCTCTCAGTCACTGCTGATGATGATGATCCCTGAAATTTGAAATTTTGATCTTTTGCCCTCTAGCCTAAGTTTTAAAACCAGACCTGATGAGCTCTATTTCCCCTCCACAGCCATGAAAAGGAAATCCTTGTATCCTTTATCAGGTAAAAGAGTCAGTCAGTATTGAGTCTTTCAACAGTCCGTCAGTGCTTTCAGTGCTTTCAGTGCTCAATCTGCATTGAAACTCAAAACATAAGCAAAGGAACCACTTTATGCTATCCTAACATATGACTTAAACCTTAATCTCATTATTGTTTACTTTTACAATGTATTTTCCGAGTTAGGTAATCTGAGAATCTCCCCTTTTCAGTTTTAAGCAAACGATTGAGCTCACTATAAGATAACAAAATAACATGCAGAATCCTGAAACAACTATGAAGGCATCAAGAATCTTAAATGTAATGACCCGCATTGGCAAAAACAACTACAGAAGTAACTAAGGGAGCTGTACTTCAGATGCATCCTGCATGTGTTACTCTTGTCCTTTTCCTCAGATTTCTGTCTGAACTAAAATCAAGGAGTGACAAAGCACAGGTTCAGATTCAAAGGCAGAGAAGATTTTAGTCTTTAAAACTAAGAATATATAAGACACCCACCCTTTCCTGCATGGCAAGGATGTACCTCAGACACACAGTGACTCACCGGTAAACTGGAAGTGTTTTCTGCCCGTATCCCACAGCCTCCTTCCAGTGTCCCAGGTGAATGGAAGCATCTAGAGCCATGTCTGTCATCCTGAGCTTATACAGATTTTCCTCAGGCACTTCATCACCCACAGTTGATAACAGATGACTACAGCTCTCAAGCAGTGTGTGCCAATCTGAAGGGTCACATAAGGAAAAGCATATTGATTGTGAGAATTAAAGCTGCTCATCCATATTTCTATATGAATACATGATGACAACCTGGTGCAATGTTGTGTAATTTTGTGTAAAGATTCTACCTCAAGTCTTAAATTGTGAGGATTATGATTAGACACACTGTTATTTTAAATGTGTGACTCTCTCTTCATTCTCTTGTTTTAATGATTTGCTACTCAATACATTTTTAATTCACTTAAAAATACAGTCTTACATTTCATCTTCCACTCAGCAACATAAATGACTAATCAAATAATAACACATCTACGCTGCATGTTGGCAAATGTGCACTGAAAGTTGTTATATTAGATTCCATTCATGCATATCCACTTCTAATATCTGTTTGAGCAAAGTAATTGATTCAGTGAATGGCCTTTGTAATTTTATTTACCAGAGAAGTTGAGTCTATTAGGATAAAAGAATGACAGCCTTCATGACCTGAGTCCTTGACATATGTAACATTTGGATCAGTCACAACCACTGATTGCTAAATAAAGATTGATGACACAGGAGCTTCTGAAAAGTGGAGCCAATACATCTTGGCTTCATCCCCACTGCTCAAAGTACCTACAGTAAATTAGAATGTTTGTCTGTCATTTTAGCTTTCATCATACTGAATTGTGTTCAAGCATTCATTTTAGGCTTGAGTTTACTTATTTGTTGCTTTCAAAAGTAGAAAAAATCATTATGGACAACTGAGTCTTCTTACAGAACAAAGCCATGGCCAGATGGCAGCACTTTTATCCAGGACATTCTGGCTTGCCATAGCTGAACTTTACATTTGTCAATGGTTATGAAGGATTTGTGATATTTACTGTAGGTACTGCAGAGAGCTTTGACTTATTTAAACATCAACCCACACAACAGCAAATGTTGGATGCTGACAGAGCTCAGTGCTGACTGGCTGTACCCCTTTTTGCTTTCAGCTCTTCCAGTCTGGGTAGAGCCTCCTTTAGCAAGCGCCATTTTGTTTTTTCACCTGACAGCAGGAGTGTGTCCTGGAAAAAAAAAGGGACAGAAACCACGTAAACATCAACACTGACAAAGAAGGCAATGACTGAACACACACACATTCATGTATATAAACACATAATCTTCCTAAACGCAGACTAACATGTGCTTGAAAAGGTGCAATTTGTAAAACATAGCCAGCAACTGGAGGAACATCCAAAAGTACAGGATGTACTATACTGTACATCGCCTACAGTGATCCCCAGCTGCCATCACTATACTGCCAACTGTAAATTAGTTATCTTGGACTGTATAAGTATCTGTGGTTGTAGTAATTGTCAGTTAGTTAGCAGTGGCCCTTGTGGCTGTAGTGCTCACTGACATCTGCGACCGTATCCCTGGGGAGTCACCACGGGCAGGGGGGTTAGCTCAATGGGCTCCACAGCCTGAAAACAGCTTGAAATCAAACTGGGAACAGACACAGACTGAAAGAACCAGAGAGCCCAGTTTCGCCACAGCAGATAGGAAAATCTGTTATCACGATTGTAGCAGCCTAAATTATCAGAGTTATCACCCATATCACGTTATAGTTCAAACATTCAAATAGCAAAGGTCTAGCAGGACTGAAACATTATTATGAGGAATAAATTGCGATGCTGGGCAAGTTCAGTTTGCAATTTTCTTTTCTCCAAGACTGAAGTCCAACACACCTGGATCTAAGCTGGATATGTGAGTGCTCTCTTAAAGAAATCTACAAATGACAAATTCGTTGCATGCTGGGAGATTGTTGTTTGCTGAACAGTATATAAGAGTTCTTAAGGGTGCTAAACAGCCACAGATTAAACAAAAACCAAAATTTTATATGGTAATAGAAATCATCAGAAATTTGATGATTTACCATTAAAGGGGCCTGATGAGATAACCTGACTCAAACACACCAGGAAACATTGCTCTATATTGCTGATATGTGATCACAAATAGGCTGATTATATTAATACTATAGACTATTACAAACACTAATGCATTAAATACACATGATCTCCTTTTATATTATTATGGTCGTGCAAATAAATGAGCAAATTTTAAATAACAGACCATGTCTAAATGCTAAAATATAAATATGAATAGAGTTACAGTAGTCAAGTAAAAGAGGCATAAGACAGGAAACAGGGACTCTTGCGATGGCTGGTCCATGGAAAATACAGACTCCCAAATATACTTTGAGAACATGTGTTAGGCATTGAGGTTTATGTGTCTTTTGATGAAAAAATAGAATTAGATGTTGCTATTAATAAGTGAACAAACCAATTTAAAAAAAGCTAGTGGTTTAAATTAAGGATCAGTGATCTGGTTCATGAAAAGAAAAATTTAGGACCTAAATAACACTTAAACCAAAATGTATCACCCTAAACCAGTTAGAGAAAGATGTATACTTATCTAAGACTATAAATGTTAAAGAAACACATGCACAACACACATGCATGTGTGTTGTGCATATGGAGAAACAACACACAAACAGCGTCTTCTGGCTTTGATGTCAACAGTGCTTTGCCGCCATGACAAATTTGGGTGATAAACAAGTAGCCTGCCATCATCATCTGAAGATTAAAGAGAATGAGAAAGGTTGACAAAGAGTGTCCATAAGTGTGTGTGTGTGTGTGTGCTAGTGTGTGCTAGTGTGTGTTACATGCAGCACAAAGAGGAGATCTAATAAAATTATTATTATCTTATTATCCAAGAAAATCAACTGAGTCCTCTCTTGTACCTTATTTCAAACACACAGAGACTTTTGAGTGCTGCTGTGCTGTGGTGGAGTAAAAGCAAAGTGTCATATGTAGCTGGCTCATGGAGAACAAAGCTACAGACAGAAATGAAGACGGAGAAAAAAGGGGAGGGGGAAATGAAAACATACAGAGTGTGAAAGAGAAAGGGACAGTGAGATACTGGAGCAGGAAGACTCGGTGCATTAAGATGGATAAGGGGGAAAACTGCACCTGAAAGACAAGATAATTTTTCTCATTTTTCAGTAGGTGGTCAGCGGAGGAGACAAGGGCAGAGAAAGACAGACAGCGATAAAGAAAGAGAGGAATGAGGAGGTGGAGCGTGACAGAGCGATGAAAAGAGGAGGACAGCAGGAGATAAGACAAAATGTGAGAGTGAAGGAGGAAAAAGGACAGGACAGGACGGGTACATTGATTGTTACAGGTTATGCACAAATGACTAAGCCAACAGCAGCAAGGCAGAAGTGTGTACGAGTTTGCGAGAATGCACGCATGTGTGAACATTTGGCAAAATTCAAGCAAAAGTCATTTTTGCTGAGTTAAAATAATAAAAAATGTTTGGATTAGGTAAGACCTTCATACAGACAAAAGTGTGTGTGTGTGTGTGTGTGTGTGTGTGTGTGTGTATGTCTGCATATGTCTGTGTTTCTGAGTGTAATGATGGTCCTTTTTATCTGCACACCAAAGATCCCATCACAGGCTCAGTTTGTCATGTAATTACAGTAAGTACTTTAGTCAGAATACTAATTGGAATTTTAGCCATTTAAACCCATTTACAATTTGAGAAACTAGCTAAACATGCAAACAGCGTCCTGCGTCAATAAAAACTGAGATTTGAGAACTGAGAACACCTACTAAAGTAATGTTCATAAAAAAAAAAAAAAAACTCTGATGTATGTGTATATGTCTTTGGAAATAAAATGCCCATTGTCACGTTGTCCCAAACACTCATTTGGGGCACCTCAATTTGCATAAGCCCCATTTTCTGTACTGAGCATGCATGACAACAACAGTTGACAACAAAATAGTACAATAACTATTGTCAACAATAGTTGACATGTTCCAGTTGGTTTACCTTTGGTTAGCACTGTTTAGGCTGTTTACAGATGTACAATTTAGCATTGCTAAATTTCAAACTAGGAAGCACAGAGAGAGTGCAAACCTCTGTCATAACAGCTAAATTTTCTACAACATAAACTCCCCAGCCATGAATGCTTACTCTTCAAGGTAACATTTTTCTGTGAGTTCATATTTCATCTCTCTACCAGACTGTGGGATTACTGTTACTTTCAGGCATTCCTAACTGTGATTTTTAGCTCAAAATCATTTGATGTGAGGAAAAAGCACATGTTGCTGCCACCAGATGGGTGAAATATGATGGTTCTGGCTTTGTGAGAAACCCTGGGATTAGTTACAAAATGACCCCCACATACACCTCTCTATTTCAATCCATTCTGGTGTAATGGCCAAAAAACATGTTTTTCATCTTTGAGTGACCTTGACCTTCTCTATCATCTAATATAATCATCATCTCTATCAGCTACAGGTTGGGCCAAGATACACCTTTGAAGAAAATTTCAATGAAATCAGTCATGTAAGTTTTCTGAAATCCTGTTAATTAATAAGCAGCCAACGGAAAAGTTGGCGGAGGTAGTAACTGTTAATAAATCAATAGTTAGCAACTACTTTTAAAGTCAGTACTGCGAAAGATGAAATATTTCAGTGTCCATGCTCAGAATGCTGTATGTACACAGCTATTTCACAAAACAAAGGTCATCGGGATGGTATTTAAATAAAGAAAAAATCTTCTCAGAAAATTATCCGCCTTAATCTCTTGGTTATTAATTAAGCTAAATTATAAAGTGATACATCTACTTCTAGTAATATTTTCAATATGTTCAGGCTAAAGTAAATAATCTCTTAAAGCAATTTATACGATATATGAAAATAACAGTACGATAAAGACCTGAAGAAAACTAATAGTGAATAATAATTTGAAAAGCTGTAGAGAGATATAATTAGATGGAGAAGAGGTAAAAGCAATATTTATTGGATGATTTCCTGACTTGAGTATTCCCCCTGATTTGAGGAGTGTTTCATTGTAAATGTAGAAATTGATAAAGCTTGTGTGTTTGTCTTTTTAAAGTTAAATATAAAGATTTTAAACTCTGAAAAATCATTAGTGAATGATATGTAATTTGTGTGTTTGTGTCTTACTTTGTCTTCAGCGTCACATTGCTGACATTGGCAAGTAAAATGGTACTGGTCCTGCAGCTGTCGTTGTCTATATTCAGTCAACGACAATGTCTCGATGTAACTTATAGTTAGCTGAAAACAGAAAAGATATGTAATATTTATTTATATTGTATTTTGGCGCACTAGAGATCACAGAAAAATAATGCAGTTCCGTGCAGAAACATAAATAACTTTAAGTTATTTAAGAATTTAAGAAAATAAGCGACATAGATTTTGGAAATGCATGCTGAAGGAGTGAAGTGTGTCTCTTCTAGATGGCATGGATGCATCTCATTACATCTTGTAAGGAGAAATGGTAAAGTATGGAAAGACTGCAGGAAGACTCTGCCAAATTAGGAGGTGACATCCTGTTTGTGCCGCAGTGATATTCCCTTGACTACAATCTTCATTTGACAAAACCATCACGTTCGTCAGGGCTGGCGAGAAGCACGCACCGTCTGCCAAAAACACCTCTTCTGGCCTGCTAGCAACACCAAGGGACTGGGAGCTAAATGCTGACCTGGGCAGACGAAGTTCCCACAATTGGTGCCACAACATTGTTAAGGCCAGGCATGGTGCTGATCTCCAAAGCCTCCAAAGAGTTTAGCCTCTTGGAACTCGCCATGCCATGGGAGGAACGCATGGAGGAGGCCAAAGAGAGGAAAAGGGCAAGATACACCCAGCTTGTTGTTGGAGAAACGGATGACGAACGAGGTGTGAGCCCACAGAGGTGGGATGCAGAGAGTTTGTAGGCCTGTGCAGAGGCACAGACTACAACACACATCACAGAAGCCTATAGGTGAAGGGTTATCTAGTTGGTGACTGATGCAGCAGAAGCCGTTTTGAGGTGGCTTTGGATCAAAAGAGGACATCCGTGGGTGCGAGGACTACCTGGACACAAGCTGGGACTTGATCAAGCCCCGATGGGTGTCTGATTGTTGAAAGACCCGATGCACCCAGGTTACATCACTGATAATGTATCCAGGAGCATCAAATGATGTTTGTTATAAGCATTTGGCTACAAGGATGAAAATTTAAATGATATAAAATTTGATATGCCTCAGTCAACATTTATTATCAGTTGAATGATAATTTTCAGATGGGGTGTTGTTTTATCCAGAGAAAACATCGTTCATGGCTTCACATTTCTCCAAACAGGGGTTGGCTCCTCCATCAATTACAATGAATAAGAATCATTCAATACATATTACTCACTAATAACATCATCATAAAAGCCGAGGCTTCATCATATTGAAAAAAACTGTTTTCACATTATATGTTATTAATGTGAGAGCGCTCTCATACCTCTTCATCAGGGCTGATATCTCGAACAGCTCGGAGTCGCAGTTTTGTTCCCTCAAACACCATCACACAATTCGGCCGACAGTCGTGGTTTAGCAGCGATAAACTGGGAATAATCAATGAGGGGCAAAAAGGAGGGGATAACGAGAGAGAATATTTAGCAGATTAAATATGCATGAGCTTAATATACGCCGAGATCAACACTTCAAGAAGAGGACAAGATAAAGGTGATAACGCCAGAGCTCAGCAAGCTGAACTGCCACATGTCCAACTATTTTTCCCTTAAATCAGCACCAGTTGACTGAAATGGTAATTTGGGCCAACATATTCATGAGGAAAAAAATAGATAAATAAAAAAAGCCAAGCGACACATCTCCCTCCAGATCAACATCCACCTCTCAGCCAGATTAGTGTGACAGCCATTTCTTTAAACCTCCAAACATGCTGCTGGGGGTTAAATACCATTTGACTTTCACATATGATCTTCCACATATGAGTTAAGGCCGAGTGCTCACACGAACCAGACATTCAGACGGAATTCCCTGTACGTTAAGACAAAACGAGTTCTATTTTTCTGTCATAACAAATGTCACTTTTCATTTCGTTTTTCGTCAGTCTCTCACATAAACACACATCCTCAAATAAATCAGGACATGGTGAATACTCTACTTCTGTCACTTAAAAGGCATTAGTCTCTTTTCCCAAATTTACATACACAACCAGTCGTCCCACTCATCCACACTGATGACAGCATCAAAACACAAATGCCAAATATAATTGTTTTTATTTACATTCTGAGTTTGAGGAATGTTTTTTTTAGCTAATTTTCATTAATACCAGTATTACCTCAATATCTTTTATAATAAAACAGCTTTGGGAAAAACGGCAGAAAAATGGTAGGGAAACATATTCAAAAAGGGTTGAGTAACGGGGGTACATACACGCAGATTTAATTAGGCAGAGATGCTTTTTATGGGGCATGCGATTCCATGATCAATAGGGCTGAGACGAGATCTCGTGTCAAAAGATGTCACAATAGGAGAAGAAGAAGAAGAAAAAGCCGCTACCTTTCCAGCTGCAGCCAGCATGACATTGGAGTCTGAGGATATCAGCATTAAAGATGCCCCCACCAATTTTAGATTATTTGTTTGGCGAGGTTTAGGGTACTTGGTGGAAATAATAAATGGTGACAGAGTGACCGACAAGACACAAACAGGATGTTAGCACTGTAAGAAAACATTGCCGGACACGGCGGCTAACATGAACACTATGCAAGAATCACCACAGCTCACTACTAAAATCAAGTGCTCCTGAAGAAAACTGTGTGGAAGGCCAGACCACACTGACGGACTACTTTGTACCTCAACTTCCACAGTCAGGCACTAGATACACAGCAATAACCAGAGACATTGGTACTTCATTGCAGCTGATATGAGGCCATTTTCTGTGGTAGTAAATCAGGGATTTTGGCCACATCCTCATGCATAGTTCATTTATGCATCCCAGCTGGCATTTCAACATTTATTTACAGGTAAATCAAAGTCAGTGAAGAAGGTTGATTCACTGATGAATTTGGTTTTTATTTTGCACAGAGAGTTAACATCAATATTGCAACAGCGTTTTCAACATCTTGCCAAACAAATATATTTCATTTTTGAAGTCGTTTTATTTTCAAAATATGATAACATGCTGATAAATGATGTATAATCATTCAAAAGCTGAGGACATTACATGATGATTACAGATTGGATTGGAATTATGTAACATTTTTACATTCACGTTGGTTGATTGTTGATTCAGTGTTGAAACATCAACTGACACCATTCCAATCACAGGCACTTTGTAATTGTAAGTTTACAAAATTGCTGTATAAATAAAATGTATTATTACTGTAAACTTTATTATTTCAACTTAATAGTTTGGTCATGTGCTGTCTGGGATAGTTATACAATATTTCAAAATGCATGTGCATTGTTTTGTGACTCAAAAAAGGTTATTGTTCCAGTCATATATTTTGTCACTGAATTTTCTTAAAAGTAATGTTAAAATCTTGTCTCTTCATGTGCTCATTAACCGGTTATTGTGTACCATCTCGTGACCTGAGTGTCATCACACGCATAATATTCAATGTCTTTGAGCCATACTGTGAAAATACATTTCCCAGTGTATTAGGCAGATTAAATACATATAGAAACGCCTCTCGTGCTGCAAGCTGTGGCCTCCAAAATGATTTTCAAGTTGAATTAACACCTTTGAAACCTATATTGTTGGTTAAAGGAGGATTTATTACAGGAGTGTTTATTAGGCTGCATTAGTTTTGGCTTAACGTCTTTAATAACCTGGCAACAAAGATAATTACTCTTCCAATTGTTTTAAGTGTAGCATACACCGTGAAAACGTCTAAAATAAGAGCATGTACCTATGTTTAATTCTGCATAATCAGTGCGTAAGCCTCAATCTGTAATTGATGTGTACTGTCTCATGTGGAGTGCTTGTGCCAGCTGTAATTTCTAGTGTTAGGTATTTTTAAGCCCTACCTGCCCTGGAAAAACGCACTCACTGTCACTGCACACATGGTGGAGGAAAAAAAAAATACTGAAGAGGTTTGTCTGTTATAAGACGCCCCCACCCCCATTAATGCTGCTCTTGTTTATCATATTCACTGAGATAAACAATGGGTGCACACACAACCCTGTGTGTGTGTAGACTGTGTAAAACCATCAGTAACCCCCTGGCTTTGTTGAACAGTGGAAAAAGCTGCGGGTTGAATATCAACTACGAATCAAGCCCACATAAACGATGCTTTCATCTGATGGAGAGTGGCTCATTAGCATACTAATTAGATTAACTAAACACATCTCACATTAACAATATCTGATGAAACTAACTGTTGCTGTACAGCAGGATAGTGCATGAGAGGGTAAAACTCCTTCCTCTCTTTGTTATTGTGCTCATCTTTATTTTTGGAGGGAGATAATCAGTGCTTAATGCTCTGTTGGGCAGAAATGGTTCAACACCCCAACGTTAATCCTTGCTCACACTACATGACTTTTAGCCCAATCTTCCACTTGCTGACAAATTTTGGAGCTCACCGGAAAACTCCCAGATCTAAGCTAGATTGTCATTTGATCGTCCCGTCTCTATATGCGAAATTTTTGAAGACTAGACCCTTCAAAAAAGCTTGTCAACACACATGCCAAATATCTAGATAAACTGTTGACAACTACAGCCAATGAGGGCACATGACATGAGGAGACAGAAAACCATGGTCAGTACTTGAGCCTGAAAGCTGAAAAACACAGCAAAAAAATATATATACATAAAATATGGTGATCACAATTACCAATGCAGTTTTTCACAAAATATTATCGTCTTTTCAAGCGTTTCGGAACAAAGCATAGTGCTTTTTTGCCTTTATTTTGAAATTTGCCCGTGTCACTTTATGTTTTTTTTTGTGATTAAAGGCAGCGAGTCATGTATAGTAAACTGTACGGCGATCCAAGAACGTGAAAGTTCTGTAGACTGAACTTGGCCTCAGTTAGACAGCAAAAAAACACAACTTTTTTTATATGTCATTAAGTTAACATGTAAAGATTAATTAAATTAAAATAGAATACTACTTTGATGAATATAATGTATCATTTCTAAATTCTAGACAAATACTGAGGACTTATTAATTTATTAAAATATTCTCTAGGTACTCCTCGACTTTCTGCTTATTGGTGCTCATGTCTTCATCATGTTTTCCAGCTCTTCAGCTCTGTGTTGCTGCAGATGCACATTGGTTTATGGGGTAGATGAAGAGCTGAGAGGACAAGCCTGTACATCACGTTTTCACTCGCCAATTAGCTAGAGACTGAAAGGAACATGGGCAGAGAGAGAGTCAATGAGAAACACAGTAGAGACAGAAAAAATGAACAGAAGGGGATGGGGGGGGGGGGGGGAGGATCCCTGTGGTTGCTAGGCAACCCAAAATATGAATAGACAGGGGACCATCCTGAGAACAGGTCCATCATTTATGGATGAGTTATGACACAAATCACAGACACACATGGTTTGGCTGAGCTTCGGTGAGGCCACTGTGACCATCTGACATCCCAACACCGAGCAGATCAACTGGCTGAGATACCTGCAGTGTGTGTGTGGGACAACTCCAACAACAGGCCAAGTCCCTCCTAATTCACCCAGTGGTCAATACAGGGATTACAGTGCATATCAGCCTTTTATGTATTTCACTCCTACATGCCAGACAAGAATCACACATCAGCCAGACTCAAACAGTGTTTTTCTGCATGTGGTCTCGCTTCTCTCTTTTTTTGCCCACGTCTTCCCCAAACAGCATTATAATTTTCTGTCAACACTCATTTTCAGGTTTTCGCCTCACAACAAAAAAATGCACAGTTTTCTTCCTCGTACTTCAAAAGAACTGTCAGGAACTGTAGCGGGAGAGGGGGGGGGGGGGAGCGAGGACAAAATGGGCAGGGTTGGATGGGGTGCGGCGATGTTGCAGGTAATTCAGAGCAACACTTAAAATTTTAGAGAGAGCAACCATCTGACGAAGATTATGAGGTAAATTGGATTTAATGATGCTTTTGAGACGTGTATACTTCACACATTGCCATGTGTGTGTGTGTGTGTGTGTCTGTGGGTTACCTTGGATACAGCCCAACGCCTATCTCTTGCAGCTCTCCGTCACTGATGGTGAAACAATTACATGTCACCTAAAGGAAAGAGAGAGCATAAAGGAACAGACAGGAAAGGGAGATTAAATTGCTTCAGGGAAGCAACAATAGCTTTCATCGTACGCTCTGAACCGTTTTACATATCTTTGGACCTGCGAGACCCCACTGGCAGCACAAATGAGACATGGCATGTGAGGTGTTTTCTTTTGAGATGCAAAGGAATTGGAATTCATAAAATAACCCTGGTTATTTTTAAGATAGGGGATTTTCTTCCTTTAAAAGATATATTAAACCTTTTTGAAATAAAATGTGTGTTAGATTTTTCATTAACTGAGTTAACAAAAAAAAAAGGTCAAATTTAATTGGTGATCATAATGAAATGTGTTTTGTTTCCAGGAGGGCTTGTGAAAATAATAACGTGAGTGAAATTGAGAATAAATGCTTAAAGACATTATTCTTCAAAGAGATCAAATGAAGTAGTTAACATAATATACCAGTGAAATAGAACTGATAAGAAAATATGCATGAATGATGAATGAGAGAAGAGGGAGCAGTGCACAAGGATAAGGGAGAAGAGATTTTGAAATTGGAATTAACTCTTTGCTTTGGACTCTCTAAATCAAGGAAAAAATTATGAACTAAAACTGTATTTGCGGGAACACTTTTGCAAAGCAATGGTTTCATATACAACACTGTAATGCTAATGGCTGCTTATATTACCTAGCAAGCTATAAAAATGATTTACTTTTGTCATCTATCACTGACTATAAAGCACAGCCTACTGAACTCAGTGGCCTGGAAATAAAAGTTTGATTTATTGGAACATACTCCCCAGGTGTTACAAAAATAGCACCATAAATCAACATCAATCTACCCCAAGATAATTTTATCTGCCCAAATTATCATAATCGCAGTATGGTTAAGTTGCATATAAGTGCGAGAAGCTGCAATCATTCGACGAATGTAAATATGTGACCAAACATCATAATAATAAGTGAGCAGTGTGAGTGTATACCTCTGTCATCTGCCTAAATATACTCCAGGAAATAATGACTTAAACATCACTGGTCTGTGTTGGCTGAATCAGGGTTTTGTTGTGAGGTAACTACAATGTATGACAAAGCATGCGTCAGGATCTCTCTCTTTGTTCCTTAGGCTACTACCTACACACACTAACACAAGATTTCATGAAAATCCATATATTTTTTGAGTTATGCCTGGAAAAAACATGCATGAAAACATTATTATTAAAGCTGTAGTGCTGTAGTATAGCTGCAGAGATGTAATGTAAGGAAGCTGGTTTGCTCAGTACAAATCGAAGCAATGTTGTGTCACTAAGATTTTATTCAGTAAAAATATCAATTGTGATGCAAACATTATTATTTCCACTGAACCTGAATCAAATTGCAATTTTTGCATTTCAGATCATATCATGGAGCCCTTATTAATGTGCTAACATTCTATGATAGTGCTCATGGAAAATCATAATAGTATAAACTTCAGCATGTTACATTTTTTGTACATTTGTACATTATTTTTGTGAGCATGTTTCACAGACTGCATTTTGTTTAAAGCATTGCTGGTTGTCTGGCAGTTAATTGCCATCCTTGATAACTGTAAGCTTCCTCAAAGTCACATCCAGGCATTAAAGAAAATTTATTAACAATTTATTTTGAAGCAAATTACACACTGAAATATATAAATGCATACAAATCCTTAGGCCGTGCTTTCTTCACATGCAAAAAAAAAAAAAAAAAAAAGCAATTAACGCTTATTTAAAATTAAAGCCAAACACAAAACTTTACAATAGAATATCTAATCACATCCTACTGATATTTTTTAATGCAAGTAATCCCCACTGAGCCAAGAATCTTTCCTCTTAAAACTACATACTTCAACGACACAGCTCAGACTAAATTAAGTTTCATTACAAATATTGCCTATGCAATAACCCTCGTGTGTATAGACCTCCCACAATGCATCAGGGTGGTCTGCATGATTTAAAAGACGCATCTCAGCCCCAAATTAATGAAAGAGTCAGGGCTTCAGTAGATAGAGGAGTGTTCAAACAACGGAGAGCGATGTTTGTTTCTGTCAGCTAGAGTTGGAAAAATAAAACGCTTGAGGAAGTTGTTTAAAAGAGAGAGAATGAAGGGAAACAGCAATAAACAAACTAAAACATAAAATAAGTTAATGTGAAAGCTCAAACAAAAAGAGAAAGGATATGAAAAAAGCACCAAAGTCTTTGAAGTGTCAATCACTGAGCTACAGCTGGTAAACAAGTTGTGTGTGTGCACTGTGGTCGTGGTTTCTGCCCCATGCAGACATTAGGTAAATAATTGTAACTTCACAAAGAAGAGTATTCAGACTGTCAGACAGAGGTGCAGAGTGAAAAATGTAGGGAAGCCAGGGTAAGATTTCAAAACTGACTGCTCATATCCACACAAGAATCAGAACTCTGCACAGTGATTGGATTTCAATCTGCCGGTGGAATAAACAGCGTGTATCGCGGGAAATGAGGGATTTTACCCAACTTATTCATTATAAAACAACAGGCAGGAACTTGATTACACAGGAAAACACAGACACACAAAATCTTCCTCACACAAGCATTGTTTTGTCTTTATCGCACATACTTCAGCTTGCTTTGTTGTTCATTGTTATTCAGTTGCACCCATCATCTGTGCCATACAGTATACATCAAAGGTTGGGAAACAGATACATCACATAATATGGCACTATGTTGTATGTATTACAATGCATCAAGATAGAAAAATAGTTAGGTGCTTTAAACTGAAGTAAAAGTATGGAGTGTAAAATGAATTGTCATCCGCATCTTTAACTACATTCTAGCATTTTTTAAACTACAGTATTAATCAAGACAATAGGGCTGCAACGATTAGTCGACATAAATGATGGCATCGATTATAGAAATTCTTTGACACGGAATTTCAGCGTTGGCTTGTTAACTTTGTAACGGCAGTTCATAAAGGTAAGTCCAAGGGACAGGATTGCTTCTATTGGCTGCAGTGACTCCTTTTGGTTAGGTACTAATGAAGAAGAACATATTAACGATGGCACAGTGAAGTGATAATCAGTGTGAGGAAGAGGGGGAAAAGCAAGAGTGAAACTTCAGAAGTATGGGAACATTTCAATGAAAATAAACCAATGAAACATGTTGAGTGC
Organism: Mola mola; assembly: GCA_001698575.1. Taxonomy (NCBI): domain Eukaryota; kingdom Metazoa; phylum Chordata; class Actinopteri; order Tetraodontiformes; family Molidae; genus Mola; species Mola mola. Next base: position 3,421,550 of record KV751315.1, read on the forward strand.
AGACACTGTAAAGCAGAGTTGTCATTTCACGGCAGCACAACAGCGATGCATGATCATCTGGGTCGCAAGCACCCTGGAGCCATAATGTCTAACATTACTCCGCATGGGTAAGTTTTTGAGACCACTTAATGCTTTAGCCAACTAATGTTAGTGTCGTAATGAATGTTAATTTACCTGTCAGAAAACCGTCTCATAGATGATGCTTGCCAAGAGAACACTATTTCAGTTACATTAACTAATGCTCTCTGAATTCTATACCCTCTCCATGAAACACTAGTCTCTGTGTTGGGGGCACAGCAATAATTAAGTTGTAAGATATGGTTCGATTGGCATAGCCAGTACACTATCCTAGATAAACTATGCATAGCCTTCAACTTGTGATATTTAAAACAGCTCTTTGTTTTGTTCTTTCTGTTAATAACTCCCACCAAAGGCGTGTGGACAATTTCGTACTGAAGAGAGGCTCATGCATCCCTCAAATGGCTAAATTATTGACAGACGGCATCCTTGACATTGTTGTTAATGTCATGAGACCAATATACATGGTTGATGATGAGGCTTCAAGCAAATGATTAACACTTTTCACCCATGTTACATTTTACCCTCCATAACTCATTTAACAAAGCTCCAGGAGGCAAAGTATGAGTCTACTCTTGGCAAGCTGTTCTTAAGTAAACAAAGAGCAAGATTTCCTTGACTGGATCAGTGGCGCCACAGAGGCATGTCTTGTCATCACTTGTCACTGTATAAGTGATCATTATGAGCTCACTAGCTTCTGCCTCACAACCATGAACGGCACACTGGACCCAACATTGCTGCATGGATTGAGCAGACTATGGAAATGTTTGAGATCCTTACGAGAAAGATTATGGCAGTTGTCCATGACAATGGCTCTAACATTGGGCTGGCAACAAACAATTTGCAGGAAAAACCTAGGTGGATATCTGCTTACTATGCAGGCCACACCTTACAGTTGGTGGTCAATCATGCACTGAAACAACCATCAGTAAACAACTCTTGGACTTCAAAGTTGATCCATAAACAATGATGGAGGAACTGGTGAAAGCTCTCCAGGTCTTCGAATGTGCCACTGTTACTAGAGTGGTGAGAGCTATTTGATAGTCTCTGCCCTGCCTCTGGTCCCTCCGGTCAGAGGGCTTTTAAAGTCTACTCAAACTGCCTATGATACTGCTCCTGCGTGGACCTTCCAGTCGGCTGCTTCAGAGGAGATCAATGCACGCTGGTCAAGAAAAGTCACCGTCATAGATGATAACAGATCATAGCAGCTGCACTACATCCACATTTTCGAAACTGAAATTCCTGACATCAGAGGAGAGGTTTTGTGTGCAGAACAAAGTACATGCACTGGCCCTACAGTCCATGGATGGGAGTACTACTGTGAAGAGTCAGCATGCTAGTAAGAATGAAGAAGTCACCACATCAGCTGAAGTGCATGCCACAGCTTCACCTGAGAGAACCCCGTTTGATTAAGCTATCAAGTTTAAATTTCATATTCATGTTTAATTTGTCATTATTTTAATTTGCTATGGAAATGTATGTTATGCTAAGGCTGGGACTGGACAATGGGGTGGCATTCACGGGTGTAATGACTTGAGCACGTAAAACGTACATTAGAAACAAGACCAGGAGCCGCACCCACAGGAAGCATAGATGAAGGGCATGACAGAAATAATCGCGACTAATTGACTTAATAAAAAAAATAATCAGCAGATTAGTCAACTATCAAAATATTCCTTAGTTGCAGAAAATAATCTCATTGATTTCGAATGGAAATTAGTAGTAATTAAGTACATTAGGTGAAATGCTATCATACAGTAGTGATGAAAGCACTGTATACATGCTGTTAAGTTGTATGTACAGCATGTTGCCTGAATCTATATGACACCCCACTGTCCAAAACACACACTCAGACACCCTTCCTTAGGTAGCTTCTAGGGCAAAAAAGAACACTTTTTCTTTGTCAGTAATCTGGCAGTTATATTCTTATAATCATATGGTCTATTGAATATCAAAAATCTGAATAATAAATGGGAGAATTTTTTTTTATTTAACAATGACATATACAGTATGTAAATGATTAAAAGGTAATAAAAATGGTCATTAATTCATTTTTTGTACATCCCCTAAACCCGAGTGACTCACTGCTGAATATCTTGAAACTGCTCAGTGTCCACTTATGGAGGCAGCTCGTAGGATAACCTGAGGCTTTATTCTTCAATTTACCATCAACTCTTTACTGAACTATATGATACTCTCTCTTACATACCTACTAAACAACTTGGTCGACATGGGACAGCGAGGGTAGACCCCTGAAAATCACAATAAACACAAAAATGATGGCCACCTTAAAACAACATCACAGCACGAGACACGTCAGGGAGTCAAAGTGAAAGTATATGATCTCCTGACTGATCACATTTGCATTTTGTGTAGATGGGATAATAGTTTAGTTATGTCTGAAAATACTGAGTTTTATTTTTAAAACTAAAAAACTTGGTGGCCAATTCTAATGTTAGAAATGCTGAAAATCCAGTCAGTTCCAGATCTCCTTGATATCAACTAGCGGGCAAAAAAACTGTTTTTTGCACTATTGCGCTGACAACTGGTACTGGTACTGATTCCATAATATCTCAGATTTCCGTGTTATAATAAATCAAGGTAAACAGGAGGGTCAAAAAGCCAGCTTGAATGACATGTGCTGACTTTCAGAACTGCAATTGAGAGATGATGAGCTGGTGAACTAGAAAGAGAGTAGAGAAAACTGTAACTGAAACTTAAGTATGTCTTTTATTGGATATTCTTTGCCTACAGCACATACCTGTACTCTTGTATAAAATGCTGTACTTGTGTTTTTACCTTATTAGGAAAAGGCAGCATTGGTTGGTGACAGCAGGATGAAAGGACGACCGAGCAGAGAGAAAAGAAAGGGTGATTTAGTGAAGAGGGAGGGGGGCTGATGAAGTGCAGAGAAAATTTAAACAAAGAGTGTTAGAGCACACACACACACACACACACACACATAAAACACTAACTAATCTCTCTCCCTCTCTCCAGGGATGAAAATCAATCTAGCAGAAAATCTACAACTGCAAAGCTGGCTGGTGGACACAATTTGGATCCCATACATACCAGTATATAAACAAGTATCCTTGTAGAAAATGTACACAAAAATTATAATTAATCCTGTCTATCTACCTGTCACAGATTCCTGACAGCTCCACTACCTCCCTTCCGGCCTGATGACCCTCTTTTGTCTCTGCCTTTCTGTCTGTATGAAAAATAAAATGAATAGTTGACATCAGGAGACAGACCATGATCACTTGCAGCTGGTGTCACCACAAGGAAGAATGCATCAATAAGCTCAACAAACACTGCGTTAATGTTTGCTGACAGTTATGTCAAATTAAGCTAAACTGGGACAAACAAACATGAGCTCAGTCTGATTCCATCCAATGAATACATTTCACAAAAAAAGATTTATGTAGACGGGAATATGTACGGGAAAGGGACTTTATCCAACAGAAAATGCAAAGTGGGCTACCTCACTTTTATTTCTATTTTTACACTTGTTTAAATGGGGGCTTTAGACTATAAATAAATACTAAAATAATCAACGTAGTCAACTGATGAGATGGTGTTTTGGCTGATATCAAAATATGTATATAGAATTACAGGTCTTTACTGTAAATTGTACAATGCACACCTTAGATATGGTATCAAACTTCAGCAAATGAGCGATGGCATCTTTTGGAATATCAAGTGCCTCCCCATTTCTTTCCTTCAAGCTTTGGTGCAACACCTACAGTACAAAGGGTTCAGCCATGACTTCCAGTGTCGCAGACTCACCCCCTAATTGCCATCTGTTCATTTGGAGGTCTACTTTCTCTTCAAAAAGAGCCACGGCTTCATGTTTCATCAGATCTGAAGAGAAATGGTTGCCAATCGGCCATGTCCCAAACTCAACTGATCAGAAGTTGGACATCACCTGTGAGCCCAGTGTATCTAACCCTCTTCTCCAGTCATTGATTCATTTCTGTTATATACAGCTAAATGTTTAATTTTTGTCATAAAAAAAAAAAAAAAAAAAATCCCTTTGTGGAATCAAAACAGCTTGGATTTAGTTCTACACCCTTGCTACATTTCGATTGTGAAGATCTAATGAATATGCTACTTAAGCCCCACTCCAGCTCCTCTCACTGCTCTGCCACTTAACTACAGCCAGAGCAAATCATAGCTTAGCTGCTCTGTCATTTTCTGACTTTTAAAATAGTCTACTACGTGCTGTAGCATTAGACATGGATTCCCAGGAAGAAGACAAAAAGCTACATGTGGCTTATAATTTACTACATTAGAATGGTAAGCTTTGTTTCTACAACGTTAAGGCCCACTCAGACAATTTTAAGCATTGGTTCCTTAGATTTTCTATGTAGAAGACCAAGAATGTCTACATGACTACATGACTTGCTAGAGATACAGCACATAATAAAAATAACAACACAGCCGAATGAGGAGGTAATGAGTAACCATGGCAACAGCTGTTTTCCCCCTGATAATGAGATATGATAAGAGCCAGACATTGTTTACCTGTTAGTTTATAACCTGCCATTAATAAAGAGAGCCCTTCAGAGCTGAGAGTGTGGGTTCATTTGAGGTGGTACTCGGTGATGTAGGGCCTGTGACGAGAGACAATTAAGGAGAGAGATGTTGCAGTGTCTACAGGGCTACTTTCTACCCTTCTTTGGTGAATAAATTGAATTCTACCAAATGAATTGGAAGGAGCTGAGCTCTCTAGCAAATAAAAGCAGATTCTTAACAGCAGGGTACTAATGGGATTACAGGCCTGAAATGATTCAGCTTCTGCCATACCAACTGTAGAGATTTTCACAATTACTGTATCAGTACAAAAGATACCAAACCAAGGCTTTTTTCCTGGGAGGGTTTTTCTTCAAAATTGTGCAGAACATGTTAACCCCGCAGATATTTGTCACAAACAATATTTCTCCTGATTAGATTTGGATGAAACTTGTAGAAATAATGAACGTGAGAAAGAGGAACAGAAGCAAAGACAAGCGAAAGATTGAAGGGTGTGGTGAGCAGCCTGTGATGTGGAAAATGGAAAGTGAGATCAAAAACAGTCTCTCCCAAAATGTCATATCCTGACGAGGAATTGCACACAATTCATTTTTAACAAAGTTTTTTCATGCAGGTGATAGTGAGACTTCACAGCGTTGATTCTGGACTTACTGCCATCATTCAGCCATCATGTGTGCCAATTATGGAATGCTCTGACAAATGATAATGCTGGGGGCATCAGATCAGAAGACTCTTTGTTCCAAGTATACACAGTATGGACAAACATTTTCTAGTTTAAATTTGGAGGTTTTGTTAGAGTAAATTATTCTCATCAAAGACAATGCAAAACAGTTATGGATGATAGACAAACACTTGCCTGTCAGAATATAATGAACATACTAGACTGTCTCATTTTAGTGAAATCTGTACAACAGACCATTAACACAAACTGTCACTCACTTATTCTCTTGCTGCTGGTCTTGGTAGCTTAAAATGAAAATATAGACATGCAAAGCATCGTAGAAATGCAGCCTGCACTAGATTTACTGCTGGGATGAAATGAGGATGGAAGTAATCAAATCAAAACTGAAACATACCCACCCATCCATCCTTTCAACAGGAGCAGACTAGAAAAAAAGTGCTGGATAAATTAACATACTTGTAGTAAACTTCAGTCAGCAAAGGACTGCACTGTGAAAGTATTAAGGGAAGGGGGGGGGTCACGTCAAAAAAATTATGAAATTTTGGAAACTAATACGGCTGGCACATCAAGTGAATGTATGCGGATTTGGTACGGAGGGGAGCGGGAGGTCCTGTCATCTCATATTGGAGTCTTGGAGTGCTTTGCTTTGTCCTGTTAAGTCATTTCAAAAAGTGTTAACTGGATGGTTTATGTATTTAATGTTTCTGGAATAAGTTCAATTAATGTCAATCTGGAAAAAACTATAAAGGCCATCAGACACAATCAAAAGCCGTGTCTGTATGTGTGCCCACACACACTGTTAAAGCTTTGATAAAGTATTTATGATCTAGTCATCACTCTTTCATCTCACAAAAGACAGGCAGACAGAGACACAATTAGTGAGGAAATATTAGAAAAACCAGGGGTAAACAACCTCAGCTCACAAGCATACAATGCTGAAGAGTCAGAAAACATTTTCTCGGAATTATTATTAATATCATCTCTCAAGCATAATTTTATTAACTCACTGTCATTCTATAATAATTCAAAACTGTTCACACATATCAAAGCATCTACTCTTCTTTTTTTTGAAGCCCCTCTACTTGTATCAAAGAAAAGTTGAGCCAACCCCCAACCCTCTTAGCTTGCATATACACACACCAAAAGAATGATTGATTCAAATGAAATCTATATTTATTTGAGTGAGGAAAAATTAACACTGTCGCATCACAGCAAGAAGGTCCTGGTTTTGATTCTGGGTCAGGACGTTTCTGTGTGGAGTTTGCATGTTCTCCCTGTGTCTGCGTGGGTTTTCTCCGGGTACTCCAGCATCCTCCCACATTCCAAAAACATGCAAATCTGGGGGTAGGTTAATTGGTCACTCTAAATTGCCCGTAGGTGTGAATGTGAGTGTAGATGGTTGTTTGTCTCTATATGTCAGCCCTGCGATGAACTGGCGACTTGTCCAGGGTGTACCCCGCCTTCACCCCAAGATGCTGAGATAGGCTCCAGCCCCCCCACGACCCCTAACGGGATAAGCGGTAGAAAATGAATGAATGAAAAAAAAATATATATCCTTCTAAATAGTGTAATGGGTTTTTATAATTTCATTTAACACAGGCAACTTTGACAACCTTAGAGTGGACACATCCAGGCAAATCTCTGTCGGCTTTGGGTCCCCTCAGGGAAGGCCCAGATACCAGGTCAGAGGGAGGTGAATATCTAAATTCACCAACTAAATGGGCTAATATTAGACTCATATTTGGTATTAAACAAGACTCCAAATAAATGCTGATTTTGCTCCATATTTATTGAACCCGTCATTCAAAAGGGATGCTTGTTTCTACTGCCTCAAAGAAGGGGAACAAAATCTGCTACTATCGAGTTAAAAAGTAGTATATCTAATTTTTATAAAGACTTTAGTGTTTATCTCTTGTGCCTACCCTGACTGTTCCTGCACAATGACAAGCTAAAAAAGGAGGACTATAAAAGAGTTTACTCTTAATGCAGAGTTGGTTGGCAATTACAGACCTCATATCTTTCAACATCATACCTAAGTAAAATACTAGATTAGAATAACACAAGTGAATTACAAGAGTTTCTAGGCTGGGGATGGCCTGACTTTTCCCAACACTGTAGACTTCATACAGGTATATGCAGCATGTGCATTAGAACAGGATCTTAAGTCTCTCTTGATAAAGTGCATATAATGACATGCCAAAACATTATATGTATCTGTATTTTCTAAATGTGTGGGAAGCAAGGTCCTAACCAGCAGGGTGACTAGATGTGTCCCTCAAACAGCTGCTCTAGTTTATTGTTAAGTTTTTGTTCTAAATGGAGGCTAAATACAGGAGTGCAGACTGCGGTGACTCCAGGTGACAGAGGTTGTTTCCTGGCAAAATGACCCCTCAGGGGCAGTCAGCTAATTATCCAGTGCGCAACAGCTGCCAGAGAGAGCACTGTGTTTTTTCTGAACAACAATGGACACTGCAGGCACAAAGCTTCTGTCAAGAGTTGCCACATTACTTTATAGCCTAAGGTTTAAAGCCACAGAATCATGTAAAGTACATGTTCCAACTAAACCCAAAATCCAGTGAATGGAGAGCTGACAGTGCAAATTACCAGTTTTATTATAACAGTGCTGACTGCTACACCTACATCTACTCACATTCACTCATTCAATTAAACGTTTAATCTATAAGGCTGCAATGACGCATCGATGTCATCGATTCAGTGGATTATGTAAAGTCGCCGATTTGCTTAGTGTACATTGAAGCAACGCACTGCTTTTATCGCAAATGATGGCAGCTCAGACTCCGGGTGTACAGAAAATGAAACTGTATCCAAAAAAGCTCATACTTAGTCTTCTAAAGTGTGGGCATTTTTAAAACAGAGACCTAATAAGATAGTGCTCTGCACCATTTGAGAAATGGAAATGACATACCATAGCAGCACAACTGCGATGCTAGAACATAAAAAAAGAAAACGCCCTGGGGCTTGTCGACTTCGAATTCCCTAGACAGCAGCGTAAGTATTTATCATAGTGAGTAATGTTAGATTATTCGTTGGTATCAATGCCTTGGAATCATCACTGCATAATCATCTGTTGTGTTTAAAACAAACTCGTGTTAACTCAGGCTAGCAGATGCAAATGGCTAATATGGCAAAGCTACTGCTTTTGATCACATTTGCAATTTGTAGGCAGTTTGTTTATGCACATGTAGACTATGGCTCAGTGATTGAGTTTTGCATTCCATTACAATTATGGCCTTAAACGAAAATTAAAACAAGAAAAACAGCATAAAATGATAACTACTGCATTGCGTCTCACAACTACGCTTTTGTTTTGTCTTCTGTGATAAATCCAGCCCATCTCTTCTGTACACAGTACGACATTTGTTAAGGAAAGGCTTAATTGGGTCAACAGAAAATAATTGTTAGCTGCAGCCCTACTTTAAACCAGTTCCTATTTTTTAATATTGTCAAAAATGCACATTTCTTGCACCCCAGATTTGAACTGTGATGTTTTTGTTTTCTCTGACCACTAGTACTCTGTTTAATTGTTTGAATGCGTTATTTCTTGTGTTTTGTTTTGAGTTTATAGTATTTTTTCCAGTTTATTAGTTTGTTTCCATATGAGGAGTTTTCTAATGTTAGCTCATTCATTATATATGAATTTGTTTTGCTCCTTTGAGCTCATCCTCATGTATCTCACCTGAGTCTTATTCTCTGCCCCACCCTAGTGTGTTACACCTGTGTCCAATTATCTCTCCCCTCCATGTGAATTTATCTTGTATTGGTGTGTCTTCATTCGCACGTTCATTGAGTATTTATTTGTGCTTTGGTTTATTGTTGGTTTGAATGGTTTCCGGACTCTGAACTGCATAGAAATTTGGATGTTCATGTTTGCATGACTGGACTGATTATTGGTTATGACCTGCGCCTGCCTTTCGAACCTGTAATTTTTGTCTTCTACCTGCAACAAACTGAATTGAAATATACTGTATGCTGCTCTGCTTCAGTTGTCTGCATTTGCGCCAAAGCCCTTGTCTCTTGTATTGGTGGTACATCATGACACTAATGAGGCCACTTGGGACCACTGTGTCCATGTGATTAAGGTGCCAACAAGGTCCCTTTTTTGAATGTAGCTGGGGAAATGTTGTTCTTGTCATTCCCCATCTTCTATACCTTTTATTGATAGCTGTAACTTGTAGGAATGTAACAATATATTGTTTATCACAGTAAAAAAGTTTCAATAATATCAGAGGTATCTAACAGAATCCACAATTGTATTGAAATGTCACACATCATATTTTGCGCTTGAAGCTCACAGATCTGAGGGAATTCTGTATATAAATGCAATAAACTGTCTCATTGTCATTATACTGTTATGTTTGAACAGCAGAGGATGCAATTACACTGCCCAAGACAACGGAGTGCCCTCACTTCACTGTAGGTGTGTGCACATGACAGTACCCAGTGACACAAAGGCGGATGAACACAGCGAAAGTAAACTGCATTTCTGGTATCCTGTCGAATTTTAGAGCTGATGTGTGGCAACACTTTAGCTTTCCCATTTCAATAAATGTCTATGGCAAGAAAGAAACTGACAAAAAACAAAACGATGTGCAAATACTGCCAGAGGACAATAAGCTAAACCACAGGAAATACACTAAACATAAAGAGTCATTTGGCACACCACCACCCAGAAAAGCTCCAGTCACGGAGCAACAAACGGCCATAAGAAAAGGTTCTGTAGGAGATATTTGAAGCCCAACTTCCTCCAACCTGTCTGAGAATTGAACAATAAGACACATTGCGGAATATGTAGCTAAAGAGTTTAGGCCGTTTTTTTGAGGTGGGAAATGACAGATTTCAGAGCTTAGCACACACACTGGATCCAAAATACAGCATTCTGTCACAGCCATTCATCAGTTGCACAGTGCTGCCAGCTCTCTACCAAGAAACAAAAGCTAAAGCGTCACAGTCTCAAAGAAGCTAAGAGAAAACAATATGCTTACAAATGATGGACTGACTATACATACCAGATTATAAAAAGGACATTGTTGAAGTCACACTTTTTGTTGTTTTTTAAACATTGTGATAAATTATATTGTGGATTAGACATCTTAATAATATCATACTCTGACTTTTTGGCATTGTTACATCCCTATTGCTTTGTGGAGTCTTCATCCAAACAGGTTCTTGCCCCTTTTATCCTGTGACCTGGATCAGGTAACTTATTCTTTTTTTTAAATTAAGTGACCTTAGAATTAGGAAAATACCAAACAGACTACTATCCTACACTTATTACTCTTCAATTAAAATAGTGCAGTTGGCACTTGTATATATATTTTTAAAAACAGGATGTAAATAGCTCCATGCTCTAATTCTTTTTTAACTCAACATTATTTTCATGGTTTTTTAGCCATTGCTTCCTTGATTTCCTCAGAAACACATCCCCCCAAGAATACAACTCTGTTAAAACAAAAATAACACATCTCAACTGTTTAATGAGCAAAGCATGCAGGACAGAAAGAGAGGAAAACCACAAAGTGAACGACAGGTTGAACTACTGAAGTAGTAGGCATGCAGGAGGGATGAAATAAAAATAGGGCAACAGACAAGAGGAAGAGTGAAGCAGAACTTTTTTTAAAGTCAAAGGTTAAATTGTTATTAAAGTTATTTTGTGTGAAAAAGAGCAAGTGGGCTAATTACAGGGGGTGCACTCTGGGTAAACATCCAGCAGAATACTGAGTGGAAGGCCATACAAAAAAAAAAAAACCTCAATTACAGCTGAGAGCCAGGTCTCACACTCCAATCTTTCCTGGATGATATTTTCTATTTTTGTAAGAAGTAATGTAATGTAATTTAAATATAGCCATTCAAGATCTCTATTTGGTAATCAAGATCTTCTAGTATATGTGCACTGCATTGCGGTATGCTTATATAAATATCCTGTATGTGTGTGTGTGTGTTTGTATGTATATACATATATAGCACATACGTACTGTATCAATGAAACATGAAAATGAGAGAAAAGGGTTCAACTAAGCAATTAGGTTTATATCATTCTGGGTTATTCATAAAAAAAGTATTGATCTATGATGTCACTGAATACAATCATAGAAAAAACAGTGCCTGAATCTATGTGTGTGTGTGTGTGTGTGTGTGTGTGTGTGTAAATCATACAAGCCAATTCTATGTGCTCTCTCATACACATGCAGACACAACATTATTCCCATGTGTAATCAAACTCAAAATTGCCTCTTGCTCTCTAATTACTTATTTCCATGCTCATAGACGATCATCTCTGGCAGAAATAAGACGAGAAAGTCAACATGTTTTTTGTTGAGCTGGCATATTTTCACTAGATGAGCTGCTGAGCTGTTGCACCCATGTGCGCATGCACAAACGCACTTAAACATAAGACCTACACACAGTATGCTCTGCCCACACACACACACAAAATGTAAATCCAGCATGCATATAATCAGGCATATTTATAGAAGATACTGTATATCGCTTACACACATACTGTATGCATTAGAATGCATGTTCCAGACTGAGGTGCACTGTATGTTAATGCAAAAAATATAGCTTGTGTGTGTGCATGTGTGTGCAAGTACATATGTTAAATCAGTGTTTTTAAAGAATATTCCTAAGTGCACACCCTCATCCAGTAAAGGTCGACTTTTGAACACAGTGAAGTAGTTCTTTGAAAGCAAGAGGCAACACAGTAGTGCATATACAGTAAATCGGAACAGAGTAAAGACTACAGCTGCTACAAATCTATAATTACCACTTCTTAGTTATAGACCTGACCTGAGAGGTCATTCTAGTCTGTTTCTCTCCACTCCATCTCATGCATACTCAATTTCTCTCACTACTGATGTTCTGCATGACAACAAGAATGAACAGAATGAAGTAAGACAGCAAATATTTATTTATAAAAAATAAATGGAAAATTAGTAAGAAAATAAGAAACACGAATAGAAAGGTATAAAACTTAGCCAAGCTGAAAGTCTGTGGGCAGGTTAAACGAGTAGAAAAGAGGTTGGTAAAGATAAAAAGAGGAGGTTATTGTTTTGAGAGCAATTTGCAGGAAGTTGTTTTTTACTGCTTGACTGCTCAACCATCATCTGAATTGAAGAGTGCTTCATGGGGGACTAGTTTTTCCTTGTTTTACTCTGAAAGCAGCAATGAATCAGCTTTAAATATTTTTTCTGTTCATTTACTACACCTAAACTTTCAATTCAAAACTAAAACAGTCATCTTATTCTTAAGCCTGTGTAAATACAATGGTAATCATAAGCTACTAAAGCTACATTCAAATATTTTTATGTACATATTCAGCATACCATCATTAAAATGTGTGTTGGACTTGACTATGAGTAATTAATAAAATGAGATTATCAACAACTTAATTCCACTTTAATGTATGACATGGATAACCTTATGTGTGAGTAACCTTTTATTTAAAAGGTGTCACGCCAATTTTATTTTCAGGATATCTTCAGACACTCATAGAAGAGAAAAAAAGAGAGAGCAAGAGAGAAACTAAGGATTTATACCTCTCCAACAAAGGATAGACATGTAATAGATGTTTGTACAAAGCAGAACAGAATCTGAAGTGATAAAGTTACAAGTGGGATCAAAACATTGTATTTATTAAATTTTGGAGGCATGATGTTAAGTGTTCAGGCAACAAGCCTTTTTTCTATCTATGTGTGGGGACAAAATAGATTAACCAAAAACATGACAGTAGGCTATATTCAATTTTTGAAAAAAAAAGGAGAAAACGCCACTGCGCAGTAACTACTGCTTACCTGCATCTCTCTTTGTGTTTAAGTAAGATGTGTTAAAGTAACAATGGAATTGTTATTTGTTGTAATTTCTTTATTAAGAACATGTTTATTTATTTAGAAATTTTCAACAAAAGTTGAGCATAAAAATTCAAACATAATTTGAATATTACAAAAAATAAGAAATGAAATTAATATTGGATTATAGATTAATATTAACAACACTAGTCTACTCACACAGCCCAAAAGAAATGGGTCGAGTTTGTCAGTGCTAGTGTTTGCAGGTCTGTCATGCTACCAAAACAACAATCAATCATGTCGTCTTTTGCGACCATATGAAAAGCATTAAAAAAAAAGTTACATATAATAAGCGCTGTATCTTATTGTATAGAGAAAGACATGACTCATTTTGTATTTTTTACTGCCTCTACGTACTTTGGCATATAAACTTGAACATGTGTGTTTTTATTTGTTTGGTTGTATTACATTCACAAACATTTTAAGTGTTTGCTTAGCGGAGGCTTTATTGATATTATTAAATTGTTTCAAGGTTGTTTGATAAGTTGTTTACAGAATAGAATAATGTAGTCAAAAATGACTATTCACATGCTTTGTTTATATTGCAGATTTAGAAAAGGAAAACATAATTGCAAGAGGATTG
>KV751315.1:3435331-3453425 GCA_001698575.1 Mola mola
GGTGGACCCCACTGCTCTCTCACCATAGGAAGGCATTTTATACAATGAGAAATGTAAACCTGTTGGCATGAAAACCTTAAAGAAAACACTTTGTGCTCAATATTGGTAAGGCACGTAATGCTTGACATACAAATAAACTAATTAGTATTAATAAATTAAGCCTCTGGTTTAATCAGGCTTCAGTCAGGGTGCTCTTCAAATTGGAGGCAAAATATGCAAGGGATTCACAGTGGTGCAGTGGTTAGTGCTATCACCTCACAGCAAGGAGGTCCTGGGTTCGATTCCGGGTCAGGGTGTTTCTGTGCGGAGTTTGCATGTTCTCCCTGTGTCTGCATGGGTTCTCTCCGGGTACTCCGGCTTCCTCCCACAGTCCAAAAACATGCGAACTGGGGATTAGGTTAATTGGTCACTCTAAATTACCCGTAGGTGCAAATGTGAGTGTGGATGTTGTTTGTCTCTATATGTCAGCCCTGCGATGAACTGGCGACTTGTCCAGGGTGTGTCCTCCCCCGTGACCCCTAACAGGATAAGTGGTAGAAGATGGATGGATATACATGTGATAAAATTGATATACATCAATATAGATGTAAAATGTATTGTGATCACATTTATTGCAATCTCTAATGATAGGGGACGAATAATTACATTATTGGAAAAAGCACTTAACTTCTGTAAGTTCGGACATCAGAAGCAAGACAGTGGAGGCCTATCTTAAGTTTCGCCTTGTCCACAACCACTGTATGTTGCATCATCACAAAGTTCTGCCAGTTTGCCTTCAGGTCGCCATTGGATCTTCCAGCCTGGCAGTGACCTTAATCCCATGTCCAAATTGGATTTTTTTTTTTGAAGGACATCAAAATCAAGATACTGGTGTGGCCTTTTAAAAGTCTATGGCAGAACCTCAAGGTAAACATTCAAGCTCTAATTTGCCATGGAGGAATAGAATATGATTCTTCATGTGCCAACCTGGCCATTCATTGCTAAACCATCTGCTGGGATGGAGTCAAGAATTTGTGAAATATGCTTATACGCATTATTTGAGGTCCTTTATTTAGGTTGTCCTCCCAAACCCTATAGCAGAAGGTAGAAACATGATTTGGTATCAAAAGTAACAGGTGTTTTTCCATTGTTTTTCAAATCACACTAAGAAAAACGTTTAGCATTGTTACCATTAAAAAACACTGGCTCTTTGTTGAAGGAGTCTTCTTTGAGAAGAAATCACACCTATAATATACACAAAAGGAGGCTGCACTCTACCAACTGCCTCAGGGGGAACAAACTGTAATATGCACTATTGTCCAAAATAAATGAAAACTCTTTTTTTCTAATGTACCAAACTCATATTGAACCATGACTCTTAAACCGAGGTATGTACCATAGCCTGACTTCTGTGTACCGTTACACCCCTCGTTAATACCATTATTGTTTACTCAAAATATGACCCTATTCCAGTTAAAGTGATCACATGGCAATGTCTTATTCAGAATATGATCTTATTTGGGTTAATATGGGAGTATTGCTAAGCATGTAAAAGTAGTCCTAGATGACATAAACCTATATACCTTTAAACTTTAAACTCCCTTTCAATTTATTTATGTTCAATGTACTGTATGTCCTATGTTGTCTGTCACTTAACTTCTCACTGGTGAAGCTGGTACAGTAGTGTTCAAAATAATAGCAGTCCAATGTGACTAACCACATTAATCACTGTTATTAGTATATTTTTTATTGCTACATGGCAAACAAGTTACCAGTAGGTGCAGTAGATTCTCAGAAAACCAACAAGACCCAGCATTCATGATATGCACCCTCGTAAGGCTGTGCAATTGGGCAATTAGTTGAAATGGGTGTGTTCAAAAAAATAGCAGTGTGGCATTCAATCAGTGAGGTCATCAATTTTGTGAAAAAACAGGTGTGAATCAGGTGGCCCCTATTTAAGGATGAAGCCAGCACTTGTTGAACATGCATTTCTCTTTGAAAGCCTGAGGAAAATGGGTCGTTCAAGACATTGTTCAGAAGAACAGCGTACTTTGATTAAAAAGTTGATTGGAGAGGGGAAAACTTATAAAGAGGTGCAAAAAATTATAGGCTGTTCAGCTAAAATGATCTCCAATGCCTCAAAATGGAGAGCAAAACCAGAGACACGTGGCAGAAAACGGAAGACAACCATCAAAATGGATCGAAGAATAACCAGAATGGCAAAGGCTCAGCCAATGATCAGCTCCAGGATGATCAAAGATAGTCTGGAGTTACCTGTAAGTACTGTGACAGTTAGAAGAGGTCTGTGTGAAGCTAATCTATTTACAAGAATCTCCCGCAAAGTCCCTCTGTTAAAAAAAAAGAAAAAAGGCATGTGCAGAAGAGGTTACAATTTGCCAAAGAACACATCAACTGGCCTAAAGAGAAATGGAGGAACATTTTGTGGACTGATGAGAGTAAAGTTGTTCTTTTTGGGTCCAAGGGCCGAAGACAGTTTGTGAGACGCCCTGAAGAGGACATGCCCTTGAAATGGGTGTTTCAACAAGACAATGACCCCAAACACACTAGTAAACGAGCAAAATCTTGGTTCCAAACCAACAAAATGAATGTTACAGAGTGGCCAGCCCAATCCTCGGACCTTAATCCAATTGAGAATTTGTGGGGTGACATCAAAAATGCTGTTTCTGAAGCAAAACCAAGAAATGTAAATGAATTGTGGAATGTTGTTAAAGAATCTTGGAGTGGAATAACAGCTGAAAGGTGCCACAAGTTGGTTGACTCCATGCCACACAGATGTGAAGCAGTTATAAAAAACTGTGGTCATACAACTAAATATTAGTTTAGTTTAGTGATTCACAGGATTGCTAAATCCTAGAAGCAAAAAAGTTTGTACAAAATAGTTTTGAGTTTGTAAAGTCAACGGCAGACACTGCTATTTTTTTGAACACACCCCTTTCAACTAATTGCCCAATTGCACAGCCTTAAGAGCGTGCATATCATGAATGCTGGGTCTTGTTGGTTTTCTGAGAATCTACTGCACCTACTGGCAAATTGTTTGCCATGTAGCAATAAAAAATATACTAAAAACCTGGATTAATCTGGTTAGTCACATTGGACTGCTATTATTTTGAACACTACTGTACATGATGAGTACATCAGTGCTGTTATTGTTGGATGCTTGAGTAACGTGTTGCCTCAGGAGATGAGATATCCACAGTGCACTGGGATCAGGCCATTGGCTGGATGCATTACAGAAACAGGTCCAAAGCACACAAATACTGAGCCTGGACACACTGGTTGGGTCAAACATGCTAACACTCTGATGGTTGCCAAGAAACTGACCATCTGCCCCTCCTCCACATTCAGCATCACTTTGTCTATTCAGGGACACGGGCTGCTCAAGAAACTGCTGATCTCATCCCAATTCTTTTTAGACTTGTGGGCTTGGTACACTGCCACAATTGTCCAAAACTTGGAACAACTTCACAGTTTTTGCTGAAGGTTGCTTTTGAAGCCTGCTGTTAATTTACAACAGCCAAAGCTCATTGAAATACCACAATTCTTGATGTTTGACTTTAATGTGCAAAAAATAAAATGCATGACTTTAAAGCTTTGCCCTTGTTCTTAGCGGATTTTATGTCATGCAAATATTTATACTATATACGTACTTATACCTATACTTAAGACTTATACAAATACTTAATAATTGTCAAGCAGAGCATATGCACAGTGAGTATGTAACTACAGTAAATTGGTTCATATACTCTACAATATATTGAAGACTGGTGTATTATGTTTCATAATGTAAAATAAAACATTAAAAAAAAAACTATGTCACAAGCAAATGCTGAAAATAACATACAATAACTTTAAGGCTTCAAACGCAAATATAAATGGAGTGAGCCTATACGCCTATTTGTTAAAAGGCATGTTAATGTAAAAATAATCAAAATTTGTGCCATTGATGTGGTTTTCTGTTACAGGATCAGAATAGTGTTGAGATGAGTCAGTGGACTTTTTTTTAAAGCCGTATACAGATTGTTTTTTCAAGCGTTGTCTCAGGTTTTCATGTGCAGATTGATTATAAACATCAATCTTTTAGCATTTGACTAAAAATTACCTGTAGAGAGATTTAGTGTTTAGATACATCCGTTAAAAATCGTTGTCCCAGAATGACATATCTCGAAAACCCAGCATCATGAGAAGAAGACTGATTTTACATACATGCAAACTGGTGCTAACATTGAGTGTATGTTCTCTCTCTTTTGCTCCCCTCAGTACACATGCACACGCAATCCCAGAGGTTGTCAAACAGCAATTATCTGCCACTCCAGGATGACTAGTCTATGGGTCAAATGCTTCATCCAATTATAAGTGTTCACCTCTCTGTCTCTGCCTCTCTCCTGTGCATGTTTGTGTTCAGGCATATGCAAATGCTTACATATTACATATAAACCAAATAACAGCATTTATGCACTCCAAGTATGTCTTGAGTGGAATAGTGAATAAATGGTGCTAAATACTCAAGTAAGGTACGAGTCACACAAAATTGTATGCCCACACTTAAGCAAATGTATTTAATTACATTCTATTACTCGTTCAGCAAAATATGTCTGTATGTTACTGAGAGACGGCAAAAAAAAAAATCAAAAAAAAAGAAGAAATCGGAGGTTCATTTGTGGCCACATCCAGCCCCTCATTATGTAAATGCGATAAAGAATGAATTTATTGGTTAGTGAATGAGCAGCTTTAATCAGACCACCAAATGCTTACTGTAAAAACATGAAAGCTACTACAGTACTTGTCAAACTGACATCAATAAATACCAACAACATTTACATACAACCACCATTTCCAAATCGTAATTTCTACATTTTTCTGTGGTAAACCATGAACTGGGATAACACGCAGGTGATTCAGTAGCTTTACTGATTAAACAGCTTTAATCAATAAAGCTAGCTTTTCTGGTTTCTATGAACTATAATTGTGTGATTTTTTAATTTATTCATTCTGAAAACAGTGAACACAGAAAGATATTTTATAAACAGTATCCCAAAAGAGGTATCCTGTCATGTAAAATGGTAAATGTCCTGTATTTATAAAGAGCTTTTCTAGTCATTGTTGACCACTCAAATTGCTTTTACAATACAGGTTTTGCATTCACCCATTCATACACTGGTGGCAGTGACTACCTCGCAGGGTGCCACATGCTCATCAGGAGTGTTAACCATTCACACACACATACACTGAGGGCGCTGCATCAGGAGCAATTTGGGGTTCAGTGTCTTGCTCAAGGACACTTCGACATGTTAACGGCACGGTCTGTACGGCTCATTGTGATTATATATACACTGTAATTACATTCTTTCTCTCTCTACACTTACTCACATCCGTGTGTCCTTCACAGAACAGAGACGCTATATTAACTGGTATCATTAGTATGGAGACATGAAATCAAGGAATTAGCATAATGGTATAAAATAATATGTTCTTGTCCTAAAGACAGACACATAACACTCAAAATGAATCCGACAAATATTCGATCTCAGTGGATTCAAAACATTTTTAGAATACAATCCTGATTTAACTATGAAATGTAAAAATCCAGTGAAACCCTTATATCCCTCTTCCTGTTCTTGTTGGAGTGTGTGCACTTCTGCATTGGAATGTGCACATACACTTTTCATGACTGTGACCTTATGCCCTTGTGTAGGCAGCATATTTGCCCTCGTGGCTGTCATCCATAAGTGTCCTCTCATATGTGTTGTGTGCTTGTATGTTTGGATATTGCACTGTGTGTGTGCACACCTGACTATTAGATATATAGCAGTTATAATGTAATCTGTTGTTGATTTAAAAGCCCGTGGTTGTTTCTTATATTTATAAAGTAGAACCTTGGGCTGTGAGTTTATGTGTTTGTAGACTATAGTGATATAGTATTGGCTGGGCCAATGGAAATTACCCTCATCCATCTCTTGCAGACACACACACACACACACACACACACACACACACACACACAGACACATTAAACAAGACAGTCAACAGAGTGAGAGACAGGGAGAGAGAGAAATGATGGCATTCACTGACTGGAGTACAGCACAGACAAACTGGTGGGTTTGAGAGTCTCCAAAACCTTGCGAAGGTCCTAAGGCAGAGTAAATGGATTTAAGCTCAATGAGACAACATTTTAGAACATGAGTATCAGAGTCTGAGGCTACAGAGAATACTGCCATAATCATCAGCCCCATTTTTCTCCTTTCTCTAATTAAGACAAAGAAGACAAGATTAATTCAAGGTGCTGTGAACAAATGCAATGATTCATGGGGTACAGCAAACAAAATATAATGAATGAAACCTGGAGAAGATTTCAAGCCAGAGTTGCTGACAACAGTTTTAAGAAGACCTTTTGAGACACACTGCCGTGACGTGTGCATTGGACAAGATGAAGAAAAAAGAAAAAACTCAAACCAAATGTTTAGTCGCAGAACAACTGTTTTATGTTGCTGTAGTGATTTTTTGAAAAACAAGTCATTTTGTCACTTCCGATAAGAGGATCATTTATTTTGATTATATCATCAGTTTATTTCATTATTTCTTCCAATTAATCAATGTCAGAATATAGAGAAATTCTGACGGTCGGTTAACAAGGAGCCATATTTGCTTTGCCCAATCAACAGTCCAAAACACAAAGACATATTACTTGAGAAAACCTAACAACACAAACAAATATTCCCATTTGAGAAACTAGAAGCGTCACAATTTTTCCATTTTTGGATTGAGAAATTACTTCTACAATTAATCAATTAACAAAATAGATAATACTCATTTTGTTTTTGGTAAAGTAAACATTGTAGCTGTATTCTAATAATATGTTGCTA
Organism: Mola mola; assembly: GCA_001698575.1. Taxonomy (NCBI): domain Eukaryota; kingdom Metazoa; phylum Chordata; class Actinopteri; order Tetraodontiformes; family Molidae; genus Mola; species Mola mola. The sequence goes on from KV751315.1 coordinate 3,442,192, forward strand.
TGGAGATAAAATTAAAGCTGACACAAACAACTCCCATCCTGCAACTGAAAGACAATCAGAGGTTGTTGTCAAGACAAAAATGAACGAGTAAATTATGACAATTATGTCGTTTTTATTTGGCTTTGTGCTAAACACCACGACAGCTTAGCGTGAACAACTTTTTTAGCAAATATTTGTTTGAAGTTACAGTCTAATAAATTGTTAGACCCAACAACCTAAATGACAACTGAGTGATTCTCCCAGCCCCCAACTATTTACAACCTTTTACAACTTGGTGCTAAATCAAGCTAATCACCAGACATCTGGAAAGGAAGGAAGGGATACAACGAATGATTCTCTGTTCCAGTTAATTACTAAGCATAATTCCAAATTCACAGTTCCAGATTTCATGAGACTGATTTATTAAATTGGCTACGTTTTCCCTTCTTTAAGGGTGACTAAATCATTAGTTATCCATGATAATTATAATGATAATTATTGATTAATTTTGTCAGATTCAACCACTTAGTTGCGCCTTGCATTGTTAACATAAATGGTCGCCTGTGTGAACAGCCACACTGTCAACATACCTGAGTGTCTTTTACATTGACTCTCTAAGTCAACGCAGAGTGAAACGATTCTGTTGGTCACTTCTCAGACGACCCACAGGATTAGGGTTAGGCCTGTGTTTTTTCTATTTCACAATGCCTTTTTTTGATTGCATAACTAAGGAGCAAAGCCAAACTCATTATTCATGTGTTGTGTGTTTTCTACAGAAATGCTATCCTCTTCATAATTTATAGTATTCAATAATTCATTTATTTATTCAAACTTATTTATTAAACTCCACAGAACAAATACAACAAATAGAACTAACCTCTTACAGATAGTTATCATGGGAGCAAGAGAGAGAGAGAGAGAGCAATGTCAGCACAAAACATACACACACATACAAACACACAGACTTGAAGTAGTTAATTAGGGAATTAAGTTTGCAAATGATATTTTTGTCTAAGTAACAAGCCATGGGCCCCAGGGGCAGGGAAAATTACAAAAAAGGAAATGAAGAGAAAAAAAGAGAAAGCAATGAAAGAAGATGACAGAGAGCTGACAGAGAATGATGTCGACTAAGAAAATAAAAAACACCTTAATAAGGCAAAATGACCCAAAAAGGAGTTGAAGTAACAGGAAAGGAGAAAAGCATAACAATAAAGGAGAGAAAACAAGGGAGGGAGATAAGAGAGACAAGAAATGATAAGCAGCAGAATTATTCAATCTGGTGTGAAGATATACTAGATCGCTTTAGCCATGAGTCATTGTCAAGTTTAATCAGGACATGTTGTATTGAACGTTTTTTTATCATTATTTTGTGTACCATATGAGTGATTACAAGATGAGAACTGCATCACAATCAGGTGTTTACACTGTCTGCATCAGGTCCACTTTGTCTTTTTCTTTGAAGGCCTGTTCTAATAAATCTTTTGCCACACACACTAGTGGGTTTATGAAAACTTTATAAACGCACACACACACACACACACACACACACACACCATCAGAACCTATTAGTAATAATACCTGAACAAAACACAGGGGTAAGGGAAACGTGTGTGAGCGTGTATGAAAATGTGTTTGTGTATTAGTATATTTCTTATCTTGACAGAGAGATAAACTGGCACTGGCAAATTTCTTAAATGGCTAAATTGTTTTTACAGTTGTGTAATCCTTTAACAGCAGACTGAACAATTTTTGAACAAACCACCTGAAAACTCACTTGGTACCAGAGTGATAGAAGAACAATATTTGCTGAAGCGGGACTTCAGAAAGAGAACTAGACGGCAAGGAGATTGCACCGGATGTATGCGACTCAATTCTCTGATCGACTGCAGTTCTCATTCTGTAATAACTCTATGTTACTGTGGTGAACATGATGTCTAAACAGTTTCAACTGAACTTACACATGCGTGTGCGCACATACACACACACAAACCAACACGTCAACCATCTGTACTTCTTTTGAATCCTACAGCGCCAAGCAACAGTAACAAATGCTGGACAAGCACACTACAAGAAATATGCAAGACAAAACTGTTGATAGCAGGATTACATAAAAAGTACTGGAATGATTGCATCAAATCTTGGAGGGAGGACGGGGAATGGGCCAAGATAGAAGCCATTAAATTTTGGAAGTGGTATGCGCCCTACTGAATATCATTATTTTTATATTTGATTGTTCTAATGTTATTTATGCAGAAATTAATGAAGTCCATAATAATAGCGATGTTGTTACTTTAGTCTCCATCAAAAAAATGAATACACACCAGGGAGGCTTGGACTTGTGTGATGTCTCCTCCTGTCCACTGTAGGGCACTGCAGGATTGTGGCTTTAGTGTTCCCATTTGAGAAAAAGTTAATGTCACAGATGAATAATCATAGATGACATTTATTCTTGGATTTATTATCAGACTCATTAGATTTTAGTACGTCTTTGCTAATATTTTGAAACTCTCCAAAAGGACACTGCCAGATTAAGGCCAGTTTACATAGCTTCTAAATATTAACTTCTGTACAATAAACTTGGTGGTGACATGGACTTGCACTTGCAGCTCACTTGGAAAAATCATCTCAGCTACTAGCTTCACTCATATTAGCACCAGAGAGGCTATAAAAACATTAAATTTTGAAGTCTGGATTGGTACATAGATCTGTTAGAGCTGTCTAATATCCGATATTAGATGATCCAAACGGTATCAAATTGGATCGGTTACATGTCATTCTGAGAGGTGTTGCCAGTGCTAGAAAAATATACTATGAACTCAAAAAAACAAACAAAAAAAAGCACCGGCTCAAACTGCATATCAACAAATATAGCCCAATTCTCGTCCACACTGTTTTCATGTTTTATGAGTTCATCTCTCAGCAAAGGCAGTGACAAAAAAGTGGGCTTCACCAGAAGGAGAGATGAAGGGAGCAAATGGAAAGAGAGGGGAGAGGGGCTATGAGTGAGAGCGAAAAGAAAAAGAGGGAATGAAAGAATGAGCACACACGCACACACACAAGTCTGGGGGTTGAAGTCAACAACACCAGGTGACTGTCTGGAGGCGAGCTTCTACCAGCAGCTTCAAACAGCATGATGGAAATATGACACACTCACACAAAAAGGCAAAGCACACACACAGTCAATCCTTTTGCTCGCTGTGGTCAGACAAATAACCCTTCAGTCACAGCTTCCACTCTCCAGAAAATAGGTCCATACATCCTTTTCTCTATCTGTTGCCTTTCTCAACATAATGAAACAACCTGCCTGCTGGTAGAGGCGTTTTCCCAGAATAAAGCCCTCAAAGTGCTCACGTCATTTGAGCACAGAGAATGTGTTTTTAATTCAGTCTAAGTCAATTAACAGCACATAAACTGCTTGTTGTGCTATTGGTTACTTTAGAATTAAAAAGAAATAGATCCTAGAATTATAAAACCTAGAACAGTTATTAGCAAAGAATCAAGTAGTTTGCTGGTGTGTGTGTGTGTGGTGGAAGAGTTTAGTCTGCTTAGTAGCTCACACACACCAGCTGTACATGGTGCAGCTGTCCTGATAACCCTGTCATCACCAGGAATGTTAGGTAGAGTGTATGCAGTTGCTTGGTGATCCCACATTTAAGAACTTCAGACAGACAAAATGACAGAAAACACAAAGATTCTGAGAGTGAAGGCAAGCGAGATGGACAAAGAATTGGATAGAATACTGTTGCTGACCTCCATAAGAGAAGAGACGAGGAAAGAGAAAAACTGTGCAGTGGAAATGAAGGGATAACCACTGAGATTGTTATGAATTGTCACAGTGAGAAGCTAAGACACACACCTCACAATGTCTGCATTCACACACAAAATATGTTTACTACAGCTGCTGAAATTTAAATTCTCATCATGTGGTCACAAAACAGAAACGTAAGCTAGATGCAATTGCAGATCTGGATGTAGTTTTTATCAACAACACATTAATCAGCAATGTTATGGCTAACAAACAAAATGTCAACGAGGAATGGAGGGAACAAATGAGAGAGCAAGAAAAAATAGAGAAGCCAGCTTTTACGTTAACAGTTTTCTAGAGCCGCAACAATTAATTAATTAGTCGATTGAAAGGAAATAAATCAACTGTTGTTTTGATAATAAAATCATAATCATTTCAGCCTTTTTCAAACAAAAATGTCAAAAATTTGTCGGTTCCAGCTTTTTAAAATCTAATTTCATTGTTGTTTGTGACAGTAAATGAAGAGTCTTTATGTTTTTAACTCTTAGATGTAAAGAAGCAAATTGAAGATGTCACTTTTGGCTCTGGAAAAATGTTAGGTGACCATTTTTGACAATTTATATACTAAATGACTAATTTACCAATCAAAAAATGATTGGCAGATCAATGAATGATGAAAACAATCATTAGTTGCAGCTCTACTTTTCTTAGCTTTAAACTTCATCCTGGCTGTGAAGCATGTTTCATTTTAGCAGTGCCTGAAAGAAAAAAAATATGTAAAGCAGGAAAGAGAAGGCAGGATGCAAAGTGAAAGAGAAGTGGTGGTGGATAAAGGTACGGCAGGTGGAAACGCAAAACTGGAAAAATATACTTAAAGAACTACATCTTGCTATTGACTCCTTTCTGATCCTTACTTCCTCTCCTTCTATAGCCCCCTATTCCTCCCTTTTAAAACCTTATTTCTCTTGTCTTCTACATTCCTCACTCTCTTCCTCCTCCCTCTCTCCCCTCTGCTCCTTTCCCTCAGCTCATTGCCCATTCCTTCAGAGAGGTGTGTGCCCACAGCGAGTACACCATCTGAGGGCATACCCACTGGATGATGAAAGGATGAAGGAGTAAAGAGGAGGTGGAGGGGCGATAGCAGCAAAAGGGTGTGGTGAGCAGAGATTGTGATATGGAATAAGAGATCAAAAGCCTCTAATCTCTGAAATGTCAGCTAACTGGAGGGAAAACCTCAACCACAGATGCAGAGAGAGGCATTTTCATATTCAGGATTAGGGAATTTTAATATCCCAAGTTCAGAACAGCATTTAATGAAGTCAGGCATTTGACTTGTTTTATTCAGGAGTGAGGCAAGAAGCAAATAGGACGCCCTTCGTGTGCCTAAAAATCCTGATTTGAGGGGACTAGTGCATCTCACCAAACTCTAACATTTTTAAAATTACCTTGATTGGAACAAGCAGGGGTTGCCTTGGTCTTTGCCAATCTGCTACAGCTAAAAATTTCAGGTCAATAAGGCGGTATATTTGTTAGTAATTGGCCCGCAAAGGATTTATTTTTTCTCCTCATCCCTTACACAAATGATCTCAATTCCCTCACTTATTAAACTACATGATGTCCTTCACTTGGAAGGACGAAAATGCACTGAGTGTCTGTGTTCTCTACGAAGACATTATATGAAAAAAACAGTATATAACACACACCTTTGTCTCCATCTGTCATGTCACTCACAGCCTCTCAGACCAGTCCGTCATCATGTGTGTGATCATCATTATGAGACGTCTCTGCTGTGTTAATTAGATTGCAAGTGGCCTGAAGTTAATGACGTTTACACAACTGATGTATGCAACAAGCCATTCAATACAAGTGCACAGACACACTCACAGCTTACCTGTAGAGTATGGTTTATCAACCTATCAACCTATCGCCAGAAAGGGACTGGTGGTACAAACATTTTTCAATTTAAAGATATTGGAGGTGAAAGAGGTGTTTCTTTTCACAAAATTATCAAATTTTTTTTTTTGTGAATCAATTTTTTCTTTTCATTATCAATTCTTGGGACACGACATCATCATTTAAACTTTACTAAAGTAAGTTGTTATTCGTCACAGGGGGAGGGACAAGAAAAGAGGAAAACAAAAACCAACAGATAAGGAGAACATCGATGATCAGGTAGACTGGTACACTATATCCACGTGCTCGTACGTTGCCCTTCAGTTAGTATATAGTTTCATTGAAATCAAATGGTAGTACTCCTTGCATTCGTTCTCCACCCCCCATATTCTACATATCTCTCCTTTTGCATGAATACCAAAAGCCAATGGTAACTTAATTACCCTTAATAAGTGAAGCCTGCATGTAGACTGGAACAGAGGGTGACAGCAGACCATTAGGATGAAGGGTTAAATACAACTGGAAATGGACATATACTGTGCAGGATTGCAGGATTCTACTCATACCACATCAGGTGCCTTCATAAATGGCAGCACATTAACATTTGTTGGTATGTTTAATTCCTGGACAAAAAATGAAATTTACATTGCAAGGCCCCGCAGCCACACTATAGGAAAAACTATTAATTCTAACAATATTCAAGCTATATTTAGCTGTGCTACACTTACTTGTGTTCAGTTAAAATTTACTTAAACCATAGAGCCAAAAATGAAAAATAACTTTAAGGACAGAAAAGCTTTAATAAAATTCACAAATACATTTTCATATTATTTAAACCTGAAGTTGTTAAAGCATCTCAAATGGCTCTCTCTCACACAGGTGGTTCGCAGAAAGAGTCAATTAAAAGAGGGTCTCATTGTAATTAAACTGTGTTAGACATATTGGTCCACTGGGATACAAGTATTTATGTGTTTGTCCTTCCTCCTCCTGGCATCTTCTCCTCCTACTCTTTTATTCACTCTTCATCTCCACATTGGGGTGCTTGAAAGGGAGGGGCTTATTACATCCTAAAGCCCTCTTTTTAAGATGGATGGAACACAGATTCATGAACGCAGAACAGAGCAAAAAAAATCCCTGAGCTGGACTCAATTTCACACCGCCCAAAGGAGTTATTTTTGTAATCAAGCCTGTTTACCAATTATCATTGTTATCACACAAGAAGGAAAAGGGAATTAGGAAAAAAGAGCAGTCAAAAGCCTAATCATGCACCTCACAACACCGTCCACATTTGTCCCATCCCCTTTTTATCTCCCTATTATCTTTTATCTTATGTCAGTTTGGATCAGAAAACCTGCTGACACAACTAAAACAGCGGCCCGATTCATTTTATATAAAAACACCATCTGATGCAAAACACACATATTAACACATGCACACTGGTTCCGGACTATTTACTATCTAAGTATTGATAAGCTTTGGTATCAATGGGGCAATGATCGGGACTTAAATATGAAGTCAATCCAGAAGCAAAACCCTTAGTTCCTCAATCAGCCACATGAGGCCAGTTCCTACAGCGAGTCAGTCTCTTAAAGATCCCAAAACCTGCCTGTCAGGTTTCAACTTCAGTAATTTGTGTCAATGAACTTTTACTGTTAGCAATGCATGTGGTGGTGCTTTGAAAAAAAAAAAAAATTAACGACCAAAACAATATGGCTTGCTACATAGTTGCATTGGAGTGGAGAAACTGTGTTCAGATTCAGATTCAGAATACTTTATTTATCCCAGAGGGAAATTGTTAATTGTTGGTGTTTAACGGCTGAACCTGTTAAAAGACCAGTTGCTACTGTAAGTTGTCAAAAACTGATTGTTTGGCACAGTAGCTCAGGTTGGCTACCAAAATGATAAGTTTCTGACGACCTGGAAATTTTGTGTGTAATTTTTTGCAGTGATCGTGACAGTGCTGTCAGGTACAAAGAGTGAACTGGAAACAGTGCAGTGGTTGCAACACACACTCTGTCTGGTGCAAACACCTCATCAGAGTCATGATCACCACTTGCACATATAGACAAACCAGTGACAGTTCTTTTCAGATAATATCCCAAGATGGGGTAAATCATGGCTGTTGGTGTTGTTGCATTGTATGAAAATAGAGGAATTAAAAATATGCTGTTTCTAACCCTCCACCTTCTTTCAAAAACTTAGGTTTTTCATCCCCCTTTAAGATGTTGCTATTATTAGAAAAAAACCCTCAAAAAAACAGCAGGCTCATTTCTAAGCAATCATTATCCATTTCGCTGACCATTTATGGTTGAATCTGGCTGTGTAGAGGGCAGGATATAACGCAGATACACACGAAGACAAGTCTATTTTGGAATAGAAAAGGAAGATGCGCATTGGCAGGTGTGCCCAAAATGTTATCACTCGTGTTATTTTTTGGTGTGTTTTCATTTTCTCATATATACAGTATATGTAGCAAACATAAAGAGTTGTATAAAGGCCTGAGCTGTATCATCACAGAAAATTCTACTGTGGAATGTGGGGCTCATCGATTTTAAAAATTGGGAAAGAGGTCTGCCTCAGTGCCTCAGTGACAGCTGCAGAGGGACAGGAGAGGTGAGAAGACAGATGGGAATACTTGTAGCCAGGGCTCTCCTCAAACCACAGCATACCTTTTCTTCCACAGGGAACCCAAGAACTCATTATTTCAACAATGTTATGGCTGCACTCATCTGAATAACATTCAAAACTTATGGGCTCCCATGAGTCGGTCGAAATCACATTAAAGCAAGTACATTTTGAACAGTAAAAAATAAATAAATAAATAAATCTGTGATAAAATGTTTAAAATCATTTTAAATTAAGGTGGGGAGAGGATAGAACCTAGTGAGGATAGTGAGAAGTAAAGATGACAAATTGCATAATAAATTACATCATAAATTCAAATTACAGAAAACAGCACACGTGCAGATTCCACATGTGTACGTGTCTTCTCTTTTGTTCTCTTTACACTATGTTTCCATCTTTCAGAATGGTCAAAAGCTGACATTTCCTTCCATCATACAACATGAACAGAACTTTCATTACCTTATACTTTGACACTTAAAAAATTGACAGTAAACTTGACACTAAAAAATTGTATTTGGTAACACTAGACTTTTCTGTTATAGGCAGCAGCTGGCTATCTTAGCATTAAGACAGGAAACAATGGCAAAAATCTGGGGTTAGGGTTAGGGTAACAAAATCTGCCTAACAAAACCTCATAATCTAACATGTGTGAATAAAGATGTGAGGTCAAGTTGTTGTCATGAGGCTGCCAGGAGACGAGCAATATCTTCAGGAAGTAATTGCTCACAGACTTCCTGAAGACCCTGCGTTTAACTTGGGGCCATGTTGTACATCTTGCATTACACAGTGTTGTGTGCCTAATGCATAATCTCTAATTGGCTCGTCCATCAATTCTAACTTTACACTGTGATCATCACTGTTTAAAGAATAAAAAAACTGTCTACTTTGACTTTTTCGATTAACTTCAACAATGGGCTTTTTCTAAAACTAACCAAGTACTTTTATCACCAAAGGCTAATGACATAGTTTTATTACCTAAACAAAAGCAAACTAGGAATAAAACTGTGTTTTTCTGTAGCTACTTGAAAGTGCAGTGAGAAATACTATCTCTTCCACAAGCCATTTATCTCACTGGCAGATTCCCTCTATCACTTCACCACCACCAACAACGTTGGGCCTCCGGGGAACATCTCCTATATATTGGATTCAACCAATTCATCAGACTAATCCTATGGTAATGTACTTCTTGCCGGGAAATAAGTGCAGGTATTTTGTTACATTCACAATAAATTTCTTATTATTTTAATTCTTTCAGCCTCTTTTGTTCTTTATTAGTCTCTCCCGATTGAAAAACCGATAAGTCTAAAAAATAAAGTTAAATGTTCTGACCATCACAGAACACCATCTACCATACAAAGGTAGACTTATTCTTCCCAAACAACAATATATATTGAGTGTCTTTACACTATTTCATCTGACTGTTTCTGACACAAAAAATTATCATATGTGTGAACAGCCCAAATGGTCTTAGAAGGCAGACAATCATTTTTCATGCAAACATAAGATTGTAGATGATTAAGATATAAAGACTATTTTAAATGATGTGCACACAGATCACAGGCTGAGATGGTCACATTCACCGTTACATCCTGCAACATCACACCCATCTGGGTGAAATACCAAAATTTTCCCCTCAGCCACCAAATTCTGGTACATAACTCCCCCATTAAAGCGAGATATGTCATTTTTACCCTTTAATTTTTGTACATATTTAACGAAGGAGATAGAACAGGTAAGAAGCCTTTCGGATGAGAGGCGAAACGTCTTCAAACAAGATAAGAAGTCCTGTTGCTTCCTACTAAACACTCAGAGATTAAGATGACCTGGATGACTGAGAACCTTCACGGACATAATTACCCATTATCGCAAAAGATCATTTAGTTAATGTGAACGGGGGGCGTTATTAGGAGGGAAATGTACTCCTACATTTTTTTTTTTTTTTTTAATAAATTGTAATTTAAGAATAGTGTAAATAAACCATTTAAGTTGATTATTCAGTTGACTTACCATAGAGTTTGCACATATTTCTAATTCTAATTTGTATTGTTAACATTATGTGCTGAATCATACATTATCTTCTGTGTTTCCGGGGACAGGATCCAATCAATTAAAACAATATTGAAAATAAAGTGCGTGTATGTTTGTCTGTGTGTTTGCATCTATTTTTGCACACTTTTGTTTATGTTCCTGATGAGCTGCTGATGTCGAACAAGACGAAGCACAGCATGAATGCTCATTTAATAAGAAAAGGAGAGAGAGGGGTTACAAAATGCAGCTAAGCTCGAATCTATGCAGCCACTGCGGGACAACGATTAAACGTACATAAAACACAAGTAAACACAAGTTAATTCGCTGGCCCAGGACTCTAAAAATAATCCTCCTCATAATGAGGTGCAGCAAATAGGCTTCCGGAAAGACTGTGTGCACATTTGCACTTTAAAAGATGCCAATAACACAAAAATGTCGCAAACACAAACAGAGAAGTTTAAAGATGGTGAGGTGTGACTCACTGTCCCTATATAGAACTGAAGGTTTAATGTTTGGAGGTGGTTTAAGACAGAAGTATATGGTAGAGAGAACGAGGGAATAAACCCAGAGGAAACTAATTTATATTCAGTATAGAAATAAAAGGATTGATGGTTAAGCATTCTTCAGTTTAATACTTCACAACCTTCAATGTCTTTATTTCACAAGACAGCCTTCATGGGAGTTTACAAGGAGTATTGCGTAACTTGTTAATGACACAGGAGAACAGAAAGAGAGGATGGGTGGGTGAATAGGTGCATACTTGAAACTTTCAAAATTTAAACCTGGAAACGTAACTGCATTTATTCACCGAGAGAAACCAAGGCCTAATCTGATATGTTCCATTTTCAACATGTTTCATCAACCAAAACACATATAGTTATAATGAACTACTTTCATATTCATCATTTTTCAAAGGATGTTTAAGACCTCACTATGAAGGGAAAAGCAAAACATCTCTGTCCAT